>CM074856.1:94610000-95210000 GCA_037501455.1 Lantana camara
GTAGAGGTTGATATGTATGATTTCTGTTTTGTTTGTTCGGAGGAGTAAAGGTTGGAAGCTCGTTCTCGCCGAGCATTATGTTATGTTGTGTTCTGTCAGGAAGTATGAATCGGGATAGTGTTTATGAAATGTTTTAAAGTATATGTATTTGCTTTTGGAAAGTTTTAGTTTGTAAAACCTATTCCGGTTCATAATTCCACCCTTTGCTTTGTGCTCTGCTTTATATATATATAGGGTGTGGGTGTGCGTTAGCCCCCTCACTCAGTCAATTGACTGACCCTCGTTTACTCTTTTAGTTGCAGGTTTTGGGGAGCGTGAGCTAGGCGGAGAAGTGTGTCTTTCTTTATGCACTTGTCGGTCTAGGTCTCGTTAGGTGCATTTACATAATTACACTTTATTATTTTGTAGTTGTACAGCTATGGTTTGTATATACTTACTTACCATTTTGTTCGAGCCGGGATGGCTTTTGTACAGGAATGTGTTGGTACCTATATGTAAATACTATTTGGCTAATTAGGTGTTGGTACCTATATATATATATGTGATGATTTTGCTTGTTGCTTTTATTATTCGCTTCCGCATACTCTGATTCTGGGTTGTTTAGCTCCGCCTAGCCTAGAGTGTGTGTTTGGTCTCCCGTTCGCTATGATTCAGATTCGGGTGCGGACATCCCATTTCGTATTCGGGTTCGGATTATGGTGCGGGGGATGTGGCCCTACGTGTGGGTGCTACAAATTCACTATTCATTCAACCGTCTTTACTTTCTCTATTCTTTTGAGCAAGTACCTGACTTGAGTGTCGAAGTACCAAATCTGGGATAAACTCTCATTTCCCCAGTTTGGCCTTTAGCTCATGTTTGTTAGCCTCTTACAGTTATAACTCGAGAGTTCTCCTTTACAAATTCTAAGTGATCGGGCTCCCGAAATCAACCCAAGTCACCTGACAGATTTCAAGCACGATCAAACTAAAAATTATTATTTTAGTTATTATTAAACTTATTAAATTATGTACAATTAACCAATTTCATCTATTAAAAGATATGCGTGATCCTGTACGTACTAAAAAAATTAGCACATACTCAAAGAATTCTATTTTTTTTTTCCCTTTGCATGCAACTATAAGATGATAATTATTAAAATAAATTCTATAATTTAAAACCTTAGAAAATTAAAACTCGATTATATTTCATATTGTTTCAAAAAAAAAATCTTTTTTTTAAAACAATAATAAGTAAAGTTGTACATTATACATTCTTTTAGATGAGAATTAAATTAAGCACATTTATCTATACTATATAATAAAGAAAGGGTGTTCTTAATATATATATATATATATATATATATATATATATATATATATATATATATATATCAGAAAAATTAAGAATAAGCCATTTACTCGTACTATTTTTCGCTTAACTCATGCAAAAATATGGCATTCACCACTCCATCGTTGAAGTTGTTTTTTCTTTTTCTTTTTTTTTTTTTTTTTTTTTTTTTTTTTTTTTCAGTATTTTTACAGTTTGGGATGGATATCACGCGATATCATAGTATTTCCCATATTGGAAGATTTAAACATAACTGCAACAATGTAACGTGTAGCACCCCTAATTATACAATTTAGGATCGATTCATAAATCTTGTTACGTACATAACCTTCATTTTATTCAATATAAGCAAAAAAACTTTCAGTTTTCAGTTTTCCATCAAATTATTGTTGACAAACCACATGCAATAAAATTAATTTTTAACCTTCCACGTTTGAAGAAGTTTTTACACGTACTTTTAAGTGTCATGCATTCATAATCAACAATTTTTTACAGGTTAACTTATTCTTTCTAGTTTTCCATCCAAACTAACGGTTAACTAATGATCGCAAATTATAACTTAACAGGCATGAAGACGCTGAATTTAACCCCAAACTCAAAGACGCACCTTCACAAATGATTATCGTCAAGAAAACAATCAAGCATCTGATTCTTAATCGAAGTCTGTCTAAGGTATGAAAACGAATCTAAGCCCTAAGTAACTTCAAATCGAGTAAACCTGAACAAGGCATCATTTAATTTGTCATTTATCTTTGAATTGTATCCTTATTTGTTTGAATGTAGCAAATTTATTTGCCAAAAAGAAAAAAGTGCTTTAACTAACCATTACAAACAAAGAAAACATACAGATTAAACGGACGAGGGCAAAGGGCAATAAATAATAAATTGATTCGGGTTATGATCACTTCCAGTAATAACTAATATACGTGACAACAGAAGAACAGAAGCCGTCATCAAATAAGCTCCCGCTAGTGTAGGGGATACTAAAGAATCGGTCTTATCTAAAACCACTAGACAAGAAAGAAGGGAATCTGTCAAAAATAGCAGACCAGAATTACTGTAAAAACCTCCATGTAAGATCTTACTGATCTGCAGTTCCTTGAGTACCTGAGGAACCAGCTCCTTCACGAATACGCTTCTGCAAATGTTCCAGGCTAGCCACTCTCTGCATAGAAGCAGTCCTTCCCATCTTATTCGGCCCAATAGTAGTTGTTGTTGCCTTTGGTTGTACGTTTTCAGCTGGAGGATTTATGTCTACAGAACTATTCTGAATTCTGTGGTCATTTAAGTTATTACTGGGAGGAGCATGATAATATTGTGAATTTGGATCGTCTTGTACTGGTACAGCAGCATCTGCAGAAGTTTCTGAAGGACTACTAGCAAAAGATGGCATGCCCATTGAGGATATTTCAGACATAGCTTGGAATAGTGGGTTCAGGCCTGTTACCCTTTTCACGGTTTCTTCTGCCATTTTGACCTGTTGGAGAAAACAAGAACTGCCTCATCATACAAAATTCTGCTTCAACAAGAACAATACCATAAATTGGGTTTAAACTCAACAAGAGAGAGAGAGAGAAACAATATATCTTTGATTTTTGGGCTTTGAGCTCATCACAAATGGATTATAAACTGCATAACACAAAACCCCCATTGCAACATATAGGATCAAAGTGTTTACTCTTCTAATAGTGGTTTGTGCGATTATTTATCAATTTCTATGGGAGAGATCCTGTAGAGCAGACTTCTATTTCATGATATAATGCACCCCCGACTGGTGGCAGCTTAATATTAACTGGATGGTTATAGTCCTAAAGTATAATGTCACTTCGAAGGATCAAGCAAAAATGAAGCAATAGCATCTAAGACAAAGAAGTGTGGCAACTTGTAGATCTTCAGTTACAAACTATAGTGGTTTGAGGCTTTGAGCTATGGTGATTAACTTACCTTTGCTCTTAAGGTCTCAACATCAGCTTTCAGAACTCTATTGTCAACAGCTGCTTCATTGTACTTTTGACTTATGTCTGTAAGGCGCTTGAGTAAAGAAGAGTTCTCAACTCTTAATTGAGAGACCTAAGGAAAAGCACAACCAATATCTAATTGGACAAGCAATGGAGGACGACAAAAAGAAAAAAGAACAGAAGAAATTATGATAATTGAGCATACACCTGTGTCTCAAGCTCAGTTAGATGGGCCTGCTTTCTTCTTCTTGAGCGTCGAGCTGATTCTCTATTGGAAAGCATTCTGGAGTTCATAAACAAAATATTAGATAAAAAAACATAGCTTAAATCACGCTGGACATCAAACAATCAACAGAGACAATAACCTTACATTTTTAAGCAATCAGGGAAAATTATCATACTATATCCATCATACAGCCACACTAACAATGTATTGGCTATTCAATATATAACTCAAAAATAATTTGAGGCTGGATTGGATACAGCGTATTTGTCCGAGGCTACAAAACATATTGCCTTTCACTCAGTTCATAATTTAGTTTATGACAAAATTAGGCATCTAATAGAATCATTCGACTCTAGATGGAGAAAACAGAACAGGAATACTTAAATACAACAATATCAAGAAATCAATAAATGGAGCAGTGAAGACAAGTCTCTCCGCCAAAAATGACAACACTTTGTTGGGTCATTACACAACTTTCAATTCATAAAGGTTCATATCACGACAGAGCTCCTTGTATGTACTTTTTAAGTACAGAACTATATATCGAGTAAAAATTAGCAATTTTAAGATAATGAATAATATACCTTCTCATACGTTTTGCATCCGTCGGGTCCATATTCTGAGTAGTCTCAGTTTCTCCCTCAGCTTCATCATCATAGGACTGTTCCCCGGAGGAACCACTCGTTGTTGACTTCACCTGAGCCCCAGATTTCCTAGAAATTGCAGGAAGGGGAGGTACACCAACTGGTCCACCACCATCTTTATCTTGTATCTTCAATGAATCTCGTGCACTTGCTACGGATTAAAAGTAAAATCCAATCAAACTTTGAAGACCAAATATTTTAAGGTATTTCCATTATACTAAGCTGCAGTTATGGGGCATCCGACATCACTAACAAATCTAAGATAAAATACTCATGCATATGTTCTACTGCATGTGATTCAGAAAGAGAAAATTTCACATAACATATTCCATTGTTGCAGTGTACATAATTAATCAAAGAAAAGAATAACCAGTAGCAAAAATCAAAAAGCAACATAATTAAACTTCAGTTCTATTTGCTCTCAAAATCTGTTGGGGTGGAAATTTTGCGTTACTATTGAAATATTTGATTTCTCAATGTAAACTGCTAATTGTATTAAGGGTATTTTACAACCAGAACTTCTGAACTGAAGTTTGACCTAGTATATCCCTTTTACTTAGAAACACTATAACTATTTAGAAATAAATACCATGTTTTACTATTTAGTAAAACATGGAACTTAAACTATGTTATACTATTTAAAAACAACATAATTAAGCAAAGGATAACCATTTGAATCCCAGCTAGCATATAGAGCTTGAACAAGGTTTTATGATAAAGGGTGTTTCTGTAATACGTAAAAAGTATATGTTCCAACTTTTTTACTCTTTTTTGTAAAGGAACATTACTACTTTTGCCCCTGGATATAAAAGAAGATGAAGGTATATTTCATACTGTGGTTAATGCTGTCAGTGTCTGAAGTAATTTTATTTATATCATAAAATCCAATATTTGTGTGACATGATTTTTGTTATAATATCTGAACATGATTTTGGTGGGGTTCTGATATAAATCAAATTTCTGTCATAGCCAATTTCTGCTTATTTAGATTCTCTCGGGTTAGTATAGCTGCTATGTGGTAATGCTATTTGGCTAACTGTTCAAGTTAAACATGAACAATTTTCTTCTGACCTGACCTGAACTAAACTAAAATATGGCAAAATATTGATTTATTTCTCAGCATTAATATCATATATCCATTTCACAGTTTCTGCAGATATATGTGAATATTACTTTCTTTTAAATTTGTAGTCAAAGTGTTCTTCCTACATTTGCAACCCTTGCATCTGCACCCCAATAATTTTACTATATGAAGTCTTCTTAAAGAAGCTTTATTGATGGTGTAACAAATATGCAAAATCATGTGAGTTCATACGATACAAAGTGTAATAGTGATGAGCAATAACATTGAAAAAGGAAATATGATAATAAAATTCCTTGTGTATCTATAATAACAGAAAGAGACGATAAAAGCGAGGTACGATGCAAGACAACCTCTTCTCACTTCTCATTGCCTCGTTGTGAGCAAATTAAAAGGCAACAACTTTTTTTCCTATTTCACAAAAGCGAGAAAAGAATGAACTGGTCACTTTATGTTAAAGGCAACCACAAAGTGTTTGGCTGTGAGTACTGAGTATTCTATCTTTAGGCTTCTCCATTTTATTTTATTTCTTTCAATTTTTCAGTCATTAACTTATCAGTTCTACCTTTCTTTCAGTTTACTTTCACTTCACCTTGGGCCCTCCCTCTCTACCGCCATCAATGCTCCTCCCATCCCTTGTCTCTGTAACTGTTAAAACTAATGAACATCTGAATAATATTCTAATCTTTTCTATATGGATCAGTTTAAAAGAGCACTAGCTTCCTTATCGGTTATCACCTCTAGTAATAAAAATGCAAGGCCTTGTCCCTATGCTTCTCGCCTCTAATAACTATGAGACACCCCCATGTATGTATCAAAGGCTTATATTTAAGTCCAAAGGGCACTTTTGTCTTTTACAATAGGTCAAATATGATTAAAATAGAATTCCAGGGGTCTAAAGGAGATTTAGGAATAAATTGCTGAAAATCCCAGAAAATTACTGGAAGGTCTAAAATTCCAGATGGACTGGAAACTTAGGAGGAATAGTAATTTCCAATCAAATAAACACATCAACTGCTAATACATTACAACAAATGTTCTCACATGGTAATAAGGTGGGTTCTTTTCCAACAGGTATTCCATCATAAAACCACAGTAGCCATGTTATGAGAACTTCTAAGGTAATAAGAGTAAAGGATTTGCAAACAGATTCCGCAAGCCTACAAAAGAAAATTATCTGTGGAAATATATTTGAGAATCTACGGTATAGACTGGGGTGGGGAGGTTTTCACAATGGGCTCCATTCAGTACATCCGCATCCAGGTCGGTTAGATGATTAGATTGTTGTAGATGAACAAACTCAAACACAACTGAAAAACACAATCTTAACCAAGAGGACTTCACATGGTCACCATACGTACGTGGTATAAATGTTGTATGATAGTTATGAAGTACAAACATCATGCTTTGAAGTGTAAAAGATACAAATATCAACATATTTTTAATTTTATAAAAAAGAATAACTCAATGAAATAAAATATAGAAGTAGCATATTGGTCACCATTGGTGATTTAAGGAACCCAAACCAACCGCATTATAATAACCCAGTAAAAGTATATACAATTCCACAAAAAATTAGATATTGTGGATCAGAATATTCATCCTAACCAGACATTAAATATGTTGCACAAGCAACAACGTCCATGCAGCTAGTGGAGTTAAATTGGTTATGCTGTTTCGTTTTGTCTAAGTTACCTTCAGATCGACATGCAGTAAAAATAAATTTACCTAGTGAATGATATGACGCGGACTTTCTGCATTACAACACCAAATAGGAAGCAATATGCCTACTGAGATAAGAATGAGCAAGGATAACAACAGATAGGCTAAAGAGAAAAAATCTTAGTCGCCAATATAAGGCTTAAGGCTAGGTTACTATTAAACATTACTGTACGAAAAGGATGAAGCCTTTCATGCATGCCTTGAACATTATAATTTGTAATTCCACAGAAGCTTGAGAATAAACTAAAGTTCAACATGCTCTGTTTAAATTATACAGTATGCTTTTTCGTGCAGAACATAGAGGGTCAAATAGGCAGGAATTTACATTCTTTTACAAATTAACTAGAAAAGAAACAAACCTATGATCTGTTTCACTGTTTGTTGCGGGAATCTGTATGATGACATTCAGCACTAAAATCTTGAGTATCTAGACAGGGCAGGACATTTTCTATTATTATTCTGTTATTTTTTTCTCGTTTATCCAATAAATTGGCCCTTTTCATTACCAGCCAACTATTAAATGCAGTGGTAACAGTTGATCCTTTCGTAGACACAAACATCAATTGTCTTTTTCAACACATGCATATTCAAACTAAGACATATATTGCATCATTTTCACTGGCAAACATAAAAATCCAATTCACTGAAGCAGCAATGAACTTTCAATAACCTTTATATTGTGATGAATTCGAGGCCTGGGAGCCAACATCAGATGCCGCGGCAGCAGATTCGTGAACCTTGCCAGTACTTGCCTAGATATTACAGTCCATTGTGTAGTATTAGAATTTGAAAGCCATTTATACGAACAACTAATTTCTTAAATCTCTTCATCATTGCATATGCAAAAGATTCACATACAAGAATCACAAGGCAAACAAAAAATAAAATCAAGCAACAATATTCAAGAGGGGAATTTCTTAAGAAACGCCGAAAGGTACAAAAGATAAAGCCTTGCATCAACCGAGCATCATAAAGCCCTCATAACGAATTCCAACTTTTCCCAACCTATTCTCCAAAAAAAGAGATTTGAAATAATAATGACGTAATATATAGAGAAAACATTACCCGGGTCAAAGCGACGGCGGCGCAAGCCAACTCGAGGCGGCTTTTAAGGTAGGCCTGATACTCATCAGAGTCCACCGGAATATTCGGCGGTGGGCCGCCCGCATCCGCCGTTTCCGCCGGCCGATTGTCATAGTACTCACGGGGGTTGCCCTTGATCTCAACGACGTCATCGCTTTGTAGGGTAGAGCTGTCGTGATCGGGCGAGGCGGCCTCTTGAAGGAACCGCTGAAATGCCCATTCGGATGAGCTGCGGTTCATCTGCAACTTCTTCGACGAGGACGCCGCTGCGGCGGAGGAGGACGGTTGGTCCACGTCACCATCCTCATGGAAGCGAATCGGCGGCGCGTGTGGGGACCAGAACTGGTCAGCTATCTCATCATCCACTGAAAAAACTCTATCCATCTCTCTCTGTCTCTCTCCTTTTCGATTATTTCTCTCGTCTATTTTGTTTAAGAAGCGAATCAGAGAGGAAATAAAAAAAGGAAGGAAAAGATAAACTTTTGAGTTTTGACCCTACGCGTTCCACCTGGTTTTTGGACTTGGTCGTGCATTCCAAAATTTATGTGGATAAATACATTCATAGTCATAAATGGCAAGTAAAAGCACATCTTTTTGTCTACGGATTCCAAATGGTTAATAAATTTATTTTTTGGGATTCAAATTTTAATTAGAGGTGCATGTATAAAAAAAATGGGGCAATTAATAAAAAATATCAAATATTTTTAAAATTTATCCTAAACCTCTAGTTTGAAAAAAATATGTTTTAGATCACCAATAAATATCTTATTTTTTGTAAATCTTCCAAAACCCTAAAAAATCTGTTTTGCCATTATTTTTTTACTACAACCACACCATTTTTAGTTCTTCCAATTCCATATCCCTTTAATTATCTTTCTTCTTATTTCTCTATTTTCTTTACTGATCGATTTCGGAATCCGACCATGGGCAACCACCTCACCTCATCGTTGTTGAAGAAGAAGAAGTCGTCGACACACCTAAGTTTAATCTCAGGTATTTTTGTAACTTTTCTGATTCGAAATTTTTGCGTTCAAATTTGTAAAATTTCTGCAAATTTGATAATTCTATATATATATGTGTGAATAAATTTCTACAAATTTAATTTCTCCATGTATTTTTATGAATATCTGAAGAGATTGAGATTTGAGATTTTTATATACACGTGTGAAGAGATTTTTGTGATTTGAAATTTCTGCGTATATCTCAATAAATTTGATTTGTGCTACTAAATTTGCAATTATTTTTTGGTTGGGTAATCTGGTGTTTGATCTAAAGTTATTATCTGTTTTTAGTATTTTAGTTGGTTTCCTGAACAATCATTCTATCCATTATTTGTGTATTGAGAATTTTACTAATTATAATATCAATTTATTTGAGTTTTCTGCTACGAGAATTGAAATTTGAGATTTGAGGTTTTGTAAAATAACTGTTTGAGATTTCTGAGATTTTGGCATATATCTGTATATATTTGTGCATAATCTGACTGTGAGATTTCTGCATAAACTGACTGTGGGATTTCTACATATATGTGAATATATTTCTGCATATAAATTGACCTGTATGTTTTTCTGCATAAACTAACTGTAAGATTTCTGCATATATCTGAATATATTTTTGCATGAACTAACTGATTATCTGCTGCTGTGTTTGTTCTCCTAAATAAATTATAATCGCCTTTTTCTCACAGAAAACTAAACAGTGATCGAGCTTCTGGAGGATACATGAATATTTTATGATGATAAACCATGTCCCACATTCCATTTTTGAAATACAGTATTTTAGTTTGCTATTTATGTTTTATTTTCTTCAGTTCTGGTTGTAATTTACGAATGAGCAAGGAACTTTAATCAATTATATTGTTGATTTGTTGAGCAAGGAATTAAAAATGAGAGACTAAACGTACAATTTGTAGAGTGGTCAATTAAAAATGGGGAAATAATAGTGTTATTTATGGAGTGATGAATTGGAATAAAACATACAGTTTATAGTGTGATGAAGTGGAAATGCGGAACTAAACGTGCAGTTTGTAGAGTGATGAAATAAAAATGGGGAACTAAACGTGCAGTTTGTAGAGGTGATGAATTAAAAATGCGGAACTAAACGTGCAGTTTTTAGAGTTATGAAATAAAAATAGGAAACTAATAGTGTTGTGACACGTCGTTCTACGGTTCGTATAGGTATTGTAGCGCCCGGAGCGGCGAGTCACCACATCCTCCGCACCTAGCCCCAAACCCACATATGAAATAGAAATCTATACATGAGCCGAAGACTAAGCGGATGGGAACCTACACACACTCGCTAAGCCAGGCGGAGCTAAGACAGGACCAGAGCGCGCAAGAATAAGGAAACGGAAGCATATAACAAAATCCAAGAAGATAAATCCACAAAATATACAAAAATGAAAATTCAAACATAATTCATTAACAAATGCATAACATATACATACTTCCATTACCACAATCGAATCATATATAAAAGCATGACTGAATGCAAATGAAAATGCAACTCGAACTAGATGACTTGAACCGACCGACTCAAGACTCCGCCTAGCACGCCCAACCTGCAAACTGAAAATTGAAAGGAGAGGGTCAGTCCACCGACTGAGTGAGGGGCTAACACACACCCACACATATCTACATATAGAGCAAAGCACGTATTAAACAAAAGACTATGAACCGGGAATAGGGTTTTACATACCAAAGTCATTTTCCAAAAGAACTCATACTTATTCATATATTCGTATATTCTTAAGTTTGAAAACTCGTAAGGATTCATAGATTTAAAAACGCATATGGATTCATATTAAAACTCATAGGGATTCATATTAAAACTCATATTGAAAACAAACTCTCCTATCCCGTTTCATAATCAACAATAATAAAATGAACTTAAATTACCCGGCGAGTACGGGTCAACTTTACCTCTTAACAAAAGAATTCATAAGAAACGTAAAGAAACATAAATACATAAAATTCATAAGACTCATATTCCCGTATTCCAACCACCTTCTCCGGAAGTCTGCAAGCGGGTTACGGGCCCACATCGTGCAACTCGATACCGATACGTCGGGTAGCGATCTCGTAACGTACCTTAGGGAGCACGTGCATAGGCTTAACCCGGTGGCCCAACACCGTCTCGGGCGTCCTTATCCACGCCTCCAGGGCCCAGGGATTCATAAGATTCATAAGGCTTCATAAGATTCATAGGAAACATACCTAACTCGCAAAACCTAGAAACATACGATTCATACTTAAGAAACATACCATAAGAAACATACCTTACCGTGCAACTCGGCATATGCTATACACATACCTCTTCGTGTCTTCCAAATTCATAAGATGCTAAAGGAGATCTATAGTTCACTTGACACCACACGGTTTGGAGCATAGCCTCGTTGCAAAACCATTTTAAGCTTATATACGCCCATACGTATAATTTCAAAAGAATTCATATTAAATCGAATTAACAAGATTCATAACATATTATAAGACACATATTTAATATAAATATAGTATATATTCGCATGCGGGGTGAGTAAACATCACCTTAAGGCCATAGGTCGCTTATCTAAAAGAAAAGATCCTAACCCTCACCTTTTTCCAAAAGTGCTCCCGGAGGAGCTTTGCCGACCAAGAAGAGGCTAAATGGCGAAACCGACACCTCTTGAACTCAAACTCTTAGACAAACAAACATAACTTCTGACTTAGACTCAATCATGAACCAATAAGACGCACGGCGATGCATAAGAATGCAAATGGATGCGAGTGAAATGCATCACTTAAGTCATTTAAACTCAAAATTCGTATAAAACGTATCAAATCACTTCATAAGTTAAATCCATAATTCATAACATAAAATTTTACAATTACGAGGTCACATTTCATGAAAGAATATCATACTACTTAATTCATGAAATGATATCACTTAAATTTCATTTTAATTAAATATAAACATATAGTCCATATACACATACATTACGTACATACCTATACGCGTAACATGCATCATTGCATATCAATTAAAAACAAATACATGGGAAAAAGATATAGAGTACGTAGCTTGCATGCAAAGCTAACAATTTATCAAATTCATAATTGATCTTAACATTCCATGCAAAGGCATATGAATTCCATTTAAAATAAAAGTCATTATTTAATATCCAATTAATAACATCAAGACCACATTTCATAATACCATTCATCATTCATGCATTAACTAATTTATGCATCCAATACGTAGAAACCATGCACAAGGGACAAAATAGACAAGAAAACACTTAGGGAACAAACTTGGAACAAGAAAATAACATTTAAATGAAGGGAAAAGCAAACATAGCAACCAAGGGACTGCACTCCATCTCCCCTCCCGGGGAGATTTCCTTCTCAAAAGGTCCCCTGCCGGGGACTTTCATGCAGAAAACATTCTGCATCAAAGTACCCGGCCGGGTACTTTCCAAGATAAAAATCTCCCCGGCCGGGGAGACACATTCAGCCACGGGAAATGGAGTTTTCACCCCTATACAGCCCTGAAACTCCAACCCAACTTCTGTTGGAAAACAGGAATCAGAAAGCAGCGAAAATTTAAAAAATTTTCCAACAAAATGATCGAATACTCGCAATCGTGAATCCAAATTCGTAGAGATTAGAAACTTACTTTTCAATAATCTTTCTTGAAGCGTTTCAAGCCACCCAAGAACGCTCTTCTCGCGGCTTGATCCCCTCTCCTTGGTAAAGCTCGAATCTTCAAAACTTCTAACTTGAAGCTCTCTAGAGATAGTCCACCAACTTGACTACAATCTAACTAGTAAGGATGCTAGTTCTCTAGTTAGTGTTTAGGCTTAACTAGGGTTTATTTTATCTTGGAGAAAGGATGGTATTCAACACATGAACCAAAAGAAATCAATCACTCTCTAAGGGGAGCATGAGCTCCCCTATATATAGGAAAGGAAGGGGTGGCTGAAAATCCCTAGTCCTTATGGGCTAAGGATTTTGGTCCCTCTCTCCTATTGCTTGATCATCAAGTAATTTTGACTTTGACTTTGAATTCTTATTCAAATCAACTTTTAAGAGAGCTAAAATATCCAAACCCTTTTGGATATTATTATACTTTATTTATTAATAAATAAATAACTTATTTATCTAATTAATTAATTCGTAATTAATTAACTAGATTATTTTTCTCCAAAATAAGACTTTCTTTTTAATTCAAAATTAAACCAAAGTCTATTAAATAATTAACACATTTAATTATTTAATATGTATATACAATATATATATATACACGTGTGAGACACGTGTCCCAAGGACATGTGCTCCTCACGTGACCCACACGTGTGGAAACTCACTCGGCTTGATTAACTCGTTTAATCATTCTAAAGCCTCAACTCATGTAACTAAGTTGTTGTGTGTGACCCTCTAGGTTCTCAATTCAATTAGCAGTGACCCTAATTAATTAATTCACTAATTAATTTATCAGTCCATAGATTAAACGACCATAATCTAGTAACAGGTGTTTAACCCCTAGTTGAATTGGAATGTATCGATTCGACAGAACCTTTAAGTCATTGATTTATGTGAGATACAATCCTCCTACTTACTATCTCTCAACCATCATCTAGGGTAAGGGAATAATCAGAACCCTAATAATCTGGTCTTAAAGCTAAGTGCATTTTATATCCATTTGATCTCAATCCAAGAAACCCTTTTCTTGATGTCTTGATCTACTGCCTTGGCCAAGGACTCCATATGTCATACGAATGACTTACACAATAAGAGATCACCTTGCAGATGCAAGTGTAGGTCCTTTCTTGAATCTCATTCACTTTCAATAATCACTTGTGCAGCCCCAGCATAAGCCTTGAATCAGTTGTCTAAGGTGACACCCTTTAAAGCTTATACATAAGACTACAGAGTTAACTCATAAAGTGACATGGAACTTCAAGTCTAAGGATTAATTAATCACATCAATAACTCGTGAGATATTTCCTAATCTGGAAGTTTCTATTTCCTGAAATAGAAACTTCCTTTCCCATTTAGGAATGTTCTCACACGGGGCACCTCAGTGAACTTACTTATTGAAGTAAGCACCCTCATGTATCACACACGTATCAACTATACACTTTGCACCTCCATGAAACAAGGTGGTCCTTCTTAAGGGCGTGATCCCACAAGCAAGCGTTAGAGGAGTCAGGTTGACACTCCCACTGTCTGTAGGACTCATCGGCTTGGAGTATTTTACTAATCATGACTTATGTGATATTGGGCTCGTTTCATGAACCATTTCACCCAAATGTTAGAGTCCTAAAGTCATCAGGATTAGGGGAGTTCTCATACATGCACAACTAAAGTAAACGCATACCAAACAAGAGCATATAAAGAAGTGTTGCCTCAATTCGTTATTTTATTCAAAGATTATCTGTGATTACAATAAGGAAAAGCACAAAGCGGATATACAATCGGCTTTCTAGGCCACTATTCCTAACAATCTCCCACTTGCCCGTCAAAGCCATTCTAAAGCTACTCTAAGTCCCATCTTCTGAAGATGACCTTGGAAAGCTTCTCGACTAAGGGGTTTAGTAAGTGGATCTGCCACGTTCTCTGTTGATGCGACCCTCTTAATTTGCACATCTCCTCTTTTTATAATATCACGGATTAGGTGATACTTCCTCATAATGTGGTTGGTCCGTTGGTGAGATCTTGGTTCTCTTGCTTGAGCAACCGCCCCAGTGTTGTCACAAAACACAATAATGGGGTCTTTCATGCTAGGAACAACATTCAACTCTTGAATGAAGTTTCTAATCCAAACACCTTCCTTAGCTGCATCATTTGCAGCTAAGTATTCGGCCTCAATGGTCGAATCTGCAGTGGTCGTTTGCTTGGAACTCTTCCAACTCACTGCTCCGCCGTTTAGGCAGAAAATGTATCCTGACATTGACTTAAAATCATCGAAGTCAGATGCAAAGCTTGCATCGCAGTATCCTTCGACAGTAAGATCTTTCTGACCTCCGTAAACTAAGAATAAATCTTTAGTACTTTTCAAGTACTTAAGAATATTCTTCACGGCAGCCCAGTGACCATCTCCAGGGTCAGATTGGAAACGACTTGTTACACTAATTAAGTGCATAAGCCACATCCGGTCGAGTACATAACATTGCATACATTATCCTACCTATTGCTGATGCATAAGGTGTATGAGTCATTCTGTCCTTCTCAAGGTTAGTCTTAGGATACATCTTCTTAGAAAGAGATGTTCCTACACTCATAGGAAGGTTCTTAACCTTTGCTGACTCCATATTAAATCTCTTCAATACTTTGTCAACGTACATCGACTATGATAATCCTATTAACCTTCTAGATCTATCTCGATAGATTTTAATTCCAAGTATATAGGACGCATCACCAAGATCTTTCATCTCGAATTGGTTCGATAACCATAACTTAGTTACTTTCATGTCATCCTTCGAATTCCCAATAAGAAGGATGTCGTCTACATAAAGTACTAAGAATTGCACTGAGGTCTCCAATTCCTTTCTATACACACACGATTCATTCAAAATTTGAATGAAGCCAAACGCTTTGACTGATTCATCAAATCGAATGTTCCAATTCCTAGAAGCCTGTTTCAATCCATAGATTGATCTTTGGAGTTTGCAAACCTTTCGTTCACTCCCACTGAATGTGAAACCTATGGGTTGTTCCATATAAATGTCTTTATCAATGTCTCCATTAAGAAAGGCAGTTTTCACATCCATTTGCCATATGTCATAGTCATAATATGCAGCAATGGCAAGCATGATCCGAATAGACTTTTGCATTGTAACTGGCGAAAAGGTTTCATCAAAGTCCACACCGGGTCTTTGAGTGAATCCTTTTGCAACCAGTCTTGCCTTATAGGCTGCAATGCTTCCATCAACTCCAAGCTTTCTCTTAAAGATCCATTTGCAACCTATGGGTTTGACCCCATCAGGCAAATCTACCAAGGTCCAAACTAGGTTGGAGTTCATGAAATCCATTTCGGATTTCATGGCTTCTATCCACTGTTCAGAGTCAGAATCTGAAAGTGCCTCCTCATATGTTAAAGGATCATTATCCTTTTGAGAGATTTCATGGAAGAATCCATACCATCTCTCCGGCTATCTAGGAGTGCGTTCAGAACGCCTTAGAGGAGGATTTGCGTGTGTATCGAAATTCGTGATTGGTTGCGGTTGGTCAGAAGGGGACGTTTCTTCAGTGGGTGGTGTGGGACCACTTTGTACTTCTTCTAATTTTATTATCATGTATTGGAAAACACGAATCAGAAAGCAGCGGAATTTAAAAAATTTTCCAACAAAAGGATCTTGGACTCGCAATCGTGTAACCAAATTCGTAGAGATAGAAAACTTACTTTTCTTTTATTCTTTCTTGAAGCGTTTCAAGCCACCCAAGAACGCTCTTCTCGCGGCTTGACAACCCGTCCCTCGAAAGTCTCTTTCTACTTCAGAATCCATTGTCGGGATAGCAATCCACACCAACCTAGATTCAATTCATGTTAGAGATGTTCTTAACAATATAACATAAAGAAAGAAACATGAAACGAGAAAAGCATGATTGAAACTCCCTTCGAAAATAGTTTTGCGAAAGTAGAAAACTGCCAGTCACAAAACCCTCATGAAAAAATTCATCCTTCAAGATATGGACGAACGGTTTTCGCCATCTTCTTTGGTTCGATTTTTTCATTCGCTGCACGTCGGGTTCAGAATCGTTTCATCATCCCTTCTGATCGTTTTGCTTAATCCCCACTTTTGGTAAAGCTCGAATCTTCAAAACTTCTAACTTGAAGTCTCTAGAGATAGTCCACCAACTTGGCTACAATCTAACTAGTAAGGATGCTAGTTCTCTAGTTAGTGTTTAGGCTTAACCTAGGGTTTTATTTTATCTTGGAGAAAGGAAGGTGTTCAACACATGAACCAAGAATTGTCTATTAGCTCTAAAGGGGAGCATGAGCTCCCCTATATATAAGAAAGGGGAGGGACGAAATTCCTAGTCCTTAATGGGCTAGGATTTTGGTCTCTCTCTCTCCTATTACTTGATCATCAAGTAATTTTGACTTTGACTTTGAATTCTAATTCAAATCAACTTTCAAGAGAGCTAAAAATATCCAAACTATTTTTGGATAATTTTATACTTTATTTATTTAAAATAAATAACTTATTTTATCTAATTAATTAATTCATAATTAATTAACTAGATTATTTTTTTCCAAAATAAGACTTTCTTTTTAATTCAAAATTAAACCAAAGTCTATTAAATAATTAATCACATTAATTATTTAATACATAAATAAATATACACATATATTTATACACGTGTGTGACACGTGTCACAATGACACGTGTCACTCACGTGAGCCACACGTGTGGTTTCACACGTGTGGAACCCTCTTGGCTTGATTAACTCGTTTAATCATTTTAAAGCCTCAACTCATGTAACCAAGTTGTTGTGTGTGACCCTCTAGGTTCTCAATTCAATTAGCAGTGACCCTAATTAATTAATTCTCTAATTAATTTATCAGTCCACAGATTAAACGACCATAGTCTAGCAACAGGTGTTTAACCCCTAGCTGAATTGGAATGTTCAGATTCGACAGAACCTTTAAGTCATTGATTTATGTGAGATACAATCCTCCTACTTACTATCTCTCAACCATGATCTAGGGTAAGGGAATAATCAGAACCCTAATAATCTGGTCTTAAAGCTAAGTGCATTTCATATCCATTTGATCTCAATCCAAGAAACCCTTTTCTTGATGTCTTGATCTACTGCCTTGGCCAAGGACTCCATATATCATATGAATGACTTAAACAATAAGAGATCACCTTGCAGATGCAAGTGTAGGTCCTTTCTTGAATCTCATTCACTTTCAATAATCACTTGTGCAGCCCCAGCATAAGCCTTGAATCAGTTGTCTAAGGCGACACCCTTTAAAGCTTATACCAAAGACTACAGAGTTAACTCATAAAGTAACATGGAACCTCAAGTCTAAGGATCAATTAATCACATCAATGACTCGTGAGATATTTCCTAATCTGGAAGTTTCCATTTCCTGAAATAGAAACTTCCTTTCCCATTTAGGAATGTTCTCACACGGGGCACCTCAGTGAACTTACTTATTAAAGTAAGCACCCTCATGTATCACGCACGTATCAACTATACACTTTGCACCTCCATGAAACAAGGTGGTCCTTCTTAAGGGCGTGATCCCACAAGCAAGCCTTAGAGGAGTCAGGTTGACACTCCCACTGTCTGTAGGACTCATCGGCTTGGAGTATTTTACTAATCATGACTTATGTGATATAGGGCTCGTTTCATGAACCATTTCACCTAAATGGTAGAGTCCTAAAGTCATCAGGATTAGGGGAGTTCTCATACATGCGCACGTAATGGAAACACACAAAACACGTATTGGCATATAAAGAAGTGTTTGCCTATAATCAATCGTATATTATTCAAAGATTGTCTGTGATACAAGAAAAGTCCCAAAGCAGATTACGTCGAATCGGCTTTCTAGGGCACTATTCCTAACAATCTCCCACTTGCCCGTAAAAGCCATTTAGGTATTCTAAGTCCCATCTTCTCAAGATGCACTTTGAGAGCCTATTGACTTTGGGCGTTTCCAAAGTGGATCTGCCATATTCTCTGCTGATGTGACCCTCTTGTTTACACATCTCTTAGGAAAACACCTTTCCCTTATAAAGTGATTCATAATCACGTGTTCAGTCTCTTGGTGAGGTCTTGGTTCTCTTACTTGAGCAACCATCCATTTTATCATACAATATGGTAAAGGAGTTGTTTCATGCTAGGAACTTCATCTAACTGGTTAGATGGAGTTTCTTACCCAAACACTTAACTTAGCGTTATATAATACGACTAAGTTCTCAACTACGATAGTCGAGTTTTGCAATGTCCGTCCTTGGAACCCTTTCCAACACATTGCATTACCATTCTGGTAGGAGTTGTACCCTTTCAATGATTTCATAATCATCTATGTTTGATGAACGGTTACATCAAATATCCTTCTAACAATAAGATCTTTTGGGCTCTGTAAACTAATACATATCCTCATTTCTTCTCAAGTACTCTGAGGACATCCTTTACAGAGATCTAATGACCTTCTCTGAGGTCATATTAGATTCGGCCTACTACGCTTAGTGTTGCGCCATATCTAATTTAGTACATAATTTTTCATACATTATGCACCCTTTCACTTAAAGGGATTTTGGACATTCTAACTTTCTCAAAGTTATCTTAGGATACATACTCTTCAAAAGAGATGTTCCATTGTCCATACTAAACTCCTTTTAGTACCGTGGTTATGTACTCATTTTGTGATAATCCTTTTATTCTCTTAGATCTATCTTCTATAGATCTGAATGTCGAGAATATAGGATAATCACTAAGATCTTTCATGTCAAATTGTTTCTTAAACAAGAATTGGTAACTTTCACGTCATCCTTGACATTCCTAATGAGAAGGACATCGTCTTCTAAAGAACCAAAATTGACTCTTACATCAATAACTTTCATATGTACACTTTTGAGACTTATTCGACTTCCATCTGTGTCAAACGATTTGACTATCCTATGGAATCGAATTGTCTAACTCCTAGAAGCCTTTATCAATCCACAGATTGACTTTAGGGATTTGCATACCTTATTCATACTCCCACTGAATATGAGATTTATAGAAATACCTTATTTCAGTCTCTTTCAATCTCATATTGAACAAGATAGTTCTCATATTCATTTATCATATCTCATAGTCAGAATATGAGGATGTGATAAACACAATCCAAATGGACCTTTTGCATTTCAACCGTCAAGAAGGTTGTAATGCTTTCATTCACTCGAAGCTGCATGAGCTTGATCCTATCAGGTGGATCAACCAAGGTCAAAACTTGGTTCGAGTATATGGAATCCATATTGGATTTCAAGGCTTGCTTACACTACTCAGATTCCAAATCTGACAGTGTCTCCTCTTCAAGTAATTCCTTGGCTATCTAGGAACGTGTTCTAAACACGTCTTAAGAGAAGGGTTTAACACGTGTACATACTCTAAAATTTGGCTAAATTTTATCAGATGGGCTCGTTTCTTCTATATGTGGCGTGGATATTTATCCTTAAATTTCTTTGAGGTCTGCTTGCTTGTCTTTCTTCTTCTATAGGAACGATTCCTTGAGAAAGATACATTCCTTGAGACAAACAACCTTTGTCTAAGGGAATTGCAGAAACAATATTCAATATCGTTGTATAAACTTGAACTCATTTCAAACTTATCTCCCACTATCCTCTTCACTTAAGAGGATTCTACTAAATTCTTGGATAAGAATAATTAGGGAATTTAATATGCCACATTGCATAGTGCAACTAAAGGACTGATTTTGGAAGGTACAAAATTCAAAAATCTCTAACTGCATATTCTGGGAGTTTATTCCTAGAATGATTATAAGTCAGTAAAGCTTGTTATGGAATGGACCATATCCTATAAGGTTTCATTCCCTCATTCGGAAACACTAAGGTGTTCTCGAATTAGTTTACTGAGAGATAATCCTATTATCTCTAAGATGAGTAAGGAATTAGTTGCTAAGATATTGACTATCTCGATCATATCGATTTACCTATAACTTATGACTACTTCGGTTCCTAACCTCCTTTCGAAATTCTAAGAATTTCATATAAGTTTCGAATTTGTACTTTAACAAGTACATTCATTCATAATGATTAAACTGACGATTGTATCTAGCATCTTACACTCATCAGCACGGATCGAAATCCACTATAATTTTGGAACGTTCCACGTTTCTTATAAACGGGATTCAGGAATGCTTCCCTCATGACAGGATTCACAGGAAGTCAACATTATAGGTTCATTTTCATAGAATGATCCTAAGGTGTCTGACTTGCTAATCCTTTTATATCTCAACGTTCCAAAGTAATTCGAAGCTTTGTCATCTCACTTACTTTTGTTATCTCGTTGTATGTTCAGAACATTAGTGCCTTGAGTCTTTGCACAACGGCTTATGCAGAATTGACTTAAGACTAGTAAATTCTATTCCTAGTAGAATTACTAAACGAGGTAACATTTCAAAGTACTCATACTCTTTGCAGTTCCCTTTCAAAGTCCTTATTTGCTACCATAGAAGCAAACGTCCTATTTGATCTCTAGTGTCTTTTGGGCGTACCCCTTACATGCCCCTCCATTGGGCTCTTAAGGGTTTCTTCTTCTTTAGGCCTTCAAGCCTTTAACTTAGGGAGTTTTAGAAGAAGAATTAACCATCTCAACCTTTTATTCCTTCTTAAGGATGCTCTCAACCATTATCAACTTAAATGATTAACTATGCTACATTAGCATCATTCTAGTTGAGCATAAAGGGTTTGAATGATAGTCGAAGCAATGTAAGCAATCAGTGTATTGAGAACTCTTTTCTCAGTTGATGATCGAGACCATAAGATCTTCAAATAAGATCTTTAGACCTTGTTCGTGTGCACTTGTTTCCTCATTTGGAATATTGAATAATTCCATAATGTTATACCTTGTAACATTTTTATGAGGTGGTTCAATTGCTTTTAAGTGGTTTGGAAAAATCCATTCACCTCAGATTGCTTCTCTTTTGGCCCGGGTCGACTTTTCACAATTGAAAACTTCGCCCTTTAGAGAACGCCTTTCTCTAGTCGGATTCTAAAATGAATTTTAGGATCCGAAGCCATTTAGAGTTAGTCAGGACTTAGTCAACTTATTTGACTTAAGGATGGATACGAATGGGTTTGCATTTCATATTGTAGAGAATCACAGAACTACAACCTAAATGCTAAGCAGAGAAAATGTGGGCATGCTGAATTATAACGTTATACAAAAGATAAGGTCTTTAATCTAATGTAGCTCCCACAGTTTTTCAAAGATCTATAATTCCCAAAGATCTAAGAGGAATACGTTTCCCAATGGGTACTAAGATCCTAAGCATTTTACCTCGAACCCACGACTCGTGATAAGTTGTTAATTAATCATTTTTTATGATTAAATTATGCCCCGAATTATGCTTTGAAATGATATTAATTATAAAGAATTGATGCTTTGTTGTTTATGTCGTAGATTCGGGGCTCGGAAGCAAAATTGGAGCAAATTGGATCATTTTTAGATCCGTCAAGAATAGCACACGAGCAGAAGTTGGATAACTGGAATGGAGCTTATTTGTTGCTGCATGAGGATTGAGTAATTGGAATAAATTGAAGATTTTGGGCTTAGCTTTTGCATGCATAAATTCACGTGTGTTTGGAAGTGCAATGGAGTATGGAATTAAATTTGCTTTGATGGGCCGTGAGTTTTATTAATTTGGAAAAGCCCAGCTGCTTGTAATTATTTTTTTGGGACCTTGGACTTGTGGGCTATGCATATGACTTGGGAATTATTAAAGTGGGCCCAAGTGAGCGTTGTCTTTCGGCCTTGGAATTAAATATGGGCTGCACTTGTGTTGGGAGTAAATTGATTAAACCAACTTGGAGTTGAATTGGAGCTACGCCTCTGAAGTTGGTTCGGAAAGCTAATTGTATGCCCAAACTTGGAAAGCAAGATTTAGGAATCCGAATTACTTGAGAATTCTTGGACATGCCTGGAGACGTGAGGTTATAAATTGGCGTGGGACATCAACGCTAGGGGGAATCACGTAATACATCTTTGGAGCAGCAGTTTCGGGTTCTGGCGAGCAACATCGAAGAGCAAGAATTCGACACAATCTTTCGTTTTAGTTTAATTCTTCCCTTTTATTTTTAGTTTTATTTATGTTAAAGAATTCCTCCGTTATTGTTTTTATGGATTTTAGTAGCTAAACTTTTAATTATCTAGCTAGGGATTAAGATTCGTTTTTAAATATTGTGAGACCTAAACGTTTTATTCAATTCATGTTTATTTAGGCATTTATCTTATCTCCGTGTTTCGCGTTTATTGTGATTGATTTATTTAGTGATAGGGCCCGATCATCTAGGTAGATTTAATTACATATTGCCAATCTTGATGCTTGAAGTGTAGTAAAGTTGATTGATAATTTGTGGTAAATTAGTGACAGGGTCTTAGCGATAACATTCCTCGTTCACTAAGGGATTTGATAATCTAATTTAAATCTTGCGTGTGTCACGACTTGGTTAATTAGGGTTGGTGTTTTTATGATTCTTAATGCTGCGAATTCATTAAATCCTGTCGAGTGTCTCTAGGGGTTGTGAATTTGTTAGGGAAGATAACTGTCGAGTGTCTCTAGGTTATCCGACTAATTAAGTAAAAACGAGGTTGAGTCGAGTGTCTCTATCAACTATAGCCAATCTGTCTAAATAACTTGAATTAATCCTTGAGTCAATGATCAATATGATAAATCGAATCGAATATCCCTGGCTAGGTAATTTTTCCTTTGATTGATTTTATCCTACGTGATTTGCTTGCCAGTTTTAATTAGTTTTAATTCTTGTTAGTTTATTTTAATTGCCTACCTTAGTTTTTAATAATCCAAACCCCCCCTTTAATTGTTTCTTTTCGTGGATAACTTGGAATTATTAGAAATAAGTCAACCAGTCTCTGTGGATCGACCCTGTTTACACTATACTCTGTGTTTAGTCGTCGAATAGGATTTTACATTTATTTTTGACGGATTCGACACCTGTCAAATTTTGGCGCCGTTGCCGGGGACTGTGTTTTAATCGATTTTATTTCTTTTTATGAACAGGAGCATTCGCGGAAAGGACACCCCTCTTTACGATCCAGAAATCGAGAAAACTGCTAGGAAAAAGTGGAAAGAAACCCAATCACGCAAGAAACAAGGTGAGACATCAGATTTGGTCAAGGAAATAGAAAAGGGAACTGATACGGACAGTTCAAGTGATCAGAAATACGACTTGACCGTTGAGCGTGACCACGCCCTAACTATGGCACTACCAGCAGAAGAACGGAGGACCATGGAAGATCTGGTGCGTCCCACTACCACACAGCAGCCCCTATGTATCACTTTTCCAGAGGTTGCTGCTGGTTTCGAGCTGAAGACGGGCACAATTCACCTACTTCCCATTTTTCGAGGTCTGGAAAACGAGAACCCTCACCAACACCTTAGTAAGTTCCACACGGTTTGCTGCTCTACCAAGCCCCACGGAGTCACCGAAGATCAAATCAAGCTCCGTGCTTTTCCATTCTCTTTGCAAGATGCAGCAGAAAAATAGTTGTACTCTCTACCATCAGCAACCATCACTACTTGGCAGCAGATGCACGATAAGTTTTTGGACAGATTTTTCCCAGCTGAGCGATATTTGGATCTCCTTCAGGAGATAATCACTATCAAGCAAAAGGAATATGAGAGTCTACATGAGTATTGGGAACGATACCGGAACTTACTTGCAATGTGCCCACATCACAACCTGCCGGAGAATTCAATTGTCCACAACTTTTATAGGGGTCTGATGCCTGCCGACAAAAGGCAGTTGGATGCTTCAAGTGGAGGTTCCATTATGATCAAAACACCTGCAGAATTGACGGACATGATTAGCAGAATCTCAAGAGTTTCACAAAAATACTATGCTAAGTCCGATATGACGAGACAGGTAAAAGAGGTGAGCTCTTCCCAATTTGATGAAATCAAGAATATGTTATCTGTTTTGGTTTCTAACATGAATGCAGGAACACCACAAGCGGCAACAGTTTGCCAATTATGTGCTAGCTCCTCTCACCCGACCGATGCATGCCCGTCCCTACAAGAGGGCACACTCGAGGACGCGAACGCCGCAGGATTCCATCCACAAAATAACAACCCTTACTCTAACACGTATAACCCCGGATGGAAAAACCACCCTAGCCTTAGCTATGCTCAGAAACCGAAGCCACCCAATTTCCAGAATTTTGTGCCTAGACCTCCACAATCCCAACAAAACCAACAACCCAGTCAAACCCTCAACCCACAAGATATCCGATTCAATAACTTGGAAAATCAAGTCAAGAATTTGGAAACTCAATTGGGACAGATTGCTACGGTTTTGAGCAGGATTGAGAATCAAGGGAAATTGCCCTCGCAAACGGAAGATCCCAGGAAGAATGTGAGTGCGATTACGCTCAGGAGTGGTAAGGAGCTACCTCCACTGGTTGACAAACCCAAAGCAAGTCAGAAAGAGGCAGAATCTGAACAGAAAACTGACGTGACCGCTAAGCGTGACCACGCCGTAGGCTCCAGTCGAGACAGAGAGTCAGAAATTGTCAAGGAACCTAAGCCACTGGTGATCCCACCTCCGTTTCCACAGCGCTTGGCTCAGACGAAGAAACAGAAAGAGGAACAAAACATTCTTGATACATTCCGAAAGGTTGAAGTCAATATGTAGCACCCCGCACGTGAGGCACCACATCCCCCGCACTAAGGCTCAACACGAGTAACAAAACTGTAAATCTGCACCCGTATCAAACCCTAGCGAACGGGAGACAAACATAATCACCTTCCTAAGCTAGGCGGAACTAGACTCAGCGATGATAATCAATCGACAAAGTATAATGCATCAACATACTCAATTCAAACATACAAATCATAACTATAATTGGGCACTTCAGGCCTCTTTCAAAATCATAGCAAAACTCAGAAAACCAATTTCATAATAAATACATAGGTATCAAATTTCTCCATATAACTGAAACGAGTCATACATAACTCTAATACATGAATGAGTGAAGAGACTCTCCTAATCTAACTCGACTCACTCAAAACTTCAAACACCTCCGCCTAGCCAAACTCCAAGGATCAAGCCTGCACACTAAAAAAAATGGAGAGGGAGAGGGGTCAGTCTCTAGAAGACTGAGTGAGCAGGAGCGGTATATATATAAAACATGCACATGCAAGTCATAAATCCCGAGCAAGGTTTGATTTGAATTTAGTTCCCAAAAGGGCAAGAAAATAGATAAACAATGCTCGACTTTTACGACTAATTCATATTGAATTCATTACATTCATAAATCATACTTAAATATAAGGCTCGGCGAGTGAGCGTGCACAATCTCCAACCAAACTCCGACCGTGTACGACAATTATCAATAATATATTGATTAGGCGATCATGCATTATATCATAATACACACAGACCATAAATCATGTCACGTCCTAAATATATTTGTTTGGGCAATCCGATTCCCGGCCTTCCCGCACAGTGCCTATCAATCATAACATATTCATAATTATAAGTATAAATCATATCATAACCAACCTTCTTCCTCCGGGTGGTGGACGGGCTTGCAAGACCCGACCACCTCAATAATAGGCCAATGGGGTTTCATGACTCCCCCAAGGGCACTCAGCTCCCATTCCCCGCTAAACCTCCTAGCGAGGGCCGGTATCACCGTATATAAGTTGGGACTAGTATATGGGATCCCCGTCAGCCCTTGCTTCCTCGGTTAGCCACATATACTAAGTCCCGGGGCCCGATAAGTAATAAGTAATAAATGTGTCTCGCCAAAACATAACAATCATAAGTACATACCATAATTTATAAATCATTTGAAAATGGTTTACTCGATCAATACATACTATAAGAAATCATACCTTACCGTGTAATTCGGCATATGCTGTATACGTACCTCTCC
This sequence comes from Lantana camara, assembly GCA_037501455.1. Classification (NCBI taxonomy): domain Eukaryota; kingdom Viridiplantae; phylum Streptophyta; class Magnoliopsida; order Lamiales; family Verbenaceae; genus Lantana; species Lantana camara. The sequence goes on from CM074856.1 coordinate 94,636,662, forward strand.
GTGTCATCCGAATCCGTAGCTAGCATGAAGACACACGGTTTGGAGCATAGCCTCATTACAAGACCATTTTTAAGCTAATATACGCTCACACGCATAATTCAGAAGGATTTACTCGATAACTCATTTGAAAATCATATATATATAATCATAAGGTTTTGGCCAAAGCTTTTCACATAAGGGTTGTAGGGTTTGTTACATAGCTAAAACGAAAACCACCCTCACCTTAACCGTGAAGAAACAAGGATCGAGCACCAAGTGCCTGAACGATCAAAAGCTCTCCACCCTGGAGATAAACTGTACAAAAGGCCACAAGACGAGTTCGTGAGACTCAAGACTCTAAATGAACCATATAAGACGCACGGCAATGCTCAAGCGTGATATGAAGGTATTCAAATCATATATCCAAGTTATTCACACATTCATTCATTCATTCAATTCATATCTCCAATCACTTTATTTCAAGAACTCAAATAGGAGCATAGAACATGTTCAAGCTCTTCCATAATGTTACCACATACTTCATATTACATAACATAGCATATATTCAAGGTTTGACAACAAGAAGAAGTCTTATGCTATAGAAAATAAGTGATGCAATTCATAAACGACATATAAACACACACAAACGGCATTACATAAAAGCATGCCTATAACACATCCAAATATCATGAAATTGCACCATAGTACTCCTAACACATAGCCAAACAAGTTCATAGTTTAACACAAAAGGAGATAAAGTCATTAAGGAGGTGAAACAATTCAAAAACCGAAAAGGAAGCAACAAAGACTGCGCATGGGAAGTGACACGGGGGTGTCACCTCCCTTGGCCAAACTGAGCCACGGGCGTGGCTCAGTACAGAACTGAGCAGAGGGTGTGACACGCCCGTGTCTCACTCTTATGAGTAAATGTGACACGGGGGTGTCACGGTACAGAACCAAAACCGTTCACAAGATTTTTCCGGCAAAACTGATCCCTTACAAACACAATCCAAAAGCATACCAAATGAACTCCAAATGCTCTGAAACTTAATATGCGACATATTTGGCATGTTATGAACATTTTTTATTTAGAGTGCAAAAGCTAAATCACACGTTAAGATCATCGAAACCGTGAAACAAAACTGGGTCGCTACAATCGGACATATGAGCCCTAATGATTCTATCATGCCTTGATCAAGTACTTAGGGCTTGAATTTGGATCTGAAACTTTGGGGAATGCATGCTAACATACCAAACAACTAATATATATCATATATATGCAAAATGGTACAATTTAAAGCACATTAGAAGGACCAACAAATTACCAAACTCAACAGCAACAAATCTGTCATGGAGCATGCGTACAAACAGGCCATGTATTTCGGTTTTGAGGCTTCAAATGGAACCAAATACTTAAAGCATGAATGCTAACATATAGAACAATGAGTGTACATCAACTCCATGCATTTTCACACGAAATGGAGGCCATATGATCATGCAACAACACCATATTTCACACAGCAGTTCAAAAACAGGGGAAAATAGTTTGATCATCAAGTTTGAAGCTCCATATCTCATAATTTCATAAAAGGAGCAAGAGATGAAATCCTCCTAACATCATATACTATCAGTTAGGAAAGAAATAAGCCAAGAAACAGGTTCATATGATCATATATAAGCAAGAAATTCAGCCACACAACCATATAGGTCACAAGAGCAAAAATCCCTAAAAGTTCATACCAATCTCATAATTCAAACCCTAATTAAATCTGATCCAAATCATGTTTTAAATAGATGAAATCAAGCATAATTGAGTAGAGAAGACATAAATATTCATACCTTGAAGTTTTGGTGAAGGAAGATGGTGATTTGAGCTCCAAAATCACAAAAGGGCCAAGGGTTTTCTTCCTTCTTTCTCTTCTCCCTTCTCTCGATCAGTTGCAGCTGGAAATGGGGGCTTATGTTTCGGTTTTCAGAGATAAAGAGGAGAGAAAGGGCTTAACTCAAGGTACAAGAGTCATGGTTAATCTATGGTTAGGTTTGGTTAAGTAAAAAGGGCCCCACCAAGGAGACTAGTCAACAAAAGGAGTTCTTCTTGCACGAGTTGTCCGTTACGGTTGGATTTCGGAGGTCTTAATGATCTCAAAAAGGTATGAGGCTTGTTCCATTGTCTCCGAATCGTCGATACGAAGGCAACGGAGGTGTCGGAATTCGAATCCGAATTCCCGAGCTCAAGATATCACTTATGGAACCAAGGGTGCGCTAATTGCTCGTTAGCCCCCGACTTGGTTCCAAAAATCAAAAATAAATTCGTAAACACGTCAAATGAATCCGAAAACATAATCCAAGCATATAGGCATGTTCACAACACACATATTTACGACATATTAAATTTTCACGACATTTCGGTATCAATACATATATAAACAAAGCACAAATAGAACACTCATGCGCATGAACGAATTCATATTGTTATAAATTAATTACTAAAACCTAAATTCCATATTAAATAAATTAAACAAACTAATAACATGTTGTAATTAATTAAAGAAATTACCGAAACAGTTAAGGTACGTGAAACCTCAATTAAGAAATTAAACACCAATTATCAAAGTAAAATAAAATGAATTAAATTAAAATAGAAATAGTTTAAATCAAATATAAACATTTTATAAACAATTAATCATATAATTAAATAATTAAATTGCGCAATTTATAAACAATTACGTCACATTATTTAAACTGAAAAACGGGGGCGTTACAATCTCTCCCCCTTAAAAAGAATCCGTCCTCGGATTCAAAACACGCTTGAAAACAAATAATGAGAGATTCCCCGTCTCTCACCAACAACAAGGAGAGAGCCCCGTCTCTCGAGCAGCAATGAGAGAACCCCGTCTCTCCAACAACAATGAGAGAACCCCGTCTCTCGCAAACAAAGAGAGTACCCCGTCTCTCAAACAAAAATAAGAGAATCCCCGTCTCTTAACCGAAAATAAAGCAAGGAAGTCTCCAATACTTCCAAGCAACTCACGCAAAACCAAATTTAAAATCACGTAAGGCACCCAGAGCAAGTAATAAATGTCGCCCACATTAATATTCAATTATTCCAAGTAATTTAACACAATACAAGATTAAAGCATCTAACATAAAAATTATATAAGTTAAATTTGCATGGATGCATGTATCATGAATGCTATAAGTACCGTTCACCGAAGTTTCAAAGTTCCGATTTGTGAGTTGTCGTTGTCCAAGGTAGGATCTATCCTGAAGATAGCTCAGTGGTCAGCTTGTCTTGAACCTCTTCAAGGTTCCTCGGTGAAGCTATTGATGAATCCTTTTTAAGGACCCTACTCTTAGACCCCTTTTTAACTTGTACCGCTTCCAGTTTCACCATTTCCCCCAATCCTGATTCGCCCAACCAACTCTTTTTAATTAACCGAATGTGACTTCCCGAATGCCCTTAGACTATCCGTCTCGAAGTTAGGTCCATAGCTACTATCTTACTCATATCAAAGTTTAAAATCCCCTCGAGAATAACTACCCCTGACCACCTTGGCGACTCAATCCCTACCTTGAGGTATTTGTCAATAGGATCTACCTGAACGCGAATTCTTTTCCATTTCCCGTTCATGTTATCTATTCATACCCTTTGACCCCTTAAGGTTATATTTGGCATCTAGCTCCACATTTCTTGAATCGAAGATAGAGTGTCCTTGATGACTCTTGAAGTTCGATGTAAATCCTCCAATGATCATCTTCTCCGGTTTGGTTTCTTCCGGATTTCCTTCCGGATCACCTTTGATAGAACCGATAACGTAATAATGTTGTCTCGGATCCCTTAATACTTTTACTGAATAAGTCTTGATCAACAACATCCTCTCATATCATAGATTGATCCAATTTTTCCTTTAGTTAATTCCATCTTAGGAGGTCACAAAAATTCCCATATAATTTCATCACTCCCAATTCGGAATTCCAAACATAGAGTCGTGAATAATTCTCTTCCTTATATCTCGAAAAATCTTCCCCCGAATTTGGCATTGTCACTTCTCTCTTAACAACTTAACCATTACCATCCTCTTATCCATTTCCAATGGCCACCATTAGGATATCCGGATTCTCCTTAATTTGCAACCCCGTTGTTGCTATTGACATATTTATTCGAGCACTACTTCCATCCTCCATTTTATCTCTTGGTCGTGCTCTCCCCCTTAAAATTGCTCTTTCATGGAACTTCCTCAACCTCTCTTCCCCATTCTTATTCGATCCGAACACCCCAAAGATAAATCTAATTTGACATTCCTTCGGAGGTCCTTTCCACTAACCTATCCCTTACCTAAAGTTCTTTATTTCCCAATTGTCTCTCTTGTCATGTGCCACGCCATTATTTCCTTTCCCTTAACTCAGATATGGTTCGAGTGAGGATATACTTGACAATTGAGGTGCCAGATTTTCCTATCAAGTAAACACTAAAATGCATGTCGGGTAAAGATGGCAATGCATGTGTCACGTTTACATCAAGCAATTATACAATACCTTAGCGCAACAAAACCATTTAGAAATGCACGGATAACATAAGATCAAGAGAATAAATAATTAATGCAAAATATGATGCACGTGCTATGAATGCTTTGGAACCTGTCACCAATGGGGTAAATAGCTAGCTCGATAGCTTTTCCTTGCTACTCCAAGTCCCGAGGTTACTTTGACTTGGTAATTATTCCTTGCCTTTCCCACGGTCTTCGAGACTCCCATGCATCTTTGTAAATCAACTTGTATCCTCCACTGTCCGAGATTGCAATTTCTTGATCCCTAATTCTTTCACGTCCACTGAGTTAGCATCCACCCTTCTCCTCGCAATTCGACCTTTACTTCTAATTGTCACCTTAATCAAAATCCCGTGCCTATCCTTTGTGAATTCAATTCACCTCCAATTGCTTACATTTGAGCGCATGATTTCCTTGCAAGGAGTGATTGCCTTTCTTTACCATTTTCATTTGTTGCTTCATATCTTCCATTTTACTTCACAACATGGCAATTCAGCTTGGTTTTGAAAAAAACGAATTCATCTCCCACTCAACACCTTGCTTAAGATTACCGTGACTATTGTTTATAAGTTTACCATCACGATCGAAATCCAGAGCACCCAAGTCCAACTCTTCCCGGTCTTAACTTCGATAGACTTGATTTCCATTCACTAGGCTTAATCATAGATCCTTCTTGTCGACCCCAGATACACAGCCCTTACCGGACCCCTGTTATCTCTACTCCTCTAGTTTCTAGTACCTCTTCCCTGATCCAAATCCGGGACCAATACATCTTCGAGGTTCGTTCACTTCATCCTTTAGGTTGAAAGATCTTGCTAAATCCAATTAAAACACTCCAAGTAGTAGATTCTCATAAATTAGTCCTTTGAGTCCCAACAATCCAATGATCAACTCCTATTCCGAATCCTCATCCTTGACTCTAGCTCCATTTGAGAAGTCTCACATCTCTAATTCTCTACATTCTTCCCAGAGTATCCTGCCCATCTTCCATGTAGCACCCCGCACGTGAGGCACCACATCCCCCGCACTAAGGCTCAACACGAGTAACGAAATTTCAAATCCGCACCCGTATCAAACCCTAGCGAACGGGAGACAAACATAAAACCTTCCTAAGCCAGGCGGAACTAGACCCTGCACTGCAATCAATCAACAAAATATAATGCATCAACATGCTCAATTCAAACAAGTGAATCATAAGTATAATTGGGCACTTCAGGCCTCTTTCTAAAAATCATAGCAAAACTCAATAAAGCTAATTTCCTAATAAATACATAGGTATCCAATTTCTCAATATAATTGAAACGAGTCATACATAACTCCAATACATGAATGAGTGGAGAGACTCTCCTAATCTAACTCGACCCACTTAAAGACTCCAGACACCTCCGCCTAGCTCGAACTCCAAAGATCAATCTGCACACTAAAAGAGTGGGGAGGGAGAGGGGTCAGTCTCTAGAAGACTGAGTGAGCAGGAGCGATACATATATATATAGAAACATGCACATGCAAGTCGTAAATCCCGAGCAAGGTTTTATTTGAATTTAGTTCCTGAAAAGGCGAGAAAATAGATAAACAATGCTCGACTTTTACGACTAATTCATATTAAACTTATTACTTTCATAGATCATACATAAAGATAAGGCTCGGCGAGTGAGCGTGTACAACCTCCATCCAAACTCCGACCGTGTACGACAAATATCCATAATATAGTTTAAGTAGGTGATCACGCAATACGTCATAATACACACAGACCATAATTCATATCAGAAACATATTCGTTTGGGCGATCCGGATCCCGGCATTCCCGCACGGTGCATAATCATATCATAACCAACCTTCTTCCTCCGGGTTGGTGGTGGGTTTGCAAGACCCGACCACCTCTGTCTTTGACCAAAAGGGGTTACATGACTCCCCAGATGGCACTCAGTCTCCCTTTCCCCGCCAATCTCCTGACGAGGTCCGGTACCGCTGTTTAATAGTAGGACTAGTATATGGGATCCCCGTCAGCCCTTGCTTCCTCGGTTAGCCACATATACTAAGTCCCGGGGCCCGTGAACATATCATCCATACAATCTCGCCAAAACATATCCATATATACATATGATATATATACCATAAGAAATCATACCTTACCGTGTAACTCGGCATATGCTATATACGTACCTCTCCGTGTCATCCTAATCCATAGCTAGCATGAGGGCACACGGTTTGGAGCATAGCCTCATTACAAAACCATTTTTAAGCTTATATACGCTCATACGTATAATTCAGAAGAATTTACTCGATAGCTTCGTTTGGAAATCATATATATATAATCATAAGGTTTTTGGCCAAAGCTTTGCACATAAGGGTTATAGGGTTTGGTATATAGCTACAACGAAAACCACCCTCACCTTAACTGTGAAGAAACAAGGATCGAGCGCCAAGTGCCTGAACGATCAAAAGCTCTCCACCCTGGAGACAAACTGTACAAAAGACAACAGGACGTGTTTGTGAGACTCGAGACTCTAATGAACCATATATGACGCGCGGCAATGAAGTGAATATGATATGAATGCATAAATGATCATATTATATCATAAAAATGTTCATGTGCACGATTAATAAATTTTAAAACATATAATCATTCATTCGTTCATATATTTCATTCAATTTCATAAATTCATAAATTCATAAATTCATATAATTTCCATAAATTCATAACAATCATAAATTCATAATTCATATCAATTAATCTAACATTCAATTAATAAGCATAACACATATTATTCAATTTCACATTTAGGAATAAAACGAATAAAACGTTCAATCAAAAGTCGGTAATTAAATACGCGAAATAGAATTCAATTAATTCAAGAATTAAATTAAATCAAATAATATTTAAAATATATATAATATATAATATATAATCATATATAATATATGATTTAATAACATATATATACATTATATATTTATATATAATTACGTACACAAGTACACACACAAACATACATGCATATATACTATATATTACATGCAATATATATATGTATACTATATAAATTACACACATGCATGCACACACAATTAACAACACATACTCACGTACACACACACACAACATGCATGCATATATATATTCTATATTATATACATAATATATATATGCTATATATATAATTTACATGCATGCAACACATGCATGCACACATTTTACACAATTAACACACACAACACAGACATATATATATATATACGCACACACTTTACACCTTATACAAACCATGCATATATACTATATAATGTAAATATATATGCATGTAATTCAAATAATCAACCACACACACACAATTCACTCCATGCATGTACACTACACAATCTGCACAGCCAACACACACACACATAAAGCAGCAAAACAGCAGCAGAACAGCAGCAAGAATCACGCGAGGAAGAAGAAGAAAATGCAGACTAAGAAATTCGGGAAAAACGGGGTGACACCCCCGTGTCACCCTCCAACACTAGACCGAGACACGCCCGTGTCTCGGTACAGAAGTCTTAGACTCAACTGCACCCCCGTGCCTCGCCGGAAAGGCAGCAAACGACACCCCCGTGTCGCGAGCAGCAGCAGCCCCTGTTTCTTGACAGAAAAACGCAGAAACAGGGCAACAACAAACGCAGGAAAACGAGGCAACTAAGGAGGCTAAACAAGGTATGAAAAGGCTGCAAGAATTCAACTAAACCCACACCAAGAACCCATGAAAGATGACAGCAAAAGAAGAAGGAAAACAGCGGTTTTGACAGCAATTTCAGTCCAGAAAAATAGGGCAACACTTCGAAGAAAACAGAGCATGATCGATTCATTCCTACTCCATCTAATCAACTCAGTTAAGGCCAACAAATAAGCAGCAAATTAACATATATTCAACAAGTAAATGAGTTCCAAACGTGATCAATCAAAACAACAGCCATATGTGACCTTCAAGTGAAAATTCTGAAAATCGTCATAAATGATCTCTCATATATTTCTCAACAAACATGAAATCAAAGATCATAAATGTTATGAGGATGTTAAAACAATTACTCTCAGGCTTGGAATCACTCAAAACCATTAAGAATCAAAGAAGATCAACAATTTGCTCAAAATCCTCATTTTCGGTAAAATGGCCCAGAAATGATTAAACCATGCTCAAACTCATGAATGAAAGGATGAAAATACTCAGAATTAATCATATATTACAACCCTTAACTTACCTTGATGATTGCTTGAAGTTTGGGGAAGATTTGAGCTCCAAAATCTCCAAATGAAGAAGGGTTTCGGGACTGGAGGAGAGGCAGTAGCTTTTGCTGAGTTTTGGGGATGATGAGAGGATAATCTCGGTTAGAGCTGATTATATCAAAATAGAGGGTTGAGTTATGGTTTCAAAGAATCAAACCATAGTTAGTTTGGTCATAGTTTGGGCAAGATATGGCTAATTTAGTGCAACAAGGTCATGTTGGTCGCCGATTCATTTTTCGGTTGAAATTCGGAGTTTCAAATGAATTAGGAAAAATGTAAGGCTAAGTTTACTAAACTCGAATTTTCGTTACGAGTTCAGCGGAGTTGACGAAACTCGAATCCGAGTTCCCGAGCTCAAGATATTAAATTCGGAACCAAGGGTACGCTAAGTGCTCGTTAGCTCCCGATTTGGTTCCTCAAAACAAATTAAATTCGTTAACTAATCAAATGAATCCGAAAACATAAATTGAGCATAACAACATGTTCATAACACATATATGTACAACATATTACAAATTCGTGGCAATTTGATATCATTTCATAAGAGAACGAAACACAAAATGAATAACATTCACATTTTATGAAATTCATGCAAAAATTATAAACTCCATGCACATATAAAATTCCCATGCAAAATTATTTTTCATGCATAAATATATATAGTTTATAAACATGCATGCAAAATAATTTGTAAATATAATATGCATGCATTAATATATTCATGCATACGTACCTCACAACATATATACATATATATTACATAACTATATTTAATATTAGTATTGTTAAAATAAAATAATTAACATTAATCATTAAATTAACAATAATTAAAGAAATATATATATATACTTAATATACGAAATATTTGAAATAATATTGAATTAAAATAAAATTATAACGATTCATAATAAAATTAAATATAAAACACGTAAAAACAATTAATCACATAATTAAATAATTAAATTGCGCAATTTAGAAGCAAATAAGGCATATTAATAAAATTGAAAAAAACCGGGGCGTTACAATCTCTCCCCCTTAAAAGAATCCGTCCTCGGATTCAAAACACGCTTGAAATTAAACAATGAGAGATTCCCCGTCTCTCGCAACAACAAGGAGAGAGCCCCGTCTCTCGAGCAACAATGAGAGAACCCCGTCTCTCGCAAACAAAGAGAGTACCCCGTCTCTCAAACAAAAATAAGAGAAGCCCCGTCTCTTAGAAACGACGAGAGCACCCCGTCTCTCAAACAAAATAAATAAAGCAAGGAAGTCTCCGATACTCCCAAGCAGAACACGCAAAACCAAATTCAAAATCACACAAGCCACCTCAAGGTAAAGAACAGATATCAACCACGTTAATCATCAATTACTTCACGTAATTTAACTTGGTAAGAAAATAAAGCACATAACAAAGAAATTAATAAATTGAATTTGCATGAATGCATGCTTCATGAGTGCTATAAATACCGTTCACCGTAGTCACGAAGTTTTAAAATTGCAAGTTGTCGTTGTTCAGTGTATCCTCTGTCCAGAAGATAGATTCAGTGCTCAGTTTGTCTTTAACCTCTTCAGGATATCCCGATGAAGCAATTAATGAATCCTTCAGGGATTATACTTCTTAGATCCCTTCTGCCTGGTACTGCTCCCAGTCTCCATCATTCCTCTTAATCCTCATTGAGCCAACTCTTTTTAATTAACCGAATTTGACTTCTCGAATACCCTTAGGCCATCATTCCATCATATGCCAACTTGATTCGACACTCTCTCTTGTCAATTCTGACTTAGGAGTTTCCAGAAGCTTCCTTATAATTCTGTTATCCCCAGATCCATGTTCTATACAGAGGGATATTCTCCAAGCCATTTCCGTTATACCTAATGAGGGACTCCACCCCGAATTGAGTAACTTGACTCTCTTCTTAACAACTTAACCGTTCAAGCCGTCTTGTTTATCTTCGGTCATCCCTAATAAGACTCCCAGGTCTTCCTTAATTTATAATTTCGTTATTCGTATTGAAATATTTCGTCGAGCACCCTTTCAATCGTCCAATTTGTTCCTCGGTCGTGCTCTCCCCCTTAAATTTCTGTTGTCCCGGGTTAAACTCCATCGATTCTTCTCTTATCGAAACTCTTGATGAGTAAACCCCATTTGGTGGAGTTTTAACTGATATAAAAATCAAAGATTTGGCCTTTCAACTCCTTCCCTAGTTCTCTTGATGTCCGAAACTCCTTTCTTAATCTTGTCCGGAACTCTAATCTCACTTCTCCTTCTGAATTCTTGCTTCCGTTAACCTATCCCTTAATAGAAGTTCTTATTTCCCCAACTTCACCTTCCTTCTAAGGTCATCCTATTATTTCTCTTCCTCATAACTTGGATGCGATTCGGTTGAACTGATACTTGATAGTTGGGGCGAAAGGCTTCCTATCAAGTAAACACTAAAATGCATGTTGGGTTAAAATGACAATGCATGGGTCACGTTTACATCACGTAGTTATACAACACCGTAGCATAACAAAACCAATTAGAAATGCACGGATAAACATAAGGTGAAAAGAATAAACAATTAATGCAAATATGATGCACATGCTATGAATGCTTTGGAACCTGTCACCGATGTGGGAAGTTATTAGCTCGGTAGCTCTTCTCGTTCTTCCGATCCCAAGGTCACTTGACCTGGTAATTATTCCTTGCCTTTCCCACGGTCTTCAAGTTTTCCATGAGTCTTTTGGCATCACTTGTATCTTCCACTATCCAAGGTTGCAATTTCTTAATCCTTAATTCCTCCACGTCCACAGAATTAGTATCCAAACTTCTCCTCGAAATTCGACCTTCACATCTAGTCGTTACCCCGATCAAGAATTCCGCGCTTATCCTTTGGGAATTTAATTCATCTCCAATTGCTTATACTTGACCGTATGATTTCCTCTCTTTACCGTTTCCATTTGTTGCTCCATATCTTCCAATTCAGCCTCACAACATGCCAATTCAGCTTGGATTTGGAAAAATGAACTCAAATCCTGTTCTCCATATCGCCACCTTCCCTCTATTCGTGTTTACCCAAATGCTTGCCTTCTAGAACCCGGCTTCTAATCATTAGGCTTAATTCGAAGTCCTTATTTGTAGACCCTTGATGCATAACCTCTACCGGACCCCTGTTATCTCTACTCCTCTTAATTACTAGTACCTCTTCCACGATCCAAATCCGGGACCAATATATCTTCAAGGTTTTGTTCCCTTCATTCCTTAGGTTGCAAGATCCTGTTGAATCCCATTAATGCACTTCAGGCAGTGAATTCACATAAGTTGTTCTTTTGAGTCACAACCATCCCTTGATTAACCCCTAATCCTATACCACCAAATGTTCTTCTGCCATCGCATCGTCAAGGTCGAACCTCCCATTCTAAATCCTAATCGTTAATTGCAACTCAGTCTGTAAGCTACGCGGTTAGCATTCTCCACATTCCTCCTGGGCACCTTTCCTATCTTTCATGCCTCCGAAGGAATTTGCAATAGGTTGTTGTGATCATAAAATTTGGCCGTGGTTTGATATCATCTTTATAACCTGGGGAACCATAACTTATTTCAAGAATAGATGCATGCGATTAATGCATGCTCATGGCACATATTCAATACGAAAGACAAGAACCCATATAAAATGCAACAAGTAATTCCTGAGGAAACCAAATTCCATATTCAAGATCGATGCAATGCACACAATATCACATAGTCCCTACGCCGTTCGACTTAGACTGACTCCGACACGACTCAAGAACACCGGTTTTGCAACCGGGCTCTGATACCACTTAAAGATGTAGCACCCCGCACGTGAGGCACCACATCCCCCGCACTAAGGCTCAACACGAGTAACGAAATTTCAAATCCGCACCCGTATCAAACCCTAGCGAACGGGAGACAAACATAAAACCTTCCTAAGCCAGGCGGAACTAGACCCTGCACTGCAATCAATCAACAAAATATAATGCATCAACATGCTCAATTCAAACAAGTGAATCATAAGTATAATTGGGCACTTCAGGCCTCTTTCTAAAAATCATAACAAAACTCAATAAAGCTAATTTCCTAATAAATACATAGGTATCCAATTTCTCAATATAATTGAAACGAGTCATACATAACTCCAATACATGAATGAGTGGAGAGACTCTCCTAATCTAACTCGACCCACTTAAAGACTCCAGACACCTCCGCCTAGCTCGAACTCCAAAGATCAATCTGCACACTAAAAGAGTGGGGAGGGAGAGGGGTCAGTCTCTAGAAGACTGAGTGAGCAGGAGCGATACATATATATATAGAAACATGCACATGCAAGTCGTAAATCCCGAGCAAGGTTTTATTTGAATTTAGTTCCTGAAAAGGCGAGAAAATAGATAAACAATGCTCGACTTTTACGACTAATTCATATTAAACTTATTACTTTCATAGATCATACATAAAGATAAGGCTCGACGAGTGAGCGTGTACAACCTCCATCCAAACTCCGACCGTGTACGACAAATATCCATAATATAGTTTAAGTAGGTGATCACGCAATACGTCATAATACACACAGACCATAATTCATATCAGAAACATATTCGTTTGGGCGATCCGGATCCCGGCATTCCCGCACGGTGCATAATCATATCATAACCAACCTTCTTCCTCCGGGTTGGTGGTGGGTTTGCAAGACCCGACCACCTCTGTCTTTGACCAAAAGGGGTTACATGACTCCCCAGATGGCACTCAGTCTCCCTTTCCCCGCCAATCTCCTGACGAGGTCCGGTACCGCTGTTTAATAGTAGGACTAGTATATGGGATCCCCGTCAGCCCTTGCTTCCTCGGTTAGCCACATATACTAAGTCCCGGGGCCCGTGAACATATCATCCATACAATCTCGCCAAAACATATCCATATATACATATGATATATATACCATAAGAAATCATACCTTACCGTGTAACTCGGCATATGCTATATACGTACCTCTCCGTGTCATCCTAATCCATAGCTAGCATGAGGGCACACGGTTTGGAGCATAGCCTCATTACAAAACCATTTTTAAGCTTATATACGCTCATACGTATAATTCAGAAGAATTTACTCGATAGCTTCGTTTGGAAATCATATATATATAATCATAAGGTTTTTGGCCAAAGCTTTGCACATAAGGGTTATAGGGTTTGGTATATAGCTACAACGAAAACCACCCTCACCTTAACTGTGAAGAAACAAGGATCGAGCGCCAAGTGCCTGAACGATCAAAAGCTCTCCACCCTGGAGACAAACTGTACAAAAGACAACAGGACGTGTTTGTGAGACTCGAGACTCTAATGAACCATATATGACGCGCGGCAATGAAGTGAATATGATATGAATGCATAAATGATCATATTATATCATAAAAATGTTCATGTGCACGATTAATAAATTTTAAAACATATAATCATTCATTCGTTCATATATTTCATTCAATTTCATAAATTCATAAATTCATAAATTCATATAATTTCCATAAATTCATAACAATCATAAATTCATAATTCATATCAATTAATCTAACATTCAATTAATAAGCATAACACATATTATTCAATTTCACATTTAGGAATAAAACGAATAAAACGTTCAATCAAAAGTCGGTAATTAAATACGCGAAATAGAATTCAATTAATTCAAGAATTAAATTAAATCAAATAATATTTAAAATATATATAATATATAATATATAATCATATATAATATATGATTTAATAACATATATATACATTATATATTTATATATAATTACGTACACAAGTACACACACAAACATACATGCATATATACTATATATTACATGCAATATATATATGTATACTATATAAATTACACACATGCATGCACACACAATTAACAACACATACTCACGTACACACACACACAACATGCATGCATATATATATTCTATATTATATACATAATATATATATGCTATATATATAATTTACATGCATGCAACACATGCATGCACACATTTTACACAATTAACACACACAACACAGACATATATATATATATACGCACACACTTTACACCTTATACAAACCATGCATATATACTATATAATGTAAATATATATGCATGTAATTCAAATAATCAACCACACACACACAATTCACTCCATGCATGTACACTACACAATCTGCACAGCCAACACACACACACATAAAGCAGCAAAACAGCAGCAGAACAGCAGCAAGAATCACGCGAGGAAGAAGAAGAAAATGCAGACTAAGAAATTCGGGAAAAACGGGGTGACACCCCCGTGTCACCCTCCAACACTAGACCGAGACACGCCCGTGTCTCGGTACAGAAGTCTCAGACTCAACTGCACCCCCGTGCCTCGCCGGAAAGGCAGCAAACGACACCCCCGTGTCGCGAGCAGCAGCAGCCCCTGTTTCTTGACAGAAAAACGCAGAAACAGGGCAACAACAAACGCAGGAAAACGAGGCAACTAAGGAGGCTAAACAAGGTATGAAAAGGCTGCAAGAATTCAACTAAACCCACACCAAGAACCCATGAAAGATGACAGCAAAAGAAGAAGGAAAACAGCGGTTTTGACAGCAATTTCAGTCCAGAAAAACAGGGCAACACTTCGAAGAAAACAGAGCATGATCGATTCATTCCTACTCCATCTAATCAACTCAGTTAAGGCCAACAAATAAGCAGCAAATTAACATATATTCAACAAGTAAATGAGTTCCAAACGTGATCAATCAAAACAACAGCCATATGTGACCTTCAAGTGAAAATTCTGAAAATCGTCATAAATGATCTCTCATATATTTCTCAACAAACATGAAATCAAAGATCATAAATGTTATGAGGATGTTAAAACAATTACTCTCAGGCTTGGAATCACTCAAAACCATTAAGAATCAAAGAAGATCAACAATTTGCTCAAAATCCTCATTTTCGGTAAAATGGCCCAGAAATGATTAAACCATGCTCAAACTCATGAATGAAAGGATGAAAATACTCAGAATTAATCATATATTACAACCCTTAACTTACCTTGATGATTGCTTGAAGTTTGGGGAAGATTTGAGCTCCAAAATCTCCAAATGAAGAAGGGTTTCGGGACTGGAGGAGAGGCAGTAGCTTTTGCTGAGTTTTGGGGATGATGAGAGGATAATCTCGGTTAGAGCTGATTATATCAAAATAGAGGGTTGAGTTAGGGTTTCAAAGAATCAAACCATAGTTAGTTTGGTCATAGTTTGGGCAAGATATGGCTAATTTAGTGCAACAAGGTCATGTTGGTCGCCGATTCGTTTTTCGGTTGAAATTCGGAGTTTCAAATGAATTAGGAAAAATGTAAGGCTAAGTTTACTAAACTCGAATTTTCGTTACGAGTTCAGCGGAGTTGACGAAACTCGAATCCGAGTTCCCGAGCTCAAGATATTAAATTCGGAACCAAGGGTACGCTAAGTGCTCGTTAGCTCCCGATTTGGTTCCTCAAAACAAATTAAATTCGTTAACTAATCAAATGAATCCGAAAACATAAATTGAGCATAACAACATGTTCATAACACATATATGTACAACATATTACAAATTCGTGGCAATTTGATATCATTTCATAAGAGAACGAAACACAAAATGAATAACATTCACATTTTATGAAATTCATGCAAAAATTATAAACTCCATGCACATATAAAATTCCCATGCAAAATTATTTTTCATGCATAAATATATATAGTTTATAAACATGCATGCAAAATAATTTGTAAATATAATATGCATGCATTAATATATTCATGCATACGTACCTCACAACATATATACATATATATTACATAACTATATTTAATATTAGTATTGTTAAAATAAAATAATTAACATTAATCATTAAATTAACAATAATTAAAGAAATATATATATATACTTAATATACGAAATATTTGAAATAATATTGAATTAAAATAAAATTATAACGATTCATAATAAAATTAAATATAAAACACGTAAAAACAATTAATCACATAATTAAATAATTAAATTGCGCAATTTAGAAGCAAATAAGGCATATTAATAAAATTGAAAAAAACCGGGGCGTTACATTCCATGTCTCAGAAAAGTTTGCAATCGACCTTCTTTGTTCTAGAACTTGGCCGTGGTTTGATATCATCTCCATAACCTATAAGTCATAGCTTACTTCAAAAGTAAATGCATGCGATTAGTGCATGCTCATGACACATTTTCAACAATTAATGCAAGGATCCTTATGTAAATGCAACAGATAGTCCCACAAAATTCAAAAAGGAAAGCCAAAGTCAAGTTCAAGATCAATGCAATGCACACATTGTCATATAGTCCCTAAGCCGTACGACCTAGACTGACTCACACACAACTCAGGAACACCGGTTTTGCAACCGGGCTCTGATACCACTTAAGGATGTAGCACCCCGCACGTGAGGCACCACATCCCCCGCACTAAGGCTCAACACGAGTAACAAAACTGTAAATCTGCACCCGTATCAAACCCTAGCGAACGGGAGACAAACATAATCACCTTCCTAAGCTAGGCGGAACTAGACTCAGCGATGATAATCAATCGACAAAGTATAATGCATCAACATACTCAATTCAAACATACAAATCATAACTATAATTGGGCACTTCAGGCCTCTTTCAAAATCATAGCAAAACTCAGAAAACCAATTTCATAATAAATACATAGGTATCAAATTTCTCCATATAACTGAAACGAGTCATACATAACTCTAATACATGAATGAGTGAAGAGACTCTCCTAATCTAACTCGACTCACTCAAAACTTCAAACACCTCCGCCTAGCCAAACTCCAAGGATCAAGCCTGCACACTAAAAAAAATGGAGAGGGAGAGGGGTCAGTCTCTAGAAGACTGAGTGAGCAGGAGCGGTATATATATAAAACATGCACATGCAAGTCATAAATCCCGAGCAAGGTTTGATTTGAATTTAGTTCCCAAAAGGGCAAGAAAATAGATAAACAATGCTCGACTTTTACGACTAATTCATATTGAATTCATTACATTCATAAATCATACTTAAATATAAGGCTCGGCGAGTGAGCGTGCACAATCTCCAACCAAACTCCGACCGTGTACGACAATTATCAATAATATATTGATTAGGCGATCATGCATTATATCATAATACACACAGACCATAAATCATGTCACGTCCTAAATATATTTGTTTGGGCAATCCGATTCCCGGCCTTCCCGCACAGTGCCTATCAATCATAACATATTCATAATTATAAGTATAAATCATATCATAACCAACCTTCTTCCTCCGGGTGGTGGACGGGCTTGCAAGACCCGACCACCTCAATAATAGGCCAATGGGGTTTCATGACTCCCCCAAGGGCACTCAGCTCCCATTCCCCGCTAAACCTCCTAGCGAGGGCCGGTATCACCGTATATAAGTTGGGACTAGTATATGGGATCCCCGTCAGCCCTTGCTTCCTCGGTTAGCCACATATACTAAGTCCCGGGGCCCGATAAGTAATAAGTAATAAATGTGTCTCGCCAAAACATAACAATCATAAGTACATACCATAATTTATAAATCATTTGAAAATGGTTTACTCGATCAATACATACTATAAGAAATCATACCTTACCGTGTAATTCGGCATATGCTGTATACGTACCTCTCCGTGTCATCCGAATCCGTAGCTAGCATGAAGACACACGGTTTGGAGCATAGCCTCATTACAAGACCATTTTTAAGCTAATATACGCTCACACGCATAATTCAGAAGGATTTACTCGATAACTCATTTGAAAATCATATATATATAATCATAAGGTTTTGGCCAAAGCTTTTCACATAAGGGTTGTAGGGTTTGTTACATAGCTAAAACGAAAACCACCCTCACCTTAACCGTGAAGAAACAAGGATCGAGCACCAAGTGCCTGAACGATCAAAAGCTCTCCACCCTGGAGATAAACTGTACAAAAGGCCACAAGACGAGTTCGTGAGACTCAAGACTCTAAATGAACCATATAAGACGCACGGCAATGCTCAAGCGTGATATGAAGGTATTCAAATCATATATCCAAGTTATTCACACATTCATTCATTCATTCAATTCATATCTCCAATCACTTTATTTCAAGAACTCAAATAGGAGCATAGAACATGTTCAAGCTCTTCCATAATGTTACCACATACTTCATATTACATAACATAGCATATATTCAAGGTTTGACAACAAGAAGAAGTCTTATGCTATAGAAAATAAGTGATGCAATTCATAAACGACATATAAACACACACAAACGGCATTACATAAAAGCATGCCTATAACACATCCAAATATCATGAAATTGCACCATAGTACTCCTAACACATAGCCAAACAAGTTCATAGTTTAACACAAAAGGAGATAAAGTCATTAAGGAGGTGAAACAATTCAAAAACCGAAAAGGAAGCAACAAAGACTGCGCATGGGAAGTGACACGGGGGTGTCACCTCCCTTGGCCAAACTGAGCCACGGGCGTGGCTCAGTACAGAACTGAGCAGAGGGTGTGACACGCCCGTGTCTCACTCTTATGAGTAAATGTGACACGGGGGTGTCACGGTACAGAACCAAAACCGTTCACAAGATTTTTCCGGCAAAACTGATCCCTTACAAACACAATCCAAAAGCATACCAAATGAACTCCAAATGCTCTGAAACTTAATATGCGACATATTTGGCATGTTATGAACATTTTTTATTTAGAGTGCAAAAGCTAAATCACACGTTAAGATCATCGAAACCGTGAAACAAAACTGGGTCGCTACAATCGGACATATGAGCCCTAATGATTCTATCATGCCTTGATCAAGTACTTAGGGCTTGAATTTGGATCTGAAACTTTGGGGAATGCATGCTAACATACCAAACAACTAATATATATCATATATATGCAAAATGGTACAATTTAAAGCACATTAGAAGGACCAACAAATTACCAAACTCAACAGCAACAAATCTGTCATGGAGCATGCGTACAAACAGGCCATGTATTTCGGTTTTGAGGCTTCAAATGGAACCAAATACTTAAAGCATGAATGCTAACATATAGAACAATGAGTGTACATCAACTCCATGCATTTTCACAAGAAATGGAGGCCATATGATCATGCAACAACACCATATTTCACACAGCAGTTCAAAAACAGGGGAAAATAGTTTGATCATCAAGTTTGAAGCTCCATATCTCATAATTTCATAAAAGGAGCAAGAGATGAAATCCTCCTAACATCATATACTATCAGTTAGGAAAGAAATAAGCCAAGAAACAGGTTCATATGATCATATATAAGCAAGAAATTCAGCCACACAACCATATAGGTCACAAGAGCAAAAATCCCTAAAAGTTCATACCAATCTCATAATTCAAACCCTAATTAAATCTGATCCAAATCATGTTTTAAATAGATGAAATCAAGCATAATTGAGTAGAGAAGACATAAATATTCATACCTTGAAGTTTTGGTGAAGGAAGATGGTGATTTGAGCTCCAAAATCACAAAAGGGCCAAGGGTTTTCTTCCTTCTTTCTCTTCTCCCTTCTCTCGATCAGTTGCAGCTGGAAATGGGGGCTTATGGTTCGGTTTTCAGAGCTAAAGAGGAGAGAAAGGGCTTAACTCAAGGTACAAGAGTCATGGTTAATCTATGGTTAGGTTTGGTTAAGTAAAAAGGGCCCCACCAAGGAGACTAGTCAACAAAAGGAGTTCTTCTTGCACGAGTTGTCCGTTACGGTTGGATTTCGGAGGTCTTAATGATCTCAAAAAGGTATGAGGCTTGTTCCATTATCTCCGAATCGTCGATACGAAGGCAACGGAGGTGTCGGAATTCGAATCCGAATTCCCGAGCTCAAGATATCACTTACGGAACCAAGGGTGCGCTAATTGCTCGTTAGCCCCCGACTTGGTTCCAAAAATCAAAAATAAATTCGTAAACACGTCAAATGAATCCGAAAACATAATCCAAGCATATAGGCATGTTCACAACACACATATTTACGACATATTAAATTTTCACGACATTTCGGTATCAATACATATATAAACAAAGCACAAATAGAACACTCATGCGCATGAACGAATTCATATTGTTATAAATTAATTACTAAAACCTAAATTCCATATTAAATAAATTAAACAAACTAATAACATGTTGTAATTAATTAAAGAAATTACCGAAACAGTTAAGGTACGTGAAACCTCAATTAAGAAATTAAACACCAATTATCAAAGTAAAATAAAATGAATTAAATTAAAATAGAAATAGTTTAAATCAAATATAAACATTTTATAAACAATTAATCATATAATTAAATAATTAAATTGCGCAATTTATAAACAATTACGTCACATTATTTAAACTGAAAAACGGGGGCGTTACACAATATTCCTCTGTTGGATGCTATTCAACAAATCCCACGTTACGCGAAGTTTCTTAAAGAGCTCTGCACGAACAAACGGAAACTCAAAGGTAATGAAAGGGTAAGTGTTGGAGAAAATGTCTCCGCGGTTTTACAAAAGAAATTACCACCAAAATGCAGAGACCAAGGTATGTTTTCAATTCCATGTAAAATAGGTAACCTTGGTATTAAGAAAGCTATGTGTGATTTGGGTGCGTCAATAAATGTTATGCCTCTATCTGTCTATACTGCGCTTAATCTTGGTCCTTTGAAAGGTACAGGTGTTATAATCCAGCTTGCTGATCGATCCGTAGTGTACCCGGAAGGAATATTGGAGGATGTGCTCGTACAAGTCAACGAATTGGCTTTTCCTGCTGATTTCTTCGTTCTAGACATGGAAGATGATAAATCTTCGAAATCTTCTGATATTTTGCTTGGTCACCCATTTTTGAGCACTGCTAGAGCTAAAATAGACGTTCATAATGGATTGTTAACTCTTGAATTTGACGGTGACATTGTTAAATTTAATGTCTATGATGCTATGAAACGTCCTGATGAATTGTCTAGTGTGTTTTGTATTGATGTGATTGATGATTTGACTGATGAGGTTTTCCAATTGGATAATTTAGAAGCTTTGAGTTATGCACTTTACAATGATTTGCATGCTGAAAACTTGGTTAATTGGTCAAAAACCATGGTTTTGCCTGAGGAATTGTGTGATACTGTGCTTGAACTAGAGAGTCTAAAACCGGTGTTTGGGAATGTGTTTAAATTGGATTTACCGGTTTCTAACACTAAATTGCTTCCTTCCATCGTGCAGGCACCTGAATTGGAGCTCAAGAAGTTGCCGGAGCACTTGAAATACGCCTACTTAGGCGAAGGAGAAACATTACCTGTGATTATCTCCAATTTACTCAACAAGCTCGAAGAAGAGAAGCTGATCCGGGTCCTTAGGGAATTCAAATTGGCCATTGGTTGGACAATTGCTGACATTAAAGGCATAAGTCCATCCACATGCATGCATAAAATCATTCTTACAGATGATGCTAAGCTTAAACGACAAGCACAACGCCGATTGAATCCCCCGATGATGGAAGTTGTCAAAAAGGAGATTCTAAAACTCCTTGATGCCGGTGTAATTTTTCCAGTTTCTGATAGTGAGTGGGTAAGCCCCGTACAGGTTGTGCCCAAGAAAACAGGCATTACAGTTGTGGAAAACGATGAAGGTGATATGGTACCCACTCGAGTTCAAAACGGGTGGAGGGTTTGTATGGATTACCGTGGTTTAAATGCTTTAACAAGAAAAGATCATTTTCCCCTCCCCTTTATTGATCAGATGCTTGAACGTTTAGCTGGAAAATCTCATTATTGTTGTCTTGATGGTTATTCAGGTTTTTATCAGATCCCGGTGGCTCCGGAAGATCAAAGCAAGACAACCTTCACATGCCAATTTGGGACATTTGCCTTTAGAAGAATGCCGTTTGGACTATGCAATGCACCGGTAACTTTTCAGAGATGTATGGTAAGCATTTTCTCTGATTATGTTGAACATATTATTGAGGTATTTATGGATGATTTCACCGTCTATGGTGATTCTTTTGATGAATGTCTCGACAATCTTGCTAAAGTCCTAAAACGATGTGCTGAACATAATTTGGTCCTGAATTTTGAAAAATGTCACTTTATGGTTGATAAAGGGATAATACTTGGTCATGTGGTTTCGAGTAAAGGAATTGAAGTAGATAAATCTAAGATTGATGTTGTAAAATCTCTGCCTTACCCCGTCGGAGTATGGGAGATTCGCTCTTTTCTTGGTCATGCAGGTTTTTACAGGCGTTTCATTCAAGACTTCTCCAAGATTACTCGACCTCTATGCCGGCTTCTACAGAAAGATGTGGAGTTTGAATTTGATGATGAATGCAAGAAAGCCTTTGATGTGCTAAAGGAAAAATTGATTTCAACTCCCATCATGCAACCACCGAATTGGAATTACCCTTTTGAGATCATGTGCGATGCAAGTGACTACGCGGTTGGAGCGGTACTTGGGCAAAGGATTGACAAGAGCTCTCATGTCATCTACTACGCTTCAAAAATGCTTGACAATGCCCAAATTAATTACACCACGACGGAAAAAGAACTTCTTTCTATTGTTTTTGCTTTAGATAAATTCCGTTCGTATTTATTAGGTACTAAAGTCATTGTTTTTTCTGATCATGCAGCCTTGAAGTACCTACTTACGAAGAAGGATGCGAAGCCTAGGTTGATTCGTTGGATTTTGCTCTTGCAAGAGTTTGACCTCGAAATTCGGGACAAGAAGGGCTGTGAGAACCTTGTGGCTGACCATTTAAGCCGAATTACAGGAGATATGACTGATTCCACGCCCATACGCGATGAATTTCCTGATGAACAGCTGTTTTCGGCACTGGACGGTAAGGCGTGGCCACGCTCTACGGCCACGCCCTGGTATGCAGACATTGTAAATTACCTAGCATCAGGTTTATTACCCGATAATCTTTCACGCTCTGAAAAAGATAAAATTAAAAATGATGCTAAGTATTACCTTTGGGATGATCCCTATCTTTGGAAAATAGGTTCTGATTAAATAATTAGGAGATGTGTGTCTGAAAAGGAGTTTGAGTCCATTTTAAATTTTTATCACTCTTTTGCATGTGGTGGGCATTTTGGATCAAAACGAACTGCATTGAAAGTACTTGAAAGTGGATTCTTTTGGCCTACTTTGTTTCGAGATGCTTATATCTGTTGCAAAAGTTGTGAAAATTGCCAATGAACAGGAAATATTGGTCCTAAAAATCAAATGCCTTTGAATCCTATACAACCATGTGAAATTTTTGATGTTTGGGGCATTGATTTTATGGGACCGTTTCCCGTTTCTTTTGGCAATCATTATATACTCCTTGCTGTTGATTATGTCTCAAAATGGGTGGAGGCTAAAGCCACCCGTACTAATGATTCTAAAGTGGTTGTGGAGTTTGTCAGGTCTCATATCTTTTCTAGGTTCGGTACTCCGAAAGCAATCATAAGTGACCGTGGCACCCATTTTTGCAACCGCCTTTTGGAGTCTTTGTTGAGCAAGTATCATGTCACACATCGAACATCTACAGCCTACCATCCTCAGACTAATGGTCTAGCTGAAGTGTCAAATAGGGAGATTAAATCCATTCTTGAGAAAACGGTCAGCCCGAACAGAAAGGATTGGAGTGTGAGACTGAACGATGCATTGTGGGCCTATAGAACAGCCTACAAAACCCCGTTGGGGATGTCTCCTTATCGAGTGGTTTATGGTAAGGCATGCCACCTTCCGGTGGAATTGGAGCATCGAGCCTATTGGGCCATTAAGCAATGCCATTTGAATATGGACGAAGCGGTCGAGAAGCGGAAGCTCCAACTTCAGGAGTTGGAAGAGATTCGTAATGATGCTTACGAGAATTCGGTGATTTACAAGTCCAAGATGAAGAATTTTCATGACTCGATGATTTCAAGGAAACAATTTCGAATTGGTCAAAAAGTTCTACTCTACAACTCTCGTTTACGTCTCTTCCCTGGAAAATTGAGATCGCGTTGGATGGGTCCATATGTGGTTAACAATTTCAATCAACAAGGAGCAGTTGAGATCAAGGATGTGAAAACCGGGAACATTTTGAAAGTAAACGGGCATCGGCTGAAACCATTTTACGAGAATTTCCAACCTTCCACAGTTGAAGAGACTCGTTTGGAGGATATTCCTCCAAGTGCTTAACCTTTAAATCAGTCCCGTCGAGTCCGAGACGATAAACAAGGGCGCTATTTGGGAGGCAACCCAAATATGGCGTTTCAGGCGCCATTTCTTCTCCCCGTTTCACTTTTTCGTGTTTTCTTTTGTTTTTTCGGTTTTCCTTGCTTTCTTGTTGATTTTCTGCTCTTTTCTGTGTTGCAGGTGTGCTTACTTGTCCAAATTTTGCCCAGAAGTTGCTGCTAATTTGCTGTCAAATTTTGCTGCTAACATGACCCTTGAGCGTGGTCACGCCTAACAACCACGCCACTTCCAGAATTTCAAATTAAATGGGAAATTTACATGCCCAGATGCCCTACCTCCCCAACCTGAACTTCAGGGAAGTCCTCTTTACTCTAGATCTTGATTTTTATTATGCCTTGGGGACAATGCATGATTTAAGTGTGGGGGGATTAGGTCCACTAGCGCTAGAACTGAAAATTTTTTGAATTTTTGTTTTTGAGGCTGAACTTGTGATTTTACTTCGAACTTGAGGATGTTGATAATTATGGAAATGTGTTGTCCATTTTGAATGCTTTCTATGAGGTTTGATTGTTGAGTTTAGCTAGAACGAGTTAGGTTCATTGAATGCATGAAAGTTGTGTAGAATTTGATAAATTAGTATAGTAGTATGCCCTCATTTCTTGCGCACTATTGAATGAATTAATGTTCTTTGCTTAGATAGAAAGGTCTTTGATTTTCAAATTAGTCTAAAAAAGTTGATTAGAATGCATCTTAGCTCCTTTCGAGGCGAAATTTTTAGTTAATGATTGATTTGGGAAGTGACTTAGGCGATCGTTGTCGGTGGTAAGCCTTTTCTTGTTCCTTTCACAAATAAAGTCATCCCGTTTGACCCCATTGAGCCTCAATGTTGTGCACATTTTCTTCTTAGCCACGTTACAAGCCACATGCACAACATTAATTTCCTACCCTTCTTTGAATCACACCTTGCTTGCTCATTTTGGGTATGTATTTTTAGATGTCTTGGGCTCCTTTGTATTCTCCATTGTATTTGAACTTTGAGAAAATATTGTATATTGTTGAAGATGAAATGAGAAAAAAAAAATGATGAGAGAAAAAGAAGTCAAGAAAGGAAAAAAATGAGCAGAAAAAAAAAAGAAGGAAAAGAACAGAAAAATTGCAAAGAAGAAAAAAAAGAAAAAAAAAAAAAAAGTAAGAGTGTGCTTTGAGTACCAAAAGTTCGGTGAGTGAAAAGGGGGGAAATTAAGTTGTAATAAGGGGAGTCCGGTAGATGAAAAAGGGAATTACCACGGTTTTTATTATAAAGTGTGTAAGCTTGGTGTGGTAAGTCACTAAATTCCAAAGTTTCCTAACCTTTAACCCAAGCCTTACATTACAAGCTCGAAAGACCTAACGATCTCGAGTCATGAGTTAACTACATTAGTGGAGATTGGAGTGAATGATGCATTCGAAATTGATAATTAGTACTTAGGCGATAATCATAGACTAATCAATCTAGTCTTTGTACATTCTTTCATTCAATTCACACTACTTTACACGAGGGTATGCTATTTATACTAATTAATTGAATTTTGTGCAATTGAGTAATGTGTTGATGAGCTAGACTTGTTTAAGTAAGAATTCGATGATTGCCTTTGTGATTGTGTTTGATGGGTAGTGTTGTTTCTATTGATTTTCATGATTCCTCGAGGACGAGTAATGAGATAGTGTGGGGGGATTTGATAAGTTGTTAATTAATCATTTTTTATGATTAAATTATGCCCCGAATTATGCTTTGAAATGATATTAATTATAAAGAATTGATGCTTTGTTGTTTATGTCGTAGATTCGGGGCTCGGAAGCAAAATTGGAGCAAATTAGATCATTTTTAGATCCGTCAAGAATAGCACACGAGCAGAAGTTGGATAACTGGAATGGAGCTTATTTGTTGCTGCATGAGGATTGAGTAATTGGAATAAATTGAAGATTTTGGGCTTAGCTTTTGCATGCATAAATTCACGTGTGTTTGGAAGTGCAATGGAGTATGGAATTAAATTTTCTTTGATGGGCCGTGAGTTTTATTAATTTGGAAAAGCCCAGCTGCTTGTAATTATTTTTTTGGGACCTTGGACTTGTGGGCTATGCATATGACTTGGGAATTATTAAAGTGGGCCCAAGTGAGCGTTGTCTTTCGGCCTTGGAATTAAATATGGGCTGCACTTGTGTTGGGAGTAAATTGATTAAACCAACTTGGAGTTGAATTGGAGCTACGCCTCTGAAGTTGGTTCGGAAAGCTAATTGTATGCCCAAACTTGGAAAGCAAGATTTAGGAATCCGAATTACTTGAGAATTCTTGGACATGCCTGGAGACGTGAGGTTATAAATTGGCGTGGGACATCAACGCTAGGGGGAATCACGTAATACATCTTTGGAGCAGCAGTTTCGGGTTCTGGCGAGCAACATCGAAGAGCAAGAATTCGACACAATCTTTCGTTTTAGTTTAATTCTTCCCTTTTATTTTTAGTTTTATTTATGTTAAAGAATTCCTCCGTTATTGTTTTTATGGATTTTAGTAGCTAAACTTTTAATTATCTAGCTAGGGATTAAGATTCGTTTTTAAATATTGTGAGACCTAAACGTTTTATTCAATTCATGTTTATTTAGGCATTTAGCTTATCTCTGTGTTTCGCGTTTATTGTGATTGATTTATTTAGTGATAGGGCCCGATCATCTAGATAGATTTAATTACATATTGCCAATCTTGATGCTTGAAGTGTAGTAAAGTTGATTGATAATTTGTGGTAAATTAGTGACAGGGTCTTAGCGATAACATTCCTCGTTCACTAAGGGATTTGATAATCTAATTTAAATCTTGCGTGTGTCACGACTTGGTTAATTAGGGTTGGTGTTTTTATGATTCTTAATGCTGCGAATTCATTAAATCCTGTCGAGTGTCTCTAGGGGTTGTGAATTTGTTAGGGAAGATAACTGTCGAGTGTCTCTAGGTTATCCGACTAATTAAGTAAAAACGAGGTTGAGTCGAGTGTCTCTATCAACTATAGCCAATCTGTCTAAATAACTTGAATTAATCCTTGAGTCAATGATCAATATGATAAATCGAATCGAATATCCCTGGCTAGGTAATTTTCCCTTTGATTGATTTTATCCTACGTGATTTGCTTGCTAGTTTTAATTAGTTTTAATTCTTGTTAGTTTATTTTAATTGCCTACCTTAGTTTTTAATAATCCAAACCCCCCCTTTAATTGTTTCTTTTCGTGGATAACTTGGAATTATTAGAAATAAGTCAACCAGTCTCTGTGGATCGACCCTGTTTACACTATACTCTGTGTTTAGTCGTCGAATAGGATTTTACATTTATTTTTGACGGATTCGACACCTGTCAACTCGCGGACATTCTAAGCAAAATCCTAGGTAGGTACAACTTACCAATTCTAACACCTTTAGAACTCTTAGTAATTGTTTTTGCATCACCTATCTTTCAATATGGACCCACGACTCGTGCGACATCCATATTTACTTAGGCGTTTAAGCTAGACCCATCAATCATAAGATCATGATCAAAACTTAGTTCGAACGACCCACGACTCGCGGACATCGCCCTTGCCAAAATCAACCATGAAATATTGATCATTTAAAATGATCAATTAGGTAACTAAGAACTAATAAGCTCCACTAGTTATCCCACGACTCACGGACAATAACTAGCTTTACTTACTAAACTTAAAACCTATTGATGGAATGCTAGGAATTTAATTCAAAATTTGCATCTCGAATTAAATACCTATTATTCGAAATGAGCTTAATATTTAATGGGAATTTTCGAATCAACCGAAGAGTTGTTCGGTTCGACCTCACCAACATATATGTTATCCAATTTAATTAGTCTTGATTAATGCAAGTACAACTTAAATGCATTTCAAACAAGCACATAAACAGATAACATGTCCTAGCATGATACTAACATGTAATGATCATGGGTTCTACCTATCTTATGCGTGATATGTGGGAGCCACTCCACAATCACAAGTTCTAACATACATGCCACATAAACAGTTTAAATCACATAAGGGAAAGCGGTAACAAAATACGAGCCCTATCTCTATTACATTTAACAATTGAGATTCCCCTCCCTAACATTTTGAGGGGTCTTCACTTATGGCCTCCTTGTTACTTGAATGTGGTCCATCTTACTCCATGGGTGCATTGTCTCCAAAATGAAAATAAAACCTCACCACCTATCTCTACTCTCAAATTACAATAAAAAGAAAAAGACATAAAGTAATAAGGCTCAATCTTCATATTGGCCTTAGACAATTACACGGGGCATACCCCGGCCTCAAAACAGTAATATGGAAAGCCACATAATAAATCACATAACAGTACGCACATAAGTGAGGCTCCAACCTCAATTGAAAAACGCAACTATAGGGCTCCAACCCCAATTTAAACCATCCATGTGCATAAATTAAAACCATACATAGATCTAAACCCATGATCACCTAACATGCTTTAGCGAGAATTTAAATTTAGCCAATAAATTAAAATTCTCGTTTCAAGTCCTAATGACTTAAAACACGACTTGATGCGAGTCTTATTTATAAAAGTTTTCAATAAATCCCAAATTACCAAAACAAATAAAATTCCAATTAATTTTTGAAAATTAATAATTTTACCAAAGATTGTATTTTCCCAAAATATAAACCGTTTCAATTTCTCAAAAATCCCAATTTTAAGTTTTATTCAAAAATTAAAATAAATATTCAAAAAATAAAATTTTAAAATTAAAATAAAAATTGGGACTGGATTGCACGAAACATGAAAACGGATTACGAAAACAACGGGGCCCGTACGTGAAAGGGACCGCACGCACAGTGGTGCGCGAGAGTGCGCGATGCCGCGCGCAGTCCTATCGCCCAGCTTGCGGGCGGCTGGCCGGTCTGTCCCGGCCAGGTTTGGGCGGTGACGGGCGGGCGCGCCTAGAGGCTCCCGCACAGGCGTGCGGGAGGTGCTGGGCGGTTGCCCTTGCGCACGCCTAGCACAGGCGGGCGGCGGCGCGCGAAGCCCGCTCGCGCGACTCCTTCGCGCGCGGGGTTTCGCGTGTTCGTCGTAATCCGGGTTTTCGTTTCGTGTTTTCGTTCAAAAGCAAAACCAATCCAAGAAATCCAAAAACAGTTTATACAGTTTCAAATCTAAAATAGTTTTCAAAAATTAAATTTTGCAAAAACCAATTTTCAGAAACTTTCAGGAAAAAAATACAGTTTCGTAATTCAGGCTTTCTAAAACAATTACAAATACTCAATCGCATCAAGCCTAAGAATTTCTACCAAATTCAGTATAATTGAGACGAATCAAAAACACGATTAACGAGGTGGCTCTGATACCACTTGTTGGAAAACACGAATCAGAAAGCAGCGGAATTTAAAAAATTTTCCAACAAAAGGATCTTGGACTCGCAATCGTGTAACCAAATTCGTAGAGATAGAAAACTTACTTTTCTTTTATTCTTTCTTGAAGCGTTTCAAGCCACCCAAGAACGCTCTTCTCGCGGCTTGACAACCCGTCCCTCGAAAGTCTCTTTCTACTTCAGAATCCATTGTCGGGATAGCAATCCACACCAACCTAGATTCAATTCATGTTAGAGATGTTCTTAACAATATAACATAAAGAAAGAAACATGAAACGAGAAAAGCAGGATTGAAACTCCCTTCGAAAATAGTTTTGCGAAAGTAGAAAACTGCCAGTCACAAAACCCTCGTGAAAAAATTCATCCTTCAGGATATGGACGAACGGTTTTCGCCATCTTCTTTGGTTCGATTTTTTCATTCGCTTCACGTCGGGTTCAGAATCGTTTCATCATCCCTTCTGATCGTTTTGCTTAATCCCCACTTTTGGTAAAGCTCGAATCTTCAAAACTTCTAACTTGAAGTCTCTAGAGATAGTCCACCAACTTGGCTACAATCTAACTAGTAAGGATGCTAGTTCTCTAGTTAGTGTTTAGGCTTAACCTAGGGTTTTATATTATCTTGGAGAAAGGAAGGCGTTCAACACATGAACCAAGAATTGTCTATTAGCTCTAAAGGGGAGCATGAGCTCCCCTATATATAAGAAAGGGGAGGGACGAAATTCCTAGTCCTTAATGGGCTAGGATTTTGGTCTCTCTCTCTCCTATTACTTGATCATCAAGTAATTTTGACTTTGACTTTGAATTCTAATTCAAATCAACTTTCAAGAGAGCTAAAAATATCCAAACTATTTTTGGATAATTTTATACTTTATTTATTTAAAATAAATAACTTATTTTATCTAATTAATTAATTCATAATTAATTAACTAGATTATTTTTCTCCAAAATAAGACTTTCTTTTTAATTCAAAATTAAACCAAAGTCTATTAAATAATTAATCACATTAATTATTTAATACATAAATAAATATACACATATATTTATACACGTGTGTGACACGTGTCACAATGACACGTGTCACTCACGTGAGCCACACGTGTGGTTTCACACGTGTGGAACCCTCTTGGCTTGATTAACTCGTTTGATCATTTTAAAGCCTCAACTCATGTAACCAAGTTGTTGTGTGTGACCCTCTAGGTTCTCAATTCAATTAGCAGTGACCCTAATTAATTAATTCACTAATTAATTAATCAGTCCACAGATTAAACGACCATAGTCTAGCAACAGGTGTTTAACCCCTAGCTGAATTGGAATGTTCGGATTCGATAGAACCTTTAAGTCATTGATTCATGTGAGATACAATCCTCCTACTTACTATCTCTCAACCATGATCTAGGGTAAGGGAATAATTAGAACCCTAATAATCTGGTCTTAAAGCTAAGTGCATTTCATATCCATTTGATCTCAATCCAAGAAACCCTTTTCTTGATGTCTTGATCTACTGCCTTGGCCAAGGACTCCATATGGCATATGAATGACTTACACAATAAGAGATCACCTTGCAAATGCAAGTGTAGGTCCTTTCTTGATTCTCATTCACTTTCATGAGTCACTTGTGCAGCCCCAGCATAAGCCTTGAATCAGTTGTCTAAGGCGACACCCTTTAAAGCTTATACCAAAGACTACAGAGTTAACTTGTAAAGTAACATGGAACCTCAAGTCTAAGGATCAATTAATCACATCAATGACTCGTGAGATATTTCCTAATCTGGAAGTTTCCATTTCCTGAAATAGAAACTTCCTTTCCCATTTGGGAATGTTCTCACACGGGGCACCTCAGTGAACTTACTTATTAAAGTAAGCACCCTCATGTATCACGCACGTATCAACTATACACTTTGCACCTCCATGAAACAAGGTGTTCCTTCTTAAGGGCGTGATCCCACAAGCAAGCCTTAGAGGAGTCAGGTTGACACTCCCACTGTCTGTAGGACTCATCGGCTTAGAGTATTTTACTAATCATGACTTATGTGATATAGGGCTCGTTTCATGAACCATTTCACCTAAATGTTAGAGTCCTAAAGTCATCAGGATTAGGGGAGTTCTCATACATGCGCACGTAATGGAAACACACAAAACACTTATTGGCATATAAAGAAGTGTTTGCCTATAATCAATCGTATATTATTCAAAGATTGTCTGTGATACAAGAAAAGTCCCAAAGCAGATTACGTCGAATCGGCTTTCTAGGGCACTATTCCTAACATCTTGCCTTTCTTTTCTTTAAGGAACGGTTCCTCCAGAAAAGTGGCATTTCTGGAAATAAACACCTTTTGCTCAGATTGATCATAGAAGTAGTATCCTATGGATTCCTTAGGATAACTACAAAGTAGCATAAGTTAGAACGAGATTCTAACTTATCTCTCACTGTCGTCTTTACGTAAGCAAGACAACCCCAAATTCTTAAGTAAGAATAACTAGGGATTTTACCATGCCACATTTCATAGGGCGTTTTAGGGACTGACTTAGAGGGAACTAGATTCAAAATCTTTGCTGCACTTTCTAAGGCATAGCCCCAGAAAGAAGGTGGTAAGTCAGTGAAACTCATTATGGAATGAACCATATCAAGTAGAGTTCGATTCCTTCTCTTAGAAACTCCATTAAGCTGAGGAGTCCACTGAGAAATAATCCCATTATCTGTGAGATGATTAAGGAATTTTTCACTAAGATACTCGCCTCCTCGATCAGATCGAAGTGCTTTGATCTTGTGACCAGTTTGGTTCTCAACCTCCTTTTAAAATTCTACGAATTTCTCAAAAGCTTCAGATTTATACTTCATTAAGTATACATAACCATATCGACTAAAGTCATCGGTAAAGGTTATGAAATACTGATGATTGTTTCTAGTGCTTACACTAAGCGGTCCACAAACATCAGAATGGATCAAATCCAAAACCTTGGCACGTTCCACAGTTCCTTTAAAACGAACTTTGGACATTTTTCCTTTGAGACAGGATTCGCAAGTAGTTAACTCTTTGAGATCATTTTCAGAGAATGATCCTAAAGTGTTTATCTTGCTAATTCTGTTCTTGGAAATGTGTCCTAATCTAGCGTGCCATAAGGGAGCTGAAACTTTGTCATCTCTCTTACCTTTAGTTTCTCGTTGTATATTCATAATATTGATATTTTGAGTTAGATAAAGTCCATTAATTAGAGTACCGATGTGAATGGAAGAGTTGTTCCGTTTGATAAAGTATTTACCATTCTTAATATAAGTTTCATAACCTTCACAATCTAAAAATTGGAACTGAAATTATATTACGAATAATGCTCGGTACATAAAGGACTTTATTTAAAACTAACTCAAAACTACCTAAATCTAATCTAATTGTGCCTAAAGCTCGAGCTTCAACATTTGAGCCATCGTCGATCTTCAAGACACATTCTCCTTCTTTGAGTTGTTGGACTTCACTTAGCATCTGTACATCATTACAGATATGAGTTCCACAACCGGTATCAAGTACCCAAGAACTAGAATTAATAGAAAGATTTATTTCAACGAGAAACATACCTTTCTTTAGAGTAGCCTTATACTCTGGGCAGTTTCTCCTCCAATGCCCCACTTTGCCACAATGGAAGCAAACATCCTCTTTATGATCACGCTTCTTCTTTTGGGCCCTCCCATTCGAAATGCCACCAGTGGGCCTAAGGGGTTTCTTCTTCTTCTTTTGGGCTTTCTTGCCCTTACCTTTAGAAGGCCCAGAAGAGGAAGATGGAGCATTCACCATCAAAACCTTATTGTCCTTCTTGATCGTACTTTCAGCAGTCACAAGCTGACTATAGCTCAGCTATAGTAGCACCAGCATGGTGCATATTGAAGTTAAGGACAAATGGGTTGAATGATGGTGGGAGCGAGGCTAGCAATAGGCCCAGTGAAAGCTCATCTTTCAGTGGCATGTCCATGGAAGCAAGTTTCTCAGTAAGGGCGAGAAACTTGAGTCCATATTCATGGACACTGGAACCTTCCCTCATTCTCAAGTGGAACAATTCATTTGAAGTGTTATACCTTGTAACACGTTCATGAGGGCGGTAAAGTTACTCTAAGGGGTCGTAAATCTCCCAAGCAAATTCCATGGCCTCATGTTGCCTTTGCAAGTCCGCAGACATGTTAGCCAACATAAGGCAACGGGCTAGGAGATTATCATCCTTCCACTTCTGGATCGCGTCCCGCTCGGCCCGAGTAGGAGCGTCCCCTTCGGGACTAGGCTCCCCTTCGAAGAGAACATAAGTTCACTTCTCAGAATCTAAAATGATTTTTAGATTCCTCAGCCAATCAGAATAGTTGGGACCAGTCAACTTGTTTGACTCGAGGATCGATACAAGAGGGTTTTTGGTTGCCATTTCAAAACACGTAGAGAATCACAGAATCTACGACCTAAATGGTAAAACAGAGAACTAGTGAGGATGCTGAATTATAACGATATACAAAAGATAAGGTCTTTAATCTAATGCAGCTCCCACTGTTTTTCAAAGATCTATAATTCCTAAAGACCTAACAGGAACGCGTTTCCCAATGGGTACTAAGATCCTAAGCATTTTACCTCGAACCCACGACTCGCGGACATTCTAAGTAAAACCCTAGGTAGGTGCAACTTACCAATTCTAACACCTTTAGAACTCTTCGTAATTGTTTTTTCATCACCTTTCTTTCAATATGGACCCACGACTCGTGCGACATCCATATTTACTTAGGCGTTAAGCTAGACCCATCAATCATAAGATCATGATCAAAACTTAGTTCGAACGACCCACGACTCGCGGACATCGCCCTTGCCAAAATTGATCACGAAATATTGATCATTTAAAATGATCAATTAGGTGACTAAGAACTAATAAGCTCCACTAGCTATCCCACGACTCGCGGACAATAACTAGCTTTACTTACTAAACTTAAAACCTATTGATGGAATGCTAGGAATTTAATTCGAAATTTGCATCTCGAATTAAACACCTATTTGTTCGAAATTAGCTTAATATTTAATGGAAATTTTCGAATCAACAGGAGAGTTGTCCGGTTCGACCTCACCAACATATATGTTATCCAATTTTATTAGTCTTCATTAATGCAAGTACAACTTAAATGCATTTCAAACAAGCACATAAATAGATAACATGTCCTAACATGAAACTAACATGAGATGATCATGGGCTCTACCTATCTTATGCGTGATATGTGGAAACCACTCCACAATCACAAGTTCTAACATACATGCCACATAAACAGTTCAAATCACATAAGGGAAAGCTGTAACAAAATACAAGCCCTATCTCTATTACATTTTACAATTGAGATTCCCCTCCCTAACATTTTGAGGGGTCTTCACTTATAGCCTCCTTGTTACTTGAATGTGGTCCATCTTACTCCATGGGTGCATTGTCTCCAAAATGAAAATAAAACATCACCACCTATTCTACTCTCAAAAAAATGAAAAAGTACTGAAAAGTAATAAGGCTCAATCTTCATATTGGCCTTAGAGAAATACGGGAGGTATAACCCGGCCTCAAAAACAGTAATATGGAAAGCTACATAATAAATCACATAACAGTACGCACATCAGTGAGGCTCCAACTTCAATTGAAAAACGCAACTATAGGGCTCCAACCCCAATTTAAACCATCCATGTGCATAAATTAAAACCATACATAAGTCTAAACCCATGATCACCTAACATGCAACTTGCGAGAATTTAAATTTAGCCAATAAATTAAAATTCCCGTTTCAAGTCCTAATGACTTAAAACATGATTTGATGCGAGTCTTATTTATAAAAGTTTTCAATAAATTCCAAATTACCAAAACAAATAAAATTCCAATTAATTTCTGAAAATTAATAATTTTATCAAAGTTGTAATTTTCCAAAATTTCAAACCGTTTCTATTTCTCAAAAAAATCCCAATTTTAATTTTTATTCAAAATAAATTAATTTAATTAAAAACAAGTTTTAATAAAATAAATAAAATCGGGACTGGATTGCACGAAATACGAAAATGCATTACGAGAAAAAAACGGGGCCCTCCCGGCCATGTGCGGGCGCGCCTCCCGCGCGATTGCGGGAGGGTGCTGGGCGGCGTCGCCCATGCGCGCGCCTGGGTAGGCGGGCGGTGGCGCGTGAAGCCCGCGAGCGCGGAGCCTTCACGCGCGGGGTTTCGCGTTTTCGTAATCCAGGCTTTTCATTTCGTGTTTTCGTTCAAAAGCAAAACTAATCCAACAAATCCAAAACAATTTATACAGTTTCAAATCTAAAACAGTTTTCAAAACGAATTTTACAAAACAATTTTCAGAAACTTTCAGGAAAAATACAGTTTCGTAATTCAAGCTTTCTAAAACAATTACAAATACTCAATCGCATCAAGCCTAAGAATTTCTACCAAATTCAGTTTAATTGAGACGAATCAGAAACACGATTAACGAGGTGGCTCTGATACCACTTGTTGGAAAACAGGAATCAGAAAGTAGCGGAAATTTAAAAAATTTTCCAACAAAATGATCGAATACTCGCAATCGTGAATCCAAATTCGTAGAGATTAGAAACTTACTTTTCAATAATCTTTCTTGAAGCGTTTCAAGCCACCCAAGAACGCTCTTCTCGCGGCTTGATCCCCTCTCCTTGGTAAAGCTCGAATCTTCAAAACTTCTAACTTGAAGCTCTCTAGAGATAGTCCACCAACTTGACTACAATCTAACTAGTAAGGATGCTAGTTCTCTAGTTAGTGTTTAGGCTTAACTAGAGTTTATTTTATCTTAGAGAAAGGATGGTATTCAACACATGAACCAAAAGAAATCAATCACTCTCTAAGGGGAGCATGAGCTCCCCTATATATAGGAAAGGAAGGGGTGGCTGAAAATCCCTAGTCCTTATGGGCTAAGGATTTTGGTCCCTCTCTCCTATTGCTTGATCATCAAGTAATTTTGACTTTGACTTTGAATTCTTATTCAAATCAACTTTTAAGAGAGCTAAAATATCCAAACCCTTTTGGATATTATTATACTTTATTTATCAATAAATAAATAACTTATTTATCTAATTAATTAATTCGTAATTAATTAACTAGATTATTTTTCTCCAAAATAAGACTTTCTTTTTAATTCAAAATTAAACCAAAGTCTATTAAATAATTAACACATTTAATTATTTAATATGTATATACAATATATATATATATATATATATATATATATATATATATATATATATATATATACACGTGTGAGACACGTGTCCCAAGGACATGTGCTCCTCACGTGACCCACACGTGTGGAAACTCACTCGGCTTGATTAACTCGTTTAATCATTCTAAAGCCTCAACTCATGTAACTAAGTTGTTGTGTGTGACCCTCTAGGTTCTCAATTCAATTAGCAGTGACCCTAATTAATTAATTCTCTAATTAATTTATCAGTCCACAGATTAAACGACCATAGTCTAGCAACAGGTGTTTAACCCCTAGCTGAATTGGAATGTTCAGATTCGACAGAACCTTTAAGTCATTGATTTATGTGAGATACAATCCTCCTACTTACTATCTCTCAACCATGATCTAGGGTAAGGGAATAATCAGAACCCTAATAATCTGGTCTTAAAGCTAAGTGCATTTCATATCCATTTGATCTCAATCCAAGAAACCCTTTTCTTGATGTCTTGATCTACTGCCTTGGCCAAGGACTCCATATATCATATGAATGACTTACACAATAAGAGATCACCTTGCAGATGCAAGTGTAGGTCCTTTCTTGAATCTCATTCACTTTCAATAATCACTTGTGCAGCCCCAGCATAAGCCTTGAATCAGTTGTCTAAGGTGACACCCTTTAAAGCTTATACCTAAGACTACAGAGTTAACTCATAAAGTGACATGGAACTTCAAGTCTAAGGATTAATTAATCACATCAATAACTCGTGAGATATTTCCTAATCTGGAAGTTTCTATTTGAAATAGAAACTTCCTTTCCCATTTAGGAATGTTCTCACACGGGGCACCTCAGTGAACTTACTTATTGAAGTAAGCACCCTCATGTATCACGCACGTATCAACTATACACTTTGCACCTCCATGAAACAAGGTGGTCCTTCTTAAGGGCGTGATCCCACAAGCAAGCGTTAGAGGAGTCAGGTTAACACTCCCACTGTCTGTAGGACTCATCGGCTTGGAGTATTTTACTAATCATGACTTATGTGATATTGGGCTCGTTTCATGAACCATTTCACCCAAATGTTAGAGTCCTAAAGTCATCAAGATTAGGGGAGTTCTCATACATGCACAACTAAAGTAAACGCATACCAAACAAGAGCATATAAAGAAGTGTTTCCTCAATTCGTTATTTTATTCAAAGATTGTCTGTGATTACAATAAGGAAAAGCACAAAGCGGATATACAATTGGCTTTCTAGGGCACTATCCCTAACAACTTCAGCCAAGTCATTTAGGCATGAAAAGGCATGAAAGGAGGCAGCAAACTAGCACAAAACTCTAATGAGTAAAGTAAAAACCGAACAACAAGCTGCCAGGAATGAAAATGATGCAAAACTCATGCATAACTCCTCCAAAACCTCAAGAACATTTATGGTATCTCACACATAACTCAAACACCACAAAATTCAAGCCTAAACATCAATAAATGAAGTATAAGAGATCACTTTCCATTCATCAATTCAAGCCAAAACTCAAGGAAGGTCATAGAGTTCCAAAATAAGCTTAAAACCTAACTATTCATGTCAAGGATCAAATCTCAATCAAACAAAGCCCAAAATCTGAAATTCTTGGATGAAAATGACCACACAAGTATGCAGATATCAAATATGTACTAACCTCTTGAAGATCATGGAGGAAAAAGAAGATTGAAGCTCAAAATTCTCCTTGGGTGCAAAGTGGCGAGAATGAAACTGTTGCTGCTCCAAAAATCAGATTTTTCCTTTCCTTCTCTTGTGTGGACCGAGATTAGGGGAGCAAGATATGATAAAGCATTGAGTTGTGAGTTGTGGGACCAAGAATCACTTGAAAAGGCTAAAAGATGAGGGACTTATGTGCAAATTAGTGAAAGGTGGTCATATGTGCACGAGTCAATTTTCCGGGCAAATTTTGGATTATCAAATGGGCTTAGAAAAATGTGAAGATAGTTTACTTAGCTTGAAAATCTCGTTATGATTCCGGCACCACTTCCGAAATTCGAATCCGAATTCCCGAGCTCAAGATATAAATTTCGGAACACAAGGTGCGCTAAAACTAGTTAGGCCCTCAAGTCCCCAAAACAAATAAAATGGTGCGTTACCATTTCAAACAAGTCCGAAAATGTAAAACGAACATATAAACGAATTCATAACTCACAATTCTCCATCATATCAGAAAAGCACAAAATTTCGATCTCAAATCGAACACAAACACAACACATTTCAACAAATAAGCATATTATTCAAATAATTAAAATTTAAATTTCAAAAAAAATAACAAATAAATTAAAATTAAATTAAAATTAAACTTATTAAATAAATAAAATTTTGTTAAAAAGGAAATTTTACAATTAGATCCAAAACTTTCAAAAAGTTGCAATTAAGTCAAAATTCAAGTTTTCAATTAAGTCCACTAATTTTAAAGTCATACAATTACATACTTAAATCACGTATCTCACATAAATTCACGAAATTAGCATACTCGGGAATTAAATTAAAAATAGAAAAATTAAATACAAAAGTTAAGACCTGAAAATTAAATAATTAGAACATATAAATCACTTAAACAATTAATTTAACGAATAAATTAAATCAAAAGAAGAATTAAACGTCGAAAAAAAAAATCCTCTCGTGACGTCATACCTGGCTCATCAGAGAGACGGGGTGTCACAGGTATGACGTCACGTGAGTGTTTCTTTACGTGATTATGTGATTTAATTCTTTATTTATGCTTTAAATTTAATGATACTTGAATTATGTGATTTATTTGATTCAAATGCATACTTGACTTATAATTTGTTTATATAATTATGAACTTGCATGTTGAATTTGAATTATATGAATTGATATGATTTATGGCTCATGTGGACTTAATTGAAATTTAATTTAATTGTTGGGATTTATTTGAATAGGACTTGGGTCTATCTGTAATTTCTTGGAAGTTTTGGACCTAATTGTAATTAGGCGTTTTTAGGATCGTTTGAACAAATATGAGCTTGGGAATTCGGATTTAAATTCTGGATCCACTGTTGGATTCGATTCGACGATTTGGATTCAATGAAATTGATTCCATATTTTTTCGAAGTCGTTTGGACCCTATACGTTTTAAAATCCGATCCAATCTGTAGCGCTCGAGTGTAAGGCACCACATCCCCCGCACCGAGACCCGACCCACATATGAAATGGGAAATCCATACACGTGCCAAATCACGACGAACAGGGACACAACACACACGCTAAGTTAGGCGGGAACTAACCCTTAAACCAATGAATACCAAAACATAATTAAATCAGAGCGACGAGAATGAAAGCGGAAGCAATAAATCATAACTATTCACAATGAGCATCCTCCAAAATAAATTCAAAAGTATACAACGATAGAGTATCAATGCCATCATGGCTCGGCATAATATAAGTACACTTCATACATGATCATAATACAAAAGTAATAAGAACAAGTATTTATGCGTGTAAAAGGAAATGCTAGACACCAATGCAAGACTGGACGACTCGAATTCCCGACTAGCACTCCCCAAACCTGCACAAAACAACTGAAAACAAACCGGGTTCAGTCTAAAAGAGACTGGTGGGTAGAAAAACGGGGCATAGTGTATAATACAACTGAATTTAAACACATACATGCAAGCCCTAATCCCATTTGAAGTTTGATAAGAATTTCCCAAGCGGGCAAAACAAGGTGAACATCAATGGGATTACGACTATCATATTCATTCATATTTAATCTTAGGTTTTCATAGCCCGGCGAGCGGGTGTGCATAAACTCCAACCTTCTCCTTGTGTATTCATAACATGATTCATTCGTTATCACACATATAAGTCTTTTGTGCTCATACATACATGATCATAATCATACACATACATCTTTTTCCTCCGGGTGGTGGACGGGTTTGCAAGGCCCGACCACCGATCCACACATTGACGCAAGGGGGTACACGAATCCCCCAAGGGCGCTCAGCTCCCATTCCCCGCTAATCTCCTAGCGAGGTCAGGTATCACCGTAGTTTGGTTGGGACTAGCATACGGGATCACCGTCAGCCCTTGACTCTCCGGATAGCCACATGTACTAAGTCCCGGGCCCGTGCAATCATAAATATGTTCTAGCCAAAACATAAGGTAGGATTCATAAGAGAAAGGCATACGTTTGCAATCATTTACTCGATAAAAGACTCTATATATGTATAATATATATTTTGGCTTAAAACCTTGTACATTGGGTGTATATAGGGTCGTTTAGCTAGTAGAAGAGAAACCCACCTTGAAGCAACAAGAGAAGTAAAGCAAGGCCTCAAAGGTCGCCCTTGTCTCCGACCAAACCCGTATCTGTGCAAAAGAGGTAGTGTGAAACTCAAAATGACCTCATACCACGCTCGGCTATGTTATGCTTATGATATGAGATACATAAGATGTGAAAATCATGTTATGATGACATATAGACAAGTAATTCAATCAAAACGTTCCATACTTGAAGGCTACAAATTCAACCGTTCATAACTTTCACAAATTCTAATAAAACGAGTCATAAACTTGATACATTAATCATAACACATAATAATACATGTAGCACCCGAGTGTAAGGTACCACATCCCCCGCACCGAGGCCCCGACCCGTATATGAAATGGAAGTCCATACACGTGCCAAATCCACGGCGAACGGGGACACAACACACACGCTATGCTAGGCGGGACTAACCCTTAAACCAATCAACTCAAGAATCATAAAATCAGAGTTAAAATAATACGCGGAAGCAAGAATAACATAGCATATATACAGTGAGCCACCAAGCTCCGAAAATAGATATACAAGAGCATTCAAATATTCAATGGCACTCACGGCCTACAAAACATCATAACGCTCCAAGCATAAACTATGATCAAATACAAAAGTAGCAACAAGAGTATGAACATATGAGACTGAAAAGAAGTGCTAAACATAAATGCAAGACCTAGACGACTTGTATTCCCGCCTAGCACTCCTATACCTGCACAAAATAGCTGAAAACCACCGGGTTCAGTCTAAAAGAGACTGGAGGGTAAAAAAACGGGGCATAATATATATTATATCGCATAAATTAAACACATACATGCAAGCCCTAATCCCGTGTGAAGTTTGATAAGAATTTACCAAGTGGTTAAAACAAAAGAAAACATCAACGGGATTACGACGTTCATTTTCATTCATAATTGTTCATAAGGGTTTAAGCTCGGCGAGTGAGCGTGCACAATCTCCAACCTTCTCCTCGTGTAATCATATCATAATTATTGGTTGTCATACATATCTTTCGTGCACATACATAAATGATCATAATCATACATATACACCTTCTTCCTCCGGGTGGTGGACAAGTTAGCTAGACCTGACCACCGGTTCATACATAATGGCTAGTGAGGTACATGAATCCTCAAAAGCCCGACTAGCATTTCCTCGTCAAAACTCCTAACGAGGTCCGTTTCGTCGTAATTTGGTTGGAACTAGTGTATGGGATCACCGTCGGCCCTTGCCTCCCCGGATTGCCACATACACTAAGTCCCTGGGCCCGTGAACATAACATACATACAATCTCGCCAAAACATAAGGTAGGATTTCATAATCAAAAGGGTCATACGTTTGAAATCATTTACCCAAAATGACTCGATTTATATAAATATACTATTTTGGCTTAAAACTTTGCACATAAGGGATTTATAGGGTTGTTTTAACTAGTAGAAAAAAAACCCACCTTTACCAAAGCAAAATAAAGGC
Organism: Lantana camara; assembly: GCA_037501455.1. NCBI lineage: Eukaryota > Viridiplantae > Streptophyta > Magnoliopsida > Lamiales > Verbenaceae > Lantana > Lantana camara. The sequence goes on from CM074856.1 coordinate 94,680,029, forward strand.
ACAAGCGTCTCAATGCTCGCCCTCGTCTCCGACCAAACCCGAATCTGTGCAAAAGAAAAGGTATGAGACTCAATGACCACATATGACGCTCGGCAATGAGGTGAATATGACATGAATGTATAAATGATCATATTATATCATAAAAATGTTCATGTGCACGATTAAGGAATTTAAATCATATAATCAAATCATTCGTTCATATAATTCATTTAATTTCATAATTTCATAAATTCATATGTTCATATAAATTTCATAAATTCATAACATTCAAAACATTCATAATGCATATCAATTAATTCAAGAATTTATTTAATAAGCATAACACATAATATTCAAATTCACATTTAGGAATAAAATAAATAAAACGTTCAATCAATAGTCGGTAATTAAATAAGCGAAATGGAAATCAATTAATTTCTAGAATTGAATTAAATCAAATAATATTTAAAATATATAATAAATATATATAATATAATATATATATATATATATATATAATATAATAACATATGTATATACATTATATATATATATATATACGTACACATACACAAACATACCCATGCATGCATTATATATTACAATATATACATTAAAACATGCAACACTCCAACCATGCATGCAATTACTATAATACCATGCACACAATTCACAGCCATGCATATACGCACACACATTACACAATTATACATAATATACATATATACGCATGCAATTACACACACACACACAAGCATTTATATATACATTATATATATAAGCCATGCATGCAAAACTCCATCAGTTCAAGCACACACACACAACACTAAACACAGCAGCCAAGCATTTAAACAGCAGTAGCAGCAGATCCTGGAAAACGCAGCAAAAGAGATCAAGGAAAACGGGGTGACACCCCCGTGTCACCCTCCAAACCTAGACCGAGACACTCCCGTGTCTCGGTACGGCAAACCCAGCCCACACAGCACCCCCGTTCCTCGCTGGAACGGGCAAAAACGGCACCCCCGTGCCACGCACCAGCAACCCCCTGGAATAGACAGCAAAACGCGCAGAAACAGGGCAGAAATTCCCAGCAAGAAAGAAGGCAACAAAGGCAGCTATACAAGGTACAAAATGCAGCATAAACTCAACAAGAACACACACCACAAAGCCACGAACTGGACAGCAAAAGAAAGAAGGGAAAACAGCAGCTTTGACAGCTGAAAACCAGCGTGAAAAACAGGGCCAAGCTTACGGAAAAACAGAGCATGCTTGCTCTCAGTTCATACGACTCAGATCAGATCCAAAAAGGCCAACAAATGTGCAGCAAAAAAATCATAAATCCAACACATAATTTAGTCCCAAACAAGCTCACACAAGAAGGAAACCGTACGTGAAAAACATGTGGGATTTCTCAAAAGATCATAAATGATATCTCATAAATATTTCAACCACCATGAAATCTATGACAATAAATGATATGAGGATGTCAAAACAATCAATCTCAAGCTTGGAATCAATCAAAACCATTGAGAATCGAAGGAGATCAAGAAATTGCCCAAAATCCTCTATTTTCGAAAAAACAGTCCAGGATGAAGAAACCATGCTCAAATTCATGAATGAAAGGGTGGAAATGATCAGAATTAAACATATAATACAATCCTAAACTTACCTTGATGATTGGATGAAGTTTGGATGAGATTTGAGCTTCAAAATCTCCAAGGTTGAAGGGTTACAGGACTGGAATGAGAAGCAGTAGCTTTGGCTGAATTTTTGGGGATTGTGTGAGGGTTATCTCGGTTAGGACTTGAAATATCATGATAGGTGGTTGAGTTAGGGTTTAAAGGAATCAAACCATGGTTAATTTGGTTATGGTTTGGATGAGATATGGCTCATTTTGTACAGCAAGGTCAAATTGGTCGCCGAATCGTTTTTCGGTTGGATTTCGGAGGTTCAAACGACTTAGGAAAAATATAAGGCTAAGTTTACTAAACTCGAATTTTCGTTATGAGTTCAGCGGAGTTGACGGAACTTGAATCCGAGTTCCCGAGCTCAAGATATTAAATTCGGAACCAAGGGTACGCTAAGTGCTCGTTAGCCCAGATTTGGTTCCTCAAATCAAATTAAATTCGTTAACAAATCAAATGAATTCGAAAATGTAAACTGAGCATAAAATCAGGTACATAACACATATATTTACGACATACTACAAATTCGTGGCATTTCAATATCATTTCATATAAGAACGATGCACAAAATGAATAATAAGCACATTCCATGCAAAAATATAATTCCCATGCAAAAACATTTAAATAAATAAATTAAATCTAATATTAAATAAATTATATTAAACACGTAATTAATTAACTAAAACATGATTAATTAACATAACATATAATTAGCATAATCATTAAATTAATACTAATATAAATGAACGTATACATATATACTTAAAGAAATAAATACATATATATATATATATATAATACGATATATATATATATATATATATATATATATATTAGAATTAATAATATATTAAAATAAAATATAATAAAATAATATAATAACAATTTATAATAAAATTAAATATGAAAGACGTAAAAATAATTAATTCGCGCAAATAGGTAAACACATACGCCCTACCTTTAAGTCCGAAAAGTCGGGGCGTTACAATCTCTCCCCCTTAAAAGAATCCGTCCTCGGATTCACTGCTCCCTCGAAAATAACTCGGGGTGAAACCTTTTCATCTTATCCTCCGTCTCCCACGTAGCCTCTTCGGTTTTATCACTTCTCCAAAGAACCTTGACTAGTGGAATACGCCGATTTCGAAGTTCCTGAAATTTTCGATCCAATATCTTAATCGGCCTCTGAACGAAGGTGAGATCCGGTTCTAATTCCACTTCTTCAACCGGTAGAACCTCGGACTCGTCTCGAAAATACTTTCGGAGCTGTGAAACATGGAACACGTTATGAATTCCAGTTAAATTCGGAGGTAAGTCCAATCGATAAACCGTATCCCCAGTCTTCTCTAGAATCTCATATGGTCCCATATACCGAGGGTTTAATTTTCCTCCCCATCCAATCCTTGGGAACCCTTTTCGTGGGGAAGCCTTTAAGAAAACCCTATCTCCAATCTCAAACTCCAAATTCTTCCTCCGAAGATCTGCATAACTCTTTTGTCGATCCTGAGCGGCCTTCATCCGGTGTCTAATTATCTGGACCTTATCAATAGCCTCTTGTACAACCTTAGAGGGTTTTTTCTTCTTTTCCCCTCTTTTAATCCCTTCTTGCTTGGTCCAATTCCATTCCTCCAAGTCCAAGAACAACGGTGATCGACATTTACGTCCACAAAGAGCTTCAAAAGGGGCCATTTCAATCGAGGCTTGATAGCTATTGTAGTAAGCAAGCTCGATTAACGGCAACTGCTCATTCCACGAGCTTTGAAAGTCCAATGCACATGCTCTCAACAGATCCTCCAGATACTTAATCAACCTTTCTGATTATCCGTCGGTCTGAGGATGGAAAGCTGTGCTGAATTGAAGCCTTGTTCCCAAACACTTGTGTAATTCTTGCCATAACCTTGAAGTAAATCTGGGATCCCGATCCGAGACAATACTAACAGGTACACCATGAAGCCTGACAATCTCATCATTGTATCTCTTGGCCAACCTACTCACTTTATCGGACATCTTGATAGCAAGAAAATGAGCCGATTTCATCAACCTGTCCATGATAACCCAAATTCCATCGAAACCTCCTCTCACTCTTGGTAATCCCGAAACAAAATCCATAGCTATTTGTTCCCATTTCCATTCCGGGATAGGCAATGGTCGAAGTAGCCCCGATGGCTTCTGATGTTCTGCCTTAATCACTTGACAAGTCATGCAGTGTTTCACGAAGTTGATAACATCCCGTTTCAATCCATTCCACCAATAGGATTGTTTAAGATCCTTATACATCTTGTTCCTCCGGGATGTATCGAATACCCTGACCGATGGGCTTCTTAAAAAACAATCCTTTTTAACTCTTCTGGGACAACAACTCTATTCTTGAATCTTAAAAGTCCCGTATCATCAAACCCAAACTGACACTCTGAATCAGCTCGAGCTTTCCCAGCTAATTTCTGAACCTCGGGATCAATCCTCTGAGCATCAAATAACCTCTGTTTAAGATCTGGTCGAACCGAAATATTCCGAATACTAGCCCTCAATCTGAACAACTCATTCTCATCTCCAATTTCCACTTTCACATCGGACACACTAGTTTTCCTACTAAGTGCATCCGCGACCAAATTGGCTTTGCCGGGATGGTATCGGATTGTACACTCATAATCCGCCAAAAGTTCCATCCAACGCCGTTGTCTCTTATTCAATTCCTTTTGCGAGAATAAGTATTGGAGACTCTTGTGATCGGAGAAGACCTCGAACGAAATTCCATAAAGATAGTGTCTCCACTTACCCAGAGCAAAGATCACTGCCGCTAATTCCAAATCGTGAGTGAGGTAGTTCTGTTCATGCTCTTTCAATTTCCTTGAGGCATAGGCGATTACTCTTCCATTTTGCATCAACACACATCCCAAACCTTCCTTTGAGGCGTCCGTATAAACTGTATATCCTTCTGTACCTTCGGGAAGTGCTAATACAGGAGCGGTGGTCAACTTCTCCTTTAAAAGTTGAAAGCTAGCTTCATATGCCTCGTCCCACTCAAACTTAACCGTTTTCTTAGTCAATTGGGTTAAAGGAGCTGCAATCTTTGAGAAAGCCTGAACTAATCTCCGATAGTAGCATGCCAAACCCAAGAAACTCCTTACTTCTGAAGCATTTTTCGGGCTTTGCCATTGAACAACCGTCTCAATCTTAGAAGGGTCTACTTCCAAACCTTTCCTTGAAATAATATGACCCAGAAATGCTACCCGATCAATCCAGAACTCGCATTTGCTAAACTTAGCATACAACCGATGCTCTCTTAAGGTATCCAACACAATTCTGAGATGCCTTACATGATCCTCCGGAGTTCTCTTCCCGGATCTTCAATTGATAATATCCTTGTCTCAAATCCAATTTTGAGTATATCCCAGAACCTTGTAACATGTCGAATAAATCCTCAATATGGGGCAAAGGATACTTATTCTTTACAGTCATCCGATTAAGCTCCCGGTAATCTATACACATTCTTAAGGTTCCATCCTTTCTTAACAAAGAGAACCGGAGCACCCCAATGTGACGAACTTGGCCGTATATATTCAACTTTGAGCAATTCCTCTAATTGAATCTTTAACTCTTTCAGTTCAGCCGGATATTCTTTCCCTTCAATCAAAACTGAACACTCCCGAATCAACTGATCTGTCTAAAGACTACCACCCAGTGGCGAACTCATCAAATAACAAGAAGAAAAAAAAGCAAATAACAGGCAAGCACAGAATAGCAACTAAGTCACAAGAAATAAAGGAATGCATGGCACCCGAATCAAAGAGTGCATGAATGCTCATGTTATGTATGCATAGGGTACCTTCTACCACTGTTGTGGGATCGATCTCTGCATCTTGCTCTTCACCTTCGAGGGCGTAAGCACGAGCCTGAATCATTGGCCTTTGAACTCCCTTTTTAAATCCCGGATTCTTGTAGGGGCATGTATCCGCCATATGATAAGCTTTTCCACATATTAGGCATAAACCCAACCTCTTCCAGCATTTGTGATAGTTGTGAGTTGGCCCTCCACAATATGTGCATGGTGGCTTGGACAATCGTGCTTCACTTGGAATTTGTCGATCTGAAGATGTTACGGGTAAAGCCTTTGGAGCTTGGGAAGCTTGTCCTCCCATTCGTGGTCTCTTGAAAGGACCTTTGGGTGGAGGAGTAGCTTGAACCATAGGTCGCTTTCCCGAACTTGTTCCAGAACCTCGCCCCATCGGTGGCCTAAAAATCGGATCTTTCTTCTTATACTCCTCTTTTTGGACGAGAGCCCTTTGTACCGTATCGGCAAAAGACTCGAAATTGTGACCCGCCTGACCGTGTCTCAAATCCTGTCTTAACCCTGCAATGAACTTCCTTGACTTTCTCTTCTCATCCCGGGTGACGTGAGGAGCATATTTCCCAAGCCTATTGAATACGGCGAGATATTGAGTCACCGTACGCGTACCTTGCTTTAGATCCATGAATTCCCGCTCCTTCCTCTCTCTTACTACTTCCGGTACAAAGCAGTCTCTGAATTCTCTCTTGAAAACCTCCCAAGTCACTTCCTCTTCATCCACTTCAAGTTTCTCTCTAGTTCGCTCCCGCCATTCATATGCATCTCCATCAAGTTGGAATATAGCAAATTGAGCTTTCTCTTGCGTGGTGAATTGTCGGACTCCAAATATCCTCTCTAATCGTATCAACCAACCCTCCGAGACCGCATCGTCAATAGAACCAGAAAATCGAGGGGGGTTGTAGCTCAAAAACACCCCATGAGGATCTCTATTGTTATAGTTTAGTGGAGGAGCTTGTTGTTCTGCTTGTTGTGGTGGGGGAGCTTGAGCCCTCCGATGCTCTACATAATTGAAAACCGCTTCCATAAAATTCCCCATGTCCATCGGTGGTGCTTGTGGTTGGGTTGGAGGCGTAGGAGATCGATCATGATGACGACGATGTCCGGGAGATCTCTCACGATGTCTACGTGGAGGCATCCTGTTCAAGAAATACTGAAAATGCATGCTATTTTTAGTCCATGCATGCAAGTGCAATTACTTCGATCAAAATTCAAGATTTAAGGCACACAAGCACGTAAACAATGCATATGCAACACATTGACAAGTTGTTCCTAAAGCCGAACGACCTAACTGACTCAACACGACACTAGAGCCCGGGTTTTGCAACCCTAAGCTCTGATACCACTTATGGATGTAGCACCCGAGCGTAAGGTACCACATCCCCCACACCGAGACCCGACCCGTATATGAAATGGAAGTCCATACACGTGCCAAATCCACGGCGAACGGGGACACAACACACACGCTATGCTAGGTGGGACTAACCCTTAAACCAATCAACTCAAGAATCATAAAATCAGAGTTAAAATAATACGCGGAAGCAAGAATAACATAGCATATATACAGTGAGCCACCAAGCTCCGAAAATAGATATACAAGAGCATTCAAATATTCAACGGCACTCACGGCCTACAAAACATCATAACGCTCCAAGCATAAACTATGATCAAATACAAAAGTAGCAACAAGAGTATAAACATATGAGACTGAAAAGAAGTGCTAAACATAAATGCAAGACCTAGACGACTTGTATTCCTGCCTAGCACTCCTATACCTGCACAAAACAGCTGAAAACAACCGGGTTCAGTCTAAAAGAGACTGGAGGGTATAAAAACGGGGCATAATATATATTATATCGCATAAATTAAACACATACATGCAAGCCGTAATCCCGTGTGAAGTTTGATAAGAATTTACCAAGTGGTTAAAATAAAAGAAAACATCAACGGGATTACGACGTTCATTTTCATTCATAATTGTTCATAAGGGTTTAAGCTCGGCGAGTGAGCGTGCACAATCTCCAACCTTCTCCTCGTGTAATCATATCATAATTATTGGTTGTCATACATATCTTTCGTGCACATACATAAATGATCATAATCATACATATACACCTTCTTCCTCCGGGTGGTGGACAAGTTAGCTAGACCTGACCACCGGTTCATACATAATGGCTAGTGAGGTACATGAATCCTCAAAAGCCCGACTAGCATTTCCTCGTCAAAACTCCTAACGAGGTCCGTTTCGTCGTAATTTGGTTGGAACTAGTGTATGGGATCACCGTCGGCCCTTGCCTCCCCGGATTGCCACATACACTAAGTCCCTGGGCCCGTGAACATAACATACATACAATCTCGCCAAAACATAAGGTAGGATTTCATAATCAAAAGGGGTCATACGTTTGAAATCATTTACCCAAAATGACCCGATTTATAGAAATATACTATTTTGGCTTAAAACTTTACACATAAGGGATTTATAGGGTTGTTTTAACTAGTAGAAAAAAAACCCACCTTTACCAAAGCAAAATAAAGGCACAAGCGTCTCAATGCTCGCCCTCGTCTCCGACCAAACCCGAATCTGTGCAAAAGAAAAGGTATGAGACTCAATGACCACATATGACGCTCGGCAATGAGGTGAATATGACAGGAATGTATAAATGATCATATTATATCATAAAAATGTTCATGTGCACGATTAAGGAATTTAAATCATATAATCAAATCATTCGTTCATATAATTCATTTAATTTCATAATTTCATAAATTCATATGTTCATATAAATTTCATAAATTCATAACATTCAAAACATTCATAATGCATATCAATTAATTCAAGAATTCATTTAATAAGCATAACACATAATATTCAAATTCACATTTAGGAATAAAATAAATAAAACGTTCAATCAATAGTCGGTAATTAAATACGCGAAATGGAAATCAATTAATTTCTAGAATTGAATTAAATCAAATAATATTTAAAATATATAATAAATATATATAATATAATATATATATATATATATATATATATATATATATATATATATAATATAATAACATATGTATATACATTATATATATATATATATATATATATATATATATATATATATATATATACGTACACACACACAAACATACCCATGCATGCATTATATATTACAATATATACATTAAAACATGCAACACTCCAACCATGCATGCAATTACTATAATACCATGCACACAATTCACAGCCATGCATATACGCACACACATTACACAATTATACATAATATACATATATACGCATGCAATTACACACACACACACACACACAAGCATTTATATATACATTATATATATAAGCCATGAATGCAAAACTCCATCAGTTCAAGCACACACACACAACACTAAACACAGCAGCCAAGCATTTAAACAGCAGTAGCAGCAGATCCTGGAAAACGCAGCAAAAGAGATCAAGGAAAACGGGGTGACACCCCCTGTCACCCTCCAAACCTAGACCGAGACACCCCCGTGTCTCGGTACAGCAAACCCAGCCCACACAGCACCCCCGTTCCTCGCTGGAACGGGCAAAAACGGCACCCCCGTGCCACGCACCAGCAACCCCCTGGAACAGATAGCAAAACGTGCAGAAACAGGGCAGAAATTCCCAGCAAGAAAGAAGGCAACAAAGGCAGCTATACAAGGTACAAAATGCAGCATAAACTCAACAAGAACACACACCACAAAGCCACGAACTGGACAGCAAAAGAAAGAAGGGAAAACAGCAGCTTTGACAGCTGAAAACCAGCGTGAAAAACAGGGCCAAGCTTACGGAAAAACAGAGCATGCTTGCTCTCAGTTCATACGACTCAGATCAGATCCAAAAAGCCCAACAAATGTGCAGCAAAACATCATAAATCCAACACATAATTTAGTCCCAAACAAGCTCACACAAGAAGGAAACCGTACGTGACAAACATGTGGGATTTCTCAAAAGATCATAAATGATATCTCATAAATATTTCAACCACCATGAAATCTACGACAATAAATGATATGAGGATGTCAAAACAATCAATCTAAAGCTTGGAATCAATCAAAACCATTGAGAATCGAAGGAGATCAAGAAATTGCCCAAAATCCTCTATTTTCGGAAAAACAGTCCAGGATGAAGAAACCATGCTCAAATTCATGAATGAAAGGGTGGAAATGATCAGAATTAAACATATAATACAATCCTAAACTTACCTTGATGATTGGATGAAGTTTGGATGAGATTTGAGCTTCAAAATCTCCAAGGTTGAAGGGTTACGGGACTGGAATGAGAAGCAGTAGTTTTGGCTGAATTTTTGGGGATTGTGTGAGGGTTATCTCGGTTAGGACTTGAAATATCATGATAGGTGGTTGAGTTAGGGTTTAAAGGAATCAAACCATGGTTAATTTGGTTATGGTTTGGATGAGATATGGCTCATTTTGTACAGCAAGGTCAAATTGGCCGCCGAATCGTTTTTCGGTTGGATTTCGGAGGTCCAAACGACTTAGGAAAAATATAAGGCTAAGTTTAATAAACTCGAATTTTCGTTACGAGTTCAGCAGAGTTGACAGAACTTGAATCCGAGTTCCCGACCTCAAGATATTAAATTCGGAACCAAGGGTACGCTAAGTGCTCGTTAGCCCCGATTTGGTTCCTCAAATCAAATTAAATTCGTTAACAAATCAAATCAATTCGAAAATGTAAACCGAGCATAAAATCAGGTACATAACACATATATTTACGACATACTACAAATTCGGGGCATTTCAATATCATTTCATATAAGAACGATGCACAAAATGAATAATAAGCACATTCCATGCAAAAATATAATTCCCATGCAAAAACATTTAAATAAATAAATTAAATCTAATATTAAATAAATTATATTAAACACATAATTAATTAACTAAAACATGATTAATTAACATAACATATAATTAGCATAATCATTAAATTAATACTAATATAAACGAACGTATACATATATACTTAAAGAAATAAATACATATATATATATATATATATATATATATATATATATAATACGATATATATATATATATTAGAATTAATAATATATTAAAATAAAATATAATAAAATAATATAATAACAATTTATAATAAAATTAAATATGAAACACGTAAAAACAATTAATTCGCGCAAATAGGTAAACACATACGCCCTACCTTTAAGTCCGGAAAGTCGGGGCGTTACAATCTCTCCCCCATAAAAGAATCCGTCCTCGGATTCACTGCTCGCTCGAAAATAACTCGGGGTGAAACCTTTTCATCTTATCCTCCGTCTCCCACGTAGCCTCTTCGGTTTTATCACTTCTCCAAAGAACCTTGACTAGTGGAATACGCCGATTTCGAAGTTCCTGAAATTTTCGATCCAATATCTTAATCGGCCTCTGAACGAAGGTGAGATCCGGTTCTAATTCCACTTCTTCAACCGGTAGAACCTCGGACTCGTCTCGAAAATACTTTCGGAGCTGTGAAACATGGAACACGTTATGAATTCCAGTTAAATTCGGAGGCAAGTCCAATCGATAAACCGTATCCCCAGTCTTCTCTAGAATCTCATATGGTCCCATATACCGAGGGTTTAATTTTCCTCCCCGTCCAATCCTTGAGAACCCTTTTCGTGGGGAAGCCTTTAAGAAAACCCTATCTCCAATCTCAAATTCCAAATTCTTCCTCCGAAGATCTGCATAACTCTTTTGTCGATCCTGAGCGGCCTTCATCCGTTGTCTAATTATCTGGACCTTATCAATAGCCTCTTGTACAACCTTAGAGGGTTTTTCCTTCTTTTCCCCTCTTTTAATCCCTTCTTGCTTGGTCCAATTCCATTCCTCCAAGTCCAAGAACAACGGTGATCGACATTTACGTCCATAAAGAGCTTCAAAAGGGGCCATTTCAATCGAGGCTTCATAGCTATTGTAGTAAGCAAACTCGATTAACGGCAACTGCTCATTCCACGAGCTTTGAAAGTCCAATGCACATGCTCTCAACAGATCCTCTAGATACTTAATCAACCTTTCTGATTGTCCGTCGGTCTGAGGATGGAAAGCTATGCTGAATTGAAGCCTTGTTCCCAAACACTTCTGTAATTCTTGCCATAACCTTGAAGTAAATCTGGGATCCCGATCCGAGACAATACTAACAGGTACACCATGAAGCCTGACAATCTCATCATTGTATCTCTTGGCCAACCTACTCACTTTATCGGACATCCTGATAGCAAGAAAATGAGCCGATTTCGTCAACCTGTCCATGATAACCCAAATTCCATCGAAACCTCCTCTCACTCTTGGTAATCCCGAAACAAAATCCATAGCTATTTGTTCCCATTTCCATTCCGGGATAGGCAATGGTCTCAGTAGCCCCGATGGCTTCTGATGTTCTGCCTTAATCACTTGACAAGTCATGCAGTGTTTCACGAAGTTGATAACATCCCGTTTCAATCCATTCCACCAATAGGATTGTTTAAGATCCTTATACATCTTGTTCCTCCGGGATGTATCGAATACCCTGACCGATGGGCTTCCTAAAAAACAATCCTTTTTAACTCTTCCGGGACAACAACTCTATTCTTGAATCTTAAAAGTCCCGTATCATCAAACCCAAACGGACACTCTGAATCAGCTCGAGCTTTCCCAGCTAATTTCTGAACCTCGGGATCAATCCTCTGAGCATCAAATAACCTCTTTTTAAGATCTGGTCGAACCGTAATATTCCGAATACTATCCCTCAATCTGAACAACTCATTCTCATCTCCAATTTCCACTTTCACATCGGACACACTAGTTTTCCTACTAAGTGTATCCGTGACCAAATTGGCTTTGCCGGGATGGTATCGGATTGTACACTCATAATCCGCCAAAAGTTCCATCCAACGCCGTTGTCTCTTATTCAATTCCTTTTGCGAGAATAAGTATTGGAGACTCTTGTGATCGGAGAAGACCTCGAACGAAATTCCATAAAGATAGTGTCTCCACTTACCCAGAGCAAAGATCACTGCGCTAATTCCAAATCGTGAGTGAGGTAGTTCTGTTCATGCTCTTTCAATTTCCTTGAGGCATAGGCGATTACTCTTCCATTTTGCATCAACACACATCCCAAACCTTCCTTTGAGGCGTCCGTATAAACTGTATATCCTTCTGTACCTTCGGGAAGTGCTAATACAGGAGCGGTGGTCAACTTCTCCTTTAAAAGTTGAAAGCTAGCTTCATATGCCTCGTCCCACTCAAACTTAACCGTTTTCTTAGTCAATCGGGTTAAAGGAGCTGCAATCTTTGAGAAATCCTGAACTAATCTCCGATAGTAGCCTGCCAAACCCAAGAAACTCCTTACTTCTGAAGCATTTTTCGGGCTTTGCCATTGAACAACCGTCTCAATCTTAGAAGGGTCTACTTCCAAACCTTTCCTTGAAATAATATGACCTAGAAATGCTACCCGATCAATCCAGAACTCGCATTTGCTAAACTTAGCATACAACCGATGCTCTCTTAAGGTATCCAACACAATTCTGAGATGCCTTACATGATCCTCCGGAGTTCTCTTCCCGGATCTTCAATTGATAATATCCTTGTCTCAAATCCAATTTTGAGTATATCCCAGAACCTTGTAACATGTCGAATAAATCCTCAATATGGGGCAAAGGATACTTATTCTTTACAGTCATCCGATTAAGCTCCCGGTAATCTATACACATTCTTAAGGTTCCATCCTTTCTTAACAAAGAGAACTGGAGCACCCCAATGTGACGAACTTGGCCGTATATATTCAACTTTGAGCAATTCCTCTAATTGAATCTTTAACTCTTTCAATTCAGCCGGATATTCTTTCCCTTCAATCAAAACTGAACACTCCCGAATCAACTGATCTGTCTGAAGACTACCACCCAGTGGCGAACTCACCAAATAACAAGAAGAAAAAAAAGAAAATAACAGGCAAGCACAGAATAGCAACTAAGTCACAAGAAATAAAGGAATGCGTGGCACCCGAATCAAAGAGTGCATGAATGCTCATGTTATGTATGCATAGGGTACCTTCTACCATTGCTGTGGGATCGATCTCTGCATCTTGCTCTTCACCTTCGAGGGCGTAAGCACGAGCCTGAATCATTGGCCTTTGAACTCCCTTTTTAAATCCCGGATTCTTGTCGGGGCATGTATCCGCCATATGATCAGCTTTTCCACATATTAGGCATAAACCCAACCTCTTCCAGCATTTGTGATAGTTGTGAGTTGGCCCTCCACAATATGTGCATGGTGGCTTGGACAATCATGCTTCACTTGGAATTTGTCGATCTGAAGATGTTACGGGTAAAGCCTTTGGAGCTTGGGAAGCTTGTCCTCCCATTCATGGTCTCTTGAAAGGACCTTTGGGTGGAGGAGTAGCTTGAACCATAGGTCGCTTTCCCGAACTTGTTCCAGAACCTCGCCCCATCGGTGGCCTAAAAATCGGATCTTTCTTCTTATACTCCTCTTTTTGGACGAGAGCCCTTTGTACCGTATCGACAAAAGACTCGAAATTGTGACCCGCCTGACCGTGTCTCAAATCCTGTCTTAACCCCGCAATGAACTTCCTTGGCTTTCTCTTCTCATCCCGGGTGACGTGAGGAGCTTATTTCCCAAGCCTATTGAATACGGCGAGATATTGAGTCACCGTACGCGTACCTTGCTTTAGATCCATGAATTCTTGCTCCTTCCTCTCTCTTACAACTTCCGGTACAAAGCAGTCTATGAATTCTCTCTTGAAAACCTCCCAAGTCACTTCCTCTTCATCCACTTCAAGTTTCTCTCTAGTTTGTTCCCACCATTCATATGCATCTCCATCAAGTTGGAATATAGCAAATTGAGCTTTCTCTTGCGTGGTGAATTGTCGGACTCCAAATATCCTCTCTAATCGTATCAACCAACCCTCCGAGACCGCATCGTCAATAGAACCAGAAAATCGAGGGGGGTTGTAGCTCAAAAACACCCCATGAGGATCTCTATTGTTATGGTTTAGTGGAGGAGCTTGTTGTTCTGCTTGTTGTGGTGGGGGAGCTTGAGCCCTCCGATGCTCTACATAATTGAAAACCGCTTCCATAAAATTCCCCATGTCCATCGGTGGTGCTTGTGGTTGGGGTGGAGGCGTAGGAGATCGATCATGATGACGACGATGTCCGGGAGATCTCTCACGATGTCTACGTGGAGGCATCCTGTTCAAGAAATACTGAAAATGCATGCTATTTTTAGTCCATGCATGCAAGTGCAATTACTTCGATCAAAATTCAAGATTTAAGGCACACAAGCACGTAAACAATGCATATGCAACACATTGACAAGTTGTTCCTAAAGCCGATCGACCTAACTGACTCAACACGACACTAGAGCCCGGGTTTTGCAACCCTAAGCTCTGATACCACTTAAGGATGTAGCACCCGAGCGTAAGGTACCACATCCCCCGCACCGAGACCCGACCCGTATATGAAATGGAAGTCCATACACGTGCCAAATCCACGGCGAACGGGGACACAACACACACGCTATGCTAGGCGGGACTAACCCTTAAACCAATCAACTCAAGAATCATAAAATCAGAGTTAAAATAATACGCGGAAGCAAGAATAACATAGCATATATACAGTGAGCCACCAAGCTCCGAAAATAGATATACAAGAGTATTCAAATATTCAACGGCACTCACGGCCTACAAAACATCATAACGCTCCAAGCATAAACTATGATCAAATACAAAAGTAGCAACAAGAGTATGAACATATGAGACTGAAAAGAAGTGCTAAACATAAATGCAAGACCTAGACGACTTATATTCCCGCCTAGCACTCCTATACCTGCACAAAACAGCTGAAAACAACCGGGTTCAGTCTAAAAGAGACTGGAGGGTATAAAAACGGGGCATAATATATATTATATTGTTAGGAATAGTGCCCTAGAAAGCTGATTGTATATCCGCTTTGTGCTTTTCCTTATTGTAATCACAGACAATCTTTGAATAAAATAACGAATTGAGGCAACACTTCTTTATATGCTCTTGTTTGGTATGTGTTTACTTTAGCTGTGCATGTATGAGAACTCCCCTAATCCTGATGACTTTAGGACTCTACCATTTAGGTGAAATGGTTCATGAAACGAGCCCTATATCACATAAGTCATGATTAGTAAAATACTCCAAGCCGATGAGTCCTACAGACAGTGGGAGTGTCAACCTGACTCCTCTAAGGCTTGCTTGTGGGATCACGCCCTTAAGAAGGACCACCTTGTTTCATGGAGGTGCAAAGTGTATAGTTGATATGTAGCACCCGGAACGCCAGGCGCCACATCCCCCGCACTATAGCCTCAATCCACGTATGAAACGGGGCAATCCATACATGAACCGAAACTATAGCGAACGGGAGACAATAAAACTCAAGAGCTAGGGCTAGGCGGGTACCCTCAATCAATACCAAAACAACTCAGAACAATAAAATAGCGGAAGCAAAACATTCAATACATATAGGTACCATATTTACATATTTATTATTAGATACCAGCAATTCATACAATCCAATATCACCTCCAATATTAGGTAAAGCATAATACAAAATATAAGAAATGTCAATACATGAGCTACAATATGAAGGTGAAGTGCTAGACTCGAGTAAAAGACAGGCTAGACTCTAACTCCCGCCTAGCACGAACCTGCAAAAGCTGAAAAGTTGAGGTGTCAGTCCAACATGGACTGAGCGAGGGGGTATAAATAAATATTCGCGCACATACATACAAGTTATAATCTCGGGTAATGATTTTGGAAAATAACAACACGATTTAGAAAAGAAGAGATAATATCGCCCGAGGTTACAACTAATCCATTTTATCAACTCAATCAATTCAATACAATCAACTTGTGGCCCGGCGAGTGAGGGCAAATCTCCAACCTTTCACCGACTGTGTATAATACTTCAATTTATTAGTGGATTAGGTGATCACACAACAATTCCGTGCACAATTAGCAATTTCAATCAATAACTCCTTCTTCCTCCGGGTGATGGCGGGCTTGCAAGACCCAGCCATCCAATCATGGTGTACGTCGGGAACATGACTCCCACGCACGGGATTTCTTCCTCCACCAAACCTCCTGGTGGATTCAGAGGTGATCCCACAATGGTGAGGATAGTGCAAGAGTTACCCGTCAGCCCTTGCTTTCCCGGTTGGCTCAGTACACTACCCTCGGGCCCAACGTGAACAATAGTTACTCGCCAAAACCATCAATTTGTCAATCAATCAATCAATCAATCCATTTTCGTGAAATCATTTGAAGATCATAAGGTTAAAAACTATAGATATATATATAGATATGTTTTGGCCGAAAATCACATAAGGGTTGTAAAGGCTCTATATATTTAGAATTTAAACCTCACCTTAACCAACCAAAAGGAACAAAGAAACACCCTATCGAGCGTGCTCCTCGTCTCCGGGACCGAGATCTGTGCAACAAGGACAAGTGTGACATAAGACTCGACTCGAATGAACCAATTATGACGAACGGCAATGATATGTAACCTCAATCATGAATTTATAATCAACGAGTGTCAAATAGGAGCATACTTATCAATAAAGTGAGCATATAGTTCATATAAGTCATATATGGAAGCCAAAACAATGAAAAGAATGCAATATGAAAGGTTTTGGTGAAGTTTAGGAAAACTTGACAATTTTGGGAAATGTACATGTTGTGGGAAAACTGGAATATCTTAAATTCTAGAAGTGGGAATTGAGTTTTGCTTATTGGAAATGAAAGTAGACACATAGACCTTTCCAACGCTATATGGCACGCTTTCTAATTCAAACCGAGGTGAAAATGGCGTTCATCCGAAGTTGGGCAAAATGCAGGAAAGTGACACGCCCGTGTCGTCAATACAAGGCAAACCGTGACACCCCCGTGTCACGGTACAGAAAATCAAAAAAACGTGCACCCCCGTGTCGCCAGCCCAAAGCAAAGTTGACACCCCCGTGTCAACTGTGCGTGACCGAAAAAACAGGGGAGAAACAGGGGTTTTCATGCAAAACCAACCCAAATCAATATATCTCCAAATTCCAACCAAAACAAATGTTGAAACTCATCCAATAAACATCATACTTCAAGTATTCATCAAACTAACCAAGAAATAAACATTAAAATGGCAAAGATCAAGCTTGAAACCCCTATATTTGATCATGCTTCTAATCTCCATGAAATCCCATATTTTCATGCAATCCTTACTCCAAAAGATTAGTATCATACTTTCTACTCTAATCATGCAAGAATTCATCAACAAATTCATAATTCCATGCTTGATCAAATATTCAAGAATTTCAAGAAATTTCTAATTTCTACCTTGAATCAAAAGAAATGATGATGAGATGATGATATATTGTTGATGATGCTCCTACTTCACACTTCCTTCAATTCTAGCTTGAATTAAGGTTGATGTCTTCTTCCTCTTCTCAAGGTGTAAATGTCGGTTTTCACTAGGTGTATGTGTGTGTGAGTTTTTCTCTTGAATCATATGGGACATAATGGAAGAAATGAGACACAATTCATGATATATCCTAAAGTCATGTGTGGAAATATGTGATTCTTCCCTATTTGCATAAAAGTCCCTCATTTATATAAATTGATGCACATAAGTAAAATCTCCAACTATTGATGCAATTAACTTCAAGTCATGATATACACTCATTACACAATTTCACATAAGGGAACAATTAAGGATCATATAATACCGGTATGGCACTTATTTCACTTATTTCATATAATTCATATAAATGTATGGGAACATATGGCAAGTAATATGATGATACGTGTAATTAAATGAACAAACAAGTAATTTAACCTCCCAACTCCCGAAGACCCGCTCGTGGAGTGCTTACCTGAACTTCCGGAAATTGGGGCGTTACAACTCTCCCCCCCTTAGAAGAATCTGGTCCCCAGATTCATTGATCGGAGTTGAACAACTCGGGGTGGAACCTTTTCATCTTTTCTTCCGGTTCCCAAGTCATCTCTTCGGATTTATCACTTCTCCATAACACCTTGATCATAGGAATCCGTCGATTTCTTAATTCTTGATACTTTCTATCCAACACCTTAACCGGCTGCTGAACAAAAGAGAGATTTGGTTCTAACTCAACTTCTTCAACGGGGAGAATTTCTGTTTCATCTGGATAATATTTTCTGAGCTGTGAGACATGGAATACATTATGAATCCCGGTAAGATTAGGAGGTAGGTCCAATCTGTAAGCCACTTCCCCAATTCTCTCAAGAATCTCGAATGGACCTAAATAGCGAGGGTTAAGCTTTCCTCCCTTTCCAATACGAGAAAACCCCTTTCTTGGAGATACTTTCAAGAAAACCCGATCTCCAACTTCAAACTTAAGATCCCTTCTACGGATATCGGCGTAGCTTTTCTGTCTATCTTGTGCAGCTTTCATCCGTTGTTGTATTAACTGAACCTTTTCAATCATAGCTTCCACGGCTTTAGAAGGTTTCTCCAATTTTCCTTCCTTCTTTACTCCCTCTTGTTTTGTCCACTTCCATTCCTCTAGATCAAAATATAACGGGGACCGACATTTTCGTCCATAAAGTAATTCATACGGAGCCATGCCGATAGAGGATTGATAGCTATTGTTATAAGCAAATTCAATCAAGGGGAGTTGGTCACACCATGAACTTGAAAAATCCAAAGCACACGACCGGAGCAAATCTTCTAAATATCTTATCACCCTCTCGGATTGACCGTCGGTTTGGGGATGAAAAGCCGTGCTAAACTGAAGTTTTGTTCCCAATATATCTTGCAATTCTCGCCACAACTTAGAAGTAAAGCGGGGATCTCTATCCGAAACAATGCTCACCGGAATTCCATGAAGGCGAACAATCTCTCTATTATAAATCTCGGCCAATTTCTTAATCTTGAAGGACATACGGACCGGTAAGAAATGAGCAGACTTAGTCAATCGGTCCACAATCACCCAAATACCGTCATACCCTCCTTTCACCTTCGGTAACCCGGTTATAAAATCCATTGTCACCTGTTCCCACTTCCACTCGGGGATAGGCAACGGCTGTAAAAGACCTCCGGGCTTTTGATGTTCAGCTTTAACTTGTTGACATGTCAAACAACATTTCACGAACTCGGCTACATCCTTCTTGAGTCCACGCCACCAATAAAATTGTTTCAAGTCTCTATACATCTTGTTTCCTCCCGGATGTACCGAATAGGCCGACTTATGAGCTTCCTCCAACAATACCCTTTTCATTTCCTCGGGTACCACTACTCGGTTCTTGAAGCGAAGAAAACCAGCTTCATCAAACCCAAATGGACTTTCCGGATCCCCTCTTGCTTTAGCAACTAACTTTTGAACTTCCGGATCTTTACCTTGAGCCTCAAACAATCTAGATTTCAATTCCGGTTGAATGGTGATATTGAATACTCGGGCTTTCATCACAATAGGCTCGATCGTACCACTTCCTTCCAACTCCAGATTAGAAGCACCAACTTTTCGGCTTAATGCATCGGCTACGACATTAGCTTTCCCGGGGTGATACTTGATCACACAATCATAATCCCCTAGTCGTTCCATCCATCTTCGTTGCCTCAAATTAAGATCTTTCTGAGTAAATAAATATTGGAGACTCCTATGATCCGTGAAAATCTCAAAAGATACTCCATATAAGTAATGTCTCCATTTTCCAAGTGCGAATATCACCGCTGCAAGCTCTAGATCATGTGTCGGATAATTCTTTTCATAATCTTTTAACTTTCGGGAAGCATAAGCGATAACCTTGCCCTTCTGGGTTAAAACACATCCCAAACCTTCTCTAGAGGCATCAGTGTAGACTGCATATCCTTCTAAACCATCCGGAAGAGTTAGAACCGGGGCTGAAACCAATCTTTTCTTCAATTCATTGAAACTTTTCTCACACTCGTCATCCCAATCATACTTAACATCTTTCTTAGTCAACCGAGTTAAAGGAGCGGCAATTTTAGAAAAATCTTGAACAAACCTCCTATAATATCCCGCCAATCCCAAGAAACTCTTAATCTCAGAGGCATTCTTCGGTCTCTCCCACTTCAGTACCGCCTCAATCTTGGAAGGATCAACTTCCAACCCTTTTCCCGAAATTATATGCCCCAAGAACGATACCCGATCGATCCAGAACTCACACTTACTGAACTTGGCAAATAATTGATGTTCCTTTAAAGTTCTCAACACAAGCTCAAGATGCCTTGCATGTTCCTTAACCGACTTGGAGAAAACCAAAATATCATCAATAAAGATCACAACAAACTTGTCAAGAAATGGCCGAAAAATTCTATGCATCATATCCATGAAAGCGGCGGGAGCATTCGTCAAACCAAAAGGCATAACCACGAATTCATAATGCCCATATCTAGTATTGAAGCCCGTCTTTGGAATATCCTCGGCTCGGATCCGTAGTTGGTAATACCCTTGTCTTAAGTCAAGCTTCGAATACACTTTTGATCCTTGGAGTATATCAAATAACTCCTCGATATGTGGAAGAGGATATTTATTCTTAATTGTCATCCGATTCAATTCCCGATAATCAATACACATCCTCAACGTACCATCTTTCTTCTTTACAAATAAAACCGGAGCACCCCACGGCGATGAACTTGGCCTAATATACCCGACTTTCAAAAGACCCTCAAGTTGCACCTTTAACTCCTTCAACTCCGCCGGAGCCATCCGATACGGAGTTTTAGAATACGGCTCGGCATTTGGATACAAATCAATCACAAACTCTATCTCCCTTTCCGGTGGTAAAGAATTTAAATTTTCCGGAAACACTTCGGGAAACCCTTTAACAACCTCCGTTTCTTCTAACTTCATCTGATCCTTGGGTTGATTAAGAATGTAAGCTATAAATCCCGTAGCCCCATCACGAACCAATTTTCGAGCTTCCGAGAAGGATAATAAATGCACGGTTTTAGAACTTCGACCCGTTACAATTTCTGAACCTAACTGGACTCTCTTAGCTCGGCAATCAATAGTAGCACAGTGCTTGTAAAGCCAATCCATACCCAAGATAGATCCATACCGAGACATAGATAATTCAATGAAATCCGTGGAAAAGTCCCGACCCTCAATACTCACCGGCACCTCTCTAAAAACCCGGTTAGTTTTTACACTACCACCAAAAGGAGTACTCACAACATAATAAGTAGAGGAAAGAGTAACACATAGAGGCAATTTCATAGAAATATCACAAGAAATGAAAGAGTGGGTAGCCCCCGGATCAAACAAAGTATGTATGTTCGTGCCATGAATGCAAATGGTACCTTCAACAACGGCAGCGGGGTCCACATCTGCATCCGCTTCCCCTCCCTCCAAGGCATAAGCACGGGCTCGGATAAGTGGCCTCTGACCCCCAGGCGGTGGATCCCGTTTATCTGGACATGTATCCACTTTATGATCGGCCTTCCCACAAATCAAACAAAGATTCAGGCGACGCCGGCAATTCTCATAGGTATGGTTAGGCCACCCACAATAGGAACATCCCGGTTTCCCGGTAGATGGTGGTGCGGCAGGAATAACCCGGGGAGCTTTCTGAACCGGCACTTGTGGCACTTGAGGCTTGAATTTCTTCATCGGGCCCTTAGACTGCGGTGGGGAAACATCATAAGTGATTGGCCTCTTCCCGGGATTATAATTCGACCTCGATCCCGATCCAGAACCCTGACTCGATCTATAAGTAGATCTCCGAGCATTTACCGAGTCTTCCACTTTTAAGGCCTTTTGAGTAGCTTTCTTCCAAGTGCTAGTATTAACAGCTTCTATTGCGGCTTGGATGTCTGGCCTTAAACCTTGCACGAATTGCATAGCCTTATGGAAATCATCGCCGGCGATATTGGGTGCATATTTAGACAATCTCTCGAACTCGGCTATATATTCGGCAACCGATCTATTCTCTTGCTTGAGCTCCGTGAATTCCCTAAGCCTTCTAGTGCGAGAGGAGGGAGGAATGAACTTGTTCTTGAATTCCCTTATGAAAACCTCCCATGTAACTTCTTCTTCAGCGGCATCTAGAACAATCTTGGTGCTTTCCCACCAAGAATAAGCTTCTCCTTGGATCAAAGTAAGGGTACACCTAGCCTTCTCTCGAGTCTCGCAAGGGATAAGCTCCCAAATTCGCTCAATTTCTTTGAGCCACTGTTCAGCTATCATATCGTTCCCTTTAAAGAATCTGGGTGGATGTTGATTTTGAAATTCCCTCAAAATAGCTGAAATTGGGGCCGGTGGCGCTGGTGGAGGAGCTGGTGGTGCAGGAGGCACATAATCTCTTAGTCTTTGATCAATAAGCTGTACCATAGAGTTTAAGAAATCTTGAGGTTGCGCTTGAGGGGGTGGAGGTGGAGTTCGATCACGACGATGATGCCCATGACCGGGAGAATGCTCTCTGCGAGGCCTTCCACGAGGCATCCTGAAATTCCAACACTGTACATGCATGGTCGATTAACAAGTATGAATAAATGTAATTAATGCCCATAGAACACGTAAGTCACATAATTCAAATAAGGCCAGATAGTTTCAAATACGATGCAAGACTCTCAAGTAATCAAGTAATCCTATGCCGTACGACTTAGACTCACATGACACGACACTAGAACCTCGGTTTTGCAACCGGGCTCTGATACCACCTTAGGATGTAGCACCCGGAACGCCAGGCGCCACATCCCCCGCACTATAGCCTCAATCCACGTATGAAACGGGGCAATCCATACATGAACCGAAACTATAGCGAACGGGAGACAATAAAACTCAAGAGCTAGGGCTAGGCGGGTACCCTCAATCAATACCAAAACAACTCAGAACAATAAAATAGCGGAAGCAAAACATTCAATACATATAGGTACCATATTTACATATTTATTATTAGATACCAGCAATTCATACAATCCAATATCACCTCCAATATTAGGTAAAGCATAATACAAAATATAAGAAATGTCAATACATGAGCTACAATATGAAGGTGAAGTGCTAGACTCGAGTAAAAGACAGGCTAGACTCTAACTCCCGCCTAGCACGAACCTGCAAAAGCTGAAAAGTTGAGGTGTCAGTCCAACATGGACTGAGCGAGGGGGTATAAATAAATATTCGCGCACATACATACAAGTTATAATCTCGGGTAATGATTTTGGAAAATAACAACACGATTTAGAAAAGAAGAGATAATATCGCCCGAGGTTACAACTAATCCATTTTATCAACTCAATCAATTCAATACAATCAATTTGTGGCCCGGCGAGTGAGGGCAAATCTCCAACCTTTCACCGACTGTGTATAATACTTCAATTTATTAGTGGATTAGGTGATCACACAACAATTCCGTGCACAATTAGCAATTTCAATCAATAACTCCTTCTTCCTCCGGGTGATGGCGGGCTTGCAAGACCCAGCCATCCAATCATGGTGTACGTCGGGAACATGACTCCCACGCACGGGATTTCTTCCTCCACCAAACCTCCTGGTGGATTCAGAGGTGATCCCACAATGGTGAGGATAGTGCAAGAGTTACCCGTCAGCCCTTGCTTTCCCGGTTGGCTCAGTACACTACCCTCGGGCCCAACGTGAACAATAGTTACTCGCCAAAACCATCAATTTGTCAATCAATCAATCAATCAATCCATTTTCGTGAAATCATTTGAAGATCATAAGGTTAAAAACTATAGATATATATATAGATATGTTTTGGCCGAAAATCACATAAGGGTTGTAAAGGCTCTATATATTTAGAATTTAAACCTCACCTTAACCAACCAAAAGGAACAAAGAAACACCCTATCGAGCGTGCTCCTCGTCTCCGGGACCGAGATCTGTGCAACAAGGACAAGTGTGACATAAGACTCGACTCGAATGAACCAATTATGACGAACGGCAATGATATGTAACCTCAATCATGAATTTATAATCAACGAGTGTCAAATAGGAGCATACTTATCAATAAAGTGAGCATATAGTTCATATAAGTCATATATGGAAGCCAAAACAATGAAAAGAATGCAATATGAAAGGTTTTGGTGAAGTTTAGGAAAACTTGACAATTTTGGGAAATGTACATGTTGTGGGAAAACTGGAATATCTTAAATTCTAGAAGTGGGAATTGAGTTTTGCTTATTGGAAATGAAAGTAGACACATAGACCTTTCCAACGCTATATGGCACGCTTTCTAATTCAAACCGAGGTGAAAATGGCGTTCATCCGAAGTTGGGCAAAATGCAGGAAAGTGACACGCCCGTGTCGTCAATACAAGGCAAACCGTGACACCCCCGTGTCACGGTACAGAAAATCAAAAAAACGTGCACCCCCGTGTCGCCAGCCCAAAGCAAAGTTGACACCCCCGTGTCAACTGTGCGTGACCGAAAAAACAGGGGAGAAACAGGGGTTTTCATGCAAAACCAACCCAAATCAATATATCTCCAAATTCCAACCAAAACAAATGTTGAAACTCATCCAATAAACATCATACTTCAAGTATTCATCAAACTAACCAAGAAATAAACATTAAAATGGCAAAGATCAAGCTTGAAACCCCTATATTTGATCATGCTTCTAATCTCCATGAAATCCCATATTTTCATGCAATCCTTACTCCAAAAGATTAGTATCATACTTTCTACTCTAATCATGCAAGAATTCATCAACAAATTCATAATTCCATGCTTGATCAAATATTCAAGAATTTCAAGAAATTTCTAATTTCTACCTTGAATCAAAAGAAATGATGATGAGATGATGATATATTGTTGATGATGCTCCTACTTCACACTTCCTTCAATTCTAGCTTGAATTAAGGTTGATGTCTTCTTCCTCTTCTCAAGGTGTAAATGTCGGTTTTCACTAGGTGTATGTGTGTGTGAGTTTTTCTCTTGAATCATATGGGACATAATGGAAGAAATGAGACACAATTCATGATATATCCTAAAGTCATGTGTGGAAATATGTGATTCTTCCCTATTTGCATAAAAGTCCCTCATTTATATAAATTGATGCACATAAGTAAAATCTCCAACTATTGATGCAATTAACTTCAAGTCATGATATACACTCATTACACAATTTCACATAAGGGAACAATTAAGGATCATATAATACCGGTATGGCACTTATTTCACTTATTTCATATAATTCATATAAATGTATGGGAACATATGGCAAGTAATATGATGATACGTGTAATTAAATGAACAAACAAGTAATTTAACCTCCCAACTCCCGAAGACCCGCTCGTGGAGTGCTTACCTGAACTTCCGGAAATTGGGGCGTTACATGATACGTGCGTGATACATAAGGGTGCTTACTTTAATAAGTAAGTTCACTGAGGTGCCCCGTGTGAGAACATTCCTAAATGGGAAAGGAAGTTTCTATTTCAGGAAATGGAAACTTCCAGATTAGGAAATATCTCACGAGTCATTGATGTGATTAATTGATCCTTAGACTTGAGGTTCCTTGTCACTTTATGAGTTAACTCTGTAGTCTTAGGTATAAGCTTTAAAGGGTGTCGCCTTAGACAACTGATTCAAGGCTTATGCTGGGGCTGCACAAGTGACTCATGAAAGTGAATGAGAATCAAGATAGGACCTACACTTGCATTTGCAAGGTGATCTCTTATTGTGTAAGTCATTCATATGCCATATGGAGTCCTTGGCCAAGGCAGTAGATCAAGACATCAAGAAAAGGGTTTCTTGGATTGAGATCAAATGGATATGAAATGCACTTAGCTTTAAGACCGGATTATTAGGGTTCTGATTATTCCCTTGCCCTAGATCTTAGTTGAGAGATAGTAAGTAGGAGGATTGTATCTCACATGAATCAATGACTTAAAGGTTCTGTCGAATCCGAACATTCCAATTCAGCTAGGGGTTAAACACCTGTTGCTAGACTATGGTCATTTAATCTGTGGACTGATTAATTAATTAGTGAATTAATTAATTGGGGTCACTGCTAATTGAATTGAGAACCTGGAGGGTCACACACAACAACTTGGTTACATGAGTTGAGGCTTAAAAATGATTAAACGTGTTAATCGAGCCTAAGGGGTTCCACACGTGTGAAATCACACGTGTGGCTCACGTGATTGGACACGTGTCATTAAGACACGTGTGCCACACGTGATTATGTGATGTTAAATAATTAATGTGTTAATTATTTAATAGACTTTGGTTTAATTTTGAATTAAAAAGAAAGTCTAATTTTGGAGAAAATAATCTAGTTAATTAATTACGAATTAATTAATTAGATAAAAATAAGTTATTTATTTTATAATAAATAAAGTATAAAATTATCCAAAAATAGTTTGGATATTTTTAGCTCTCTTAAAAGTTGACTAGAATTAGAATTCAAAGTCAAAGTTGGAAAATACTTGATAATCAAGTAATAGGAGAGAGAGGAACCAAATCCTTGTCCAACAAGGATTTGGATCGGCACTCCCTCCTATATATAGGGGAGCTCGAGCTCCCCTTTAGAGCTAATAGACAATTCTTTTGGTTCATGTGTTGAACACCTTCCTTTCTCCAAGATTATATTAAACCCTAGGTTAAGCCTAAACACTAACTAGAGAACTAGCGTCCTTACTAGTTAGATTGTGATCAAGTTGGTGGACTTTCTCTAGAGACTTCAAGTTAGAAGTTTGAAGATTCGAGCTTTACCAAGGAGAGGGGATCAAGCCGCGAGAAGAGCGTTCTTGGGTGGCTTGAAACGCTTCAAGAAAGAATAAAAGAAAAGTAAGTTTTCTATCTTTACGAATTTGGTCACACGATTGCGAGTCCAAGGTCCTTTTGTTGGGAAAATTTTTTAAATTCCGCTGCTTTCTGATTCGTGTTTTCCAACAAGTGGTATCAGAGCCACCTCGTTAATCGTGTTTCTGATTCGTCTCATTTATACTGAATTTGGTAGAAATTCTTAGGCTTGATGCGATTGACTATTTGTAATTGTTTTAGAAAGCCTGAATTACGAAACTGTATTTTTTCCTGAAAGTTTCTGAAATTTTGTTTTTGCAAAAAATTAATTTTTGAAAACAATTTTAGATTTGAAACTGTATAAACTGTTTTTGGATTTCTTGGATTGGTTTTGCTTTTAAACGAAAACACGAAACGAAAACCCGGATCACGACGAACACGCGAAACCCCGCGAGCGAAGGCGTCGCGCGCGCGGGCTTCGCGCGCCACCCTCCCGCAACCGCGCGGGAGGCCCTCCCGGGCGTGCCGCCCGTCGCCGCCCAGGCCTGGCCGGGACAGACCGGCCAGTCGCGCAGCACCTCCCGCACGCCTGTACGGGAGCCTTCCGGGCGCGCCCTCCGGCTCGGCCGCCCACCCCGCCCGCATGCTTGCGGGAAAGCCGCGCCCAACAACGCGCAGCTTGCGCGCCTGTCGCGCGCCGCGTGCGTGCGGTCTTCTCCGCGTACGGGTCCCGTTTTCGCGATCCGGCCTTTTCGTGTTTCGTGCAATCCAGTCCCAATTTTATTTTAATTTTAAAATTTTATTTTTGAATATTTATTTTAATTTTTGAATAAAACTTAAAATTGGGATTTTTTGAGAAATTGAAACGGTTTATATTTTGGGAAAATACATCTTGATAAAATTATTAATTTTCAGAAATTAATTGGAATTTTATTTGTTTTGGTAATTTGGGATTTATTGAAAACTTTTATAAATAAGACTCGCATCAAGTCGTGTTTTAAGCTATTAGAGCTTAAAGCGAGAATTTTAATTTATTGGTTAAATTTAAATTCTTGCAAAAGCATGTTAGGTGATCATGGGTTTAGATCTATGTATGGTTTTAATTTATGCACATGGATGGTTTAAATTGGGGTTGGAGCCCTATAGTTGCGTTTTTTTCAATTGAGGTTGGAGCCTCACTTATGTGCGTACTGTTATGTGATTTATTATGTGGCTTTCCATATTACTGTTTTTGAGGCCGGGGTATGCCCCGTGTAATTGTCTAAGGCCAATATGAAGATTGAGCCTTATTACTTTATGTCTTTTTCTTTTTATTGTAATTTGAGAGTAGAGATAGGTGGTGAGGTTTTATTTTCATTTTGGAGACAATGCACCCATGGAGTAAGATGGACCACATTCAAGTAACAAGGAGGCCATAAGTGAAGACCCCTCAAAATGTTAGGGAGGGGAATCTCAATTGTTAAATGTAATAGAGATAGGGCTCGTATTTTGTTACCACTTTCCCTTATATGATTTGAACTGTTTATGTGGCATGTATGTTAGAACTTGTGATTGTGGAGTGGCTCCCACATATCACGCATAAGATAGGTAGAACCCATGATCATTACATGTTAGTATCATGCTAGGACATGTTATCTGTTTATGTGCTTGTTTGAAATGCATTTAAGTGTACTTGCATTAATCAAGACTAATAAAATTGGATATGTTGGTGAGGTCGAACCGGACAACTCTCCGGTTGATTCGAAAATTCCCATTAAATATTAAGCTAATTTCGAACAAATAGGTGTTTAATTCGAGATGCAAATTTTGAATTAAATTCCTAGCATTCCATCAATAGGTTTTAAGTTTAGTAAGTAAAGCTAGTTATTGTCCGCGAGTCGTGGGATAGCTAGTGGAGCTTATTAGTTCTTAGTTACCTAATTAATCATTTTAAATGGTCAATATTTCGTGGTCAATTTTAGCAAGGGCGATGTCCGCGAGTCGTGGGTCGTTCGAACTAAGTTTTGGTCATGATCTTATGATTGATGGGTCTAGCTTAACGCCTAAGTAAATATGGATGTCGCACGAGTCGTGGGTCCATATTGAAAGATAGGTGATGCAAAAACAATTACTAAGAGTTCTAAAGGTGTTAGAATTGGTAAGTTGTACCTACCTAGGGTTCTTACTTAGAATGTCCGCGAGTCGTGGGTTCGAGGTAAAATGCCTAGGATCTTAGTACCCATTGGGAAACGTGTTCCTCTTAGATCTTTGGGAATTCTAGATCTTTGAAAAACAGTGGGAGCTACAATAGATTAAAGACCTTATCTTTTGTATATCGTTATAATTCAGCATGCTCACTAGTTCTCTGTTTTACCATTTAGGTCGTAGATTCTGTGATTCTCTACGTGTTTTGAAATGGCAACCAAAAACCCTCTTGTATCGATCCTCGAGTCAAACAAGTTGACTGGTCCCAACTATTCTGATTGGCTGAGGAATCTAAAAATCATTTTAGATTCTGAGAAGAGAACTTATGTTCTCTTCGAAGGGGAGCCTAGTCCCGAAGGGGAGGCTCCCACTCGGGCCGAGCGGGATGCGATTCAGAAGTGGAAGGATGATAATCTCCAAGCCCGTTGCCTTATGTTGGCTAACATGTCTCCGGACTTGAAAAGGCAACATGAGGCCATGGAATTTGCTTGGGAGATTTACGACCACCTAGAGCAACTTTACCGCCCTCATGAACGTGTTACAAGGTATAACACTTCAAAGGAATTGTTCCACATGAGAATGAGGGAAGGTTCAAGTGTCCATGAATATGGACTCAAGTTTCTTGCCCTTACTAAGAAACTTGCTTCCATGGACATGCCACTGAAAGATGAGCTTTCAGTGGATTTGTTGCTAGCTTCGCTCCCACCATCATTCAACCCATTTGTCCTTAACTTCAACATGAATCATGCTGGTGCTACTGTAGCTGAGCTGATTAGTCAGCTTGTGACTGCTGAAAGCACGATCAAGAAGGACAATAAGGTTTTGATGGTGAATGCTCTATCTTCCTCTTCTGGGCCTTCTAAAGGTAAGGGCAAGAAAGCCCAAAAGAAGAAGAAGAAACCCCTTAGGCCCACTGGTGGCATTTCGAAGGGGAAGGCCCAAAAGAAGAAGCGTGATCAGAAAGAGGATGTTTGCTTCCATTGTGGCAAAGCGGGACATTGGAGGAGAAACTGCCCAGAGTACAAGGCTACTCTGAAGAAAGGTATCTTTCTCGTTGAAGTAAATCTTTCTATTAATTCTAGTTCTTGGGTACTTGATACCGGTTGTGGAACTCATATCTGTAATGATGTACAGATGCTAAGTGAAGTCCAACAACTCAAAGAAGGAGAATGTGTCTTGAAGATCGGCGATGGCTCAAACGTTGAAGCTCGAGCTTTAGGCATAATTAGATTAGATTTACGTAGTTTTGAGTTAGTATTAAATAAAGTCCTTTATGTACCGAACATTATTCGTAATATAATTTCAGTTTCAATATTAGATTGTGAAGGTTATGAAAGTTATATTAAGAATGGTAAATACTTTATCAAACGGAACAACTCTTCCGTTCATATCGGTACTCTAAGTAATGGACTTTACCTAACTCAAAACATCAATATTATGAATATACAACGAGAAACAAAGCGTAAGAGAGATGACAAAGTTTCAGCTCCCTTATGGCACGCTAGATTAGGACACATTTCCAAGAACAGAATTAGCAAGATAAACACTTTAGGATCATTCTCTGAAAATGATCTCAAAGAGTTAAACTCTTGCGAATCCTGTCTCAAAGGAAAAATGTCCAAAGTCCCTTTTAAAGGAACTGTGGAACGTGCCACTAAGGTTTTGGATTTGATCCATACTGATGTTTGTGGACCGCTTAGTGTAAGCACTAGAAACAATCATCAGTACTTCATAACCTTTACTGATGACTTTAGTCGGTATGGTTACGTATACTTAATGAAGTATAAATCTGAAGCTTTTGAGAAATTCTTAGAATTTCAAAAGGAGGTTGAGAACCAAACTGGTCACAAGATCAAAGCACTTCGATCTGATCGAGGAGGCGAATATCTTAGTGAAGAATTCCTTAATCATCTCAAGGATAATGGGATTATCTCTCAGTGGACTCCTCCGGGAACTCCTCAGCTTAATGGAGTTTCTGAGAGAAGG
This sequence comes from Lantana camara, assembly GCA_037501455.1. NCBI lineage: Eukaryota > Viridiplantae > Streptophyta > Magnoliopsida > Lamiales > Verbenaceae > Lantana > Lantana camara. Next base: position 94,711,462 of record CM074856.1, read on the forward strand.
AATCGAACCCTACTTGATATGGTTCGTTCCATGATGAGTTTCACTGACTTACCACCTTCTTTCTGGGGTTATGCCCTAGAAAGTGCAGCAAAGATTCTGAATCTAAGTCGGTCCCCAAAACGCCCTATGAAATGTGGCATGGTAAAATCCCTAGTTATTCTTACTTAAGAATTTGGGGTTGTCCTGCTTACGTGAAGAGGACAGTGGGAGATAAGTTAGAATCTCGTTCTAACTTATGCTACTTTGTAGGTTATCCTAAGGAATCCATAGGATACTATTTCTATGATCAATCTGAGCAAAAGGTGTTTGTTTCCAGAAATGCCACTTTTCTTGAGGAACCGTTCCTTAAAGAAAAGAAAGGCAAGATCATAGAATTAAAAGAAGTACAAAGTGACCCCACACCACCCACTGAAGAAACGTCCCACTCTGATCAACCACAACCAATCACGAATTTCGATACACATGAAAATCCTCCTCTAAGGCGTTCTGAACGCACTCCTAGACAGCCGGAGAGATGGTATGGATTCTTCCATGAAATCTCTCAAAAGGATAATGATCCTTTAACATATGAGGAGGCACTTTCAGATTCTGACTCTGAACAGTGGATAGAAGCCATGAAATCCGAAATGGACTCCATGAACTCCAACCAAGTTTGGACCTTGGTAGATTTGCCTGATGGGGTCAAACCCATAGGTTGCAAATGGATCTTTAAGAGAAAGCTTGGAGTTGATGGAAGCATTGCGGCCTACAAAGCAAGACTGGTTGCAAAAGGATTCACTCAAAGACCCGGCGTGGACTTTGACGAAACCTTTTCACCAGTTGCAATGCAAAAGTCCATTCGAATCATGCTTGCCATTGCTGCATATTATGACTATGAGATATGGCAAATGGATGTGAAAACAGCCTTTCTCAATGGTGACATTGACAAAGACATTTATATGGAGCAACCCATAGGTTTCACATTCAGTGGGAGTGAGCAAAAGGTTTGCAAACTCCAAAGATCAATCTATGGATTGAAACAGGCTTCTAGGAATTGGAACATTCAATTTGATGAATCAGTCAAAGCGTTTGGCTTCATCCAAATTTCGAATGAATCATGTGTGTATAGAAAGGAATTGGAGACCTCAGTGCAATTCTTAGTACTTTATGTTGATGACATCCTTCTTATTGGGAATTCGAAGGATGACATGAAAGTGACTAAGTTATGGTTATCGAACCAATTCGAGATGAAAGATCTTGGTGATGCGTCCTATATCCTTGGAATTAAAATCTATAGAGATAGATCTAGAAGGTTAATAGGACTATCACAGTCGATGTACATTGACAAAGTATTGAAGAGATTCAATATGGAGTCAGCAAAGGTTAAGAACCTTCCTATGAGTGTAGGAACATGTCTTTCAAATAAGATGTGTCCTAAGACTAACCTTGAGAAGGAGAGAATGACTCATACACCTTATGCGTCAGCAATAGGTAGCATAATGTATGCAATGTTATGTACTCGACCGGATGTGGCTTATGCACTTAGCGTAACAAGTCGTTTCCAATCTGACCCTGGAGATGGTCACTGGGCTGCCGTGAAGAATATTCTTAAGTACTTGAAAAGTACTAAAGATTTATTCTTAGTTTACGGAGGTCAGAAAGATCTTACTGTCGAAGGATACTGCGATGCAAGCTTTGCATCTGACTTAGATGATTTGAAGTCAATGTCAGGATACATTTTCTGCCTAAACGGCGGAGCAGTGAGTTGGAAGAGTTCCAAGCAAACAACCATTGCAGATTCGACCACTGAGGCCGAATACTTAGCTGCAAATAATGCAGCTAAGGAAGGTGTTTGGATTAGAAACTTCATTCAAGAGTTGAATGTTGTTCCTAGCATGAAAGACCCCATTACTGTGTTTTGTGACAACACTAGGGCGGTTGCTCAAGCAAGAGAACCAAGATCTCACCAACGGACCAAGCACATTATGAGGAAGTATCACCTAATCCGTGATATTATCAAAAGAGGAGATGTGCGAATTGAGAGGGTCACATCAGCAGAGAACGTGGCAGATCCACTTACTAAACCCCTTAGTCGAGAAGCTTTCCAAGGTCATCTTCCGAAGATGGGACTTAGAATAGCTTTAGAATGGCTTTGACGGGCAAGTGGGAGATTGTTAGGAATAGTGCCCTAGAAAGCCGATTGTATATCTGCTTTGTGCTTTTCCTTATTGTAATCACAGACAATCTTTGAATAAAATAACGAATTGAGGCAACACTTCTTTATATGCTCTTGTTTGGTATGCGTTTACTTTAGCTGTGCATGTATGAGAACTCCCCTAATCCTGATGACTTTAGGACTCTACCATTTAGGTGAAATGGTTCATGAAACGAGCCCTATATCACATAAGTCATGATTAGTAAAATACTCCAAGCCGATGAGTCCTACAGACAGTGGGAGTGTCAACCTGACTCCTCTAAGGCTTGCTTGTGGGATCACGCCCTTAAGAAGGACCACCTTGTTTCATGGAGGTGCAAAGTGTATAGTTGATACGTGCGTGATACATAAGGGTGCTTACTTTAATAAGTAAGTTCACTGAGGTGCCCCGTGTGAGAACATTCCTAAATGGGAAAGGAAGTTTCTATTTCAGGAAATGGAAACTTCCAGATTAGGAAATATCTCACGAGTCATTGATGTGATTAATTGATCCTTAGACTTGAGGTTCCTTGTCACTTTATGAGTTAACTCTGTAGTCTTAGGTATAAGCTTTAAAGGGTGTCGCCTTAGACAACTGATTCAAGGCTTATGCTGGGGCTGCACAAGTGACTCATGAAAGTGAATGAGAATCAAGATAGGACCTACACTTGCATTTGCAAGGTGATCTCTTATTGTGTAAGTCATTCATATGCCATATGGAGTCCTTGGCCAAGGCAGTAGATCAAGACATCAAGAAAAGGGTTTCTTGGATTGAGATCAAATGGATATGAAATGCACTTAGCTTTAAGACCGGATTATTAGGGTTCTGATTATTCCCTTGCCCTAGATCTTGGTTGAGAGATAGTAAGTAGGAGGATTGTATCTCACATGAATCAATGACTTAAAGGTTCTGTCGAATCCGAACATTCCAATTCAGCTAGGGGTTAAACACTTGTTGCTAGACTATGGTCATTTAATCTGTGGACTGATTAATTAATTAGTGAATTAATTAATTGGGGTCACTGCTAATTGAATTGAGAACCTGGAGGGTCACACACAACAACTTGGTTACATGAGTTGAGGCTTAAAAATGATTAAACGAGTTAATCGAGCCTAAGGGGTTCCACACGTGTGAAATCACACGTGTGGCTCACGTGATTGGACACGTGTCATTAAGACACGTGTGCCACACGTGATTATGTGATGTTAAATAATTAATGTGTTAATTATTTAATAGACTTTGGTTTAATTTTGAATTAAAAAGAAAGTCTAATTTTGGAGAAAATAATCTAGTTAATTAATTACGAATTAATTAATTAGATAAAAATAAGTTATTTATTTTATAATAAATAAAGTATAAAATTATCCAAAAATAGTTTGGATATTTTTAGCTCTCTTAAAAGTTGACTAGAATTAGAATTCAAAGTCAAAGTTGGAAAATACTTGATAATCAAGTAATAGGAGAGAGAGGAACCAAATCGTTGTCCAACAAGGATTTGGATCGGCACTCCCTCCTATATATAGGGGAGCTCGAGCTCCCCTTTAGAGCTAATAGACAATTCTTTTGGTTCATGTGTTGAACACCTTCCTTTCTCCAAGATTATATTAAACCCTAGGTTAAGCCTAAACACTAACTAGAGAACTAGCATCCTTACTAGTTAGATTGTGATCAAGTTGGTGGACTTTCTCTAGAGACTTCAAGTTAGAAGTTTGAAGATTCGAGCTTTACCAAGGAGAGGGGATCAAGCCGCGAGAAGAGCGTTCTTGGGTGGCTTGAAACGCTTCAAGAAAGAATAAAAGAAAAGTAAGTTTTCTATCTTTACGAATTTGGTCACACGATTGCGAGTCCAAGGTCCTTTTGTTGGGAAAATTTTTTAAATTCCGCTGCTTTCTGATTCGTGTTTTCCAACATATATCGCATAAATTAAACACATACATGCAAGCCCTAATCCCGTGTGAAGTTTGATAAGAATTTACCAAGTGGTTAAAACAAAAGAAAACATCAACGGGATTACGACATTCATTTTCATTCATAATTGTTCATAAGGGTTTAAGCTCGGCGAGTGAGCATGCACAATCTCCAACCTTCTCCTCGTGTAATCATATCATAATTATTGGTTGTCATACATATCTTTCGTGCACATACATAAATGATCATAATCATACATATACACCTTCTTCCTCCGGGTGGTGGACAAGTTAGCTAGACCTGACCATCGGTTCATACATAATGGCTAGTGAGGTACATGAATCCTCAAAAGCCCGACTAGCATTTCCTCGTCAAAACTCCTAACGAGGTCCGTTTCGTCGTAATTTGGTTGGAACTAGTGTATGGGATCACCGTCGGCCCTTGCCTCCCCGGATTGCCACATACACTAAGTCCCTGGGCCCGTGAACATAACATACATACAATCTCGCCAAAACATAAGGTAGGATTTCATAATCAAAAGGGGTCATACGTTTGAAATCATTTACCCAAAATGACTCGATTTATATAAATATACTATTTTGGCTTAAAACTTTGCACATAAGGGATTTATAGGGTTGTTTTAACTAGTAGAAGAAAAACCCACCTTTACCAAAGCAAAATAAAGGCACAAGAGTCTCAATGCTCGCCCTCGTCTCCGACCAAACCCGAATCTGTGCAAAAGAAAAGGTATGAGACTCAATGACCACATATGATGCTCGGCAATGAGGTGAATATGACATGAATGCATAAATGATCATATTATATCATAAAAATGTTCATGTGCACGATTAACGAATTTAAATCATATAATCAAATCATTCGTTCATATAATTCATTCAATTTCATAATTTCATAAATTCATATGTTCATATAAATTTCATAAATTCATAACATTCAAAACATTCATAATGCATATCAATTAATTCAAGAATTCATTTAATAAGCATAACATATAATATTCAAATTCACATTTAGGAATAAAATAAATAAAACGTTCAATCAATAGTCGGTAATTAAATACGCGAAATGGAAATCAATTAATTTCTAGAATTGAATTAAATCAAATAATATTTAAAATATATAATAAATATATATAATATAATATATATGTATATATAATATAATAACATACGTATATACATTATATATATATATATATATATATATATATATATATATACGTACACACACACAAACATACCCATGCATGCATTATATATTACAATATATACATTAAAACATGCAACACTCCAACCATGCATGCAATTACTATAATACCATGCACACAATTCACAGCCATGCATATACGCACACACATTACACAATTATACATAATATACATATATACGCATGCAATTACACACACACACAAGCATTTATATATACATTATATATATAAGCCATGCATGCAAAACTCCATCAGTTCAAGCACACACACACAACACTAAACACAGCAGCCAAGCATTTAAACAGCAGTAGCAGCAGATCCTGGAAAACGCAGCAAAAGAGATCAAGGAAAACGGGGTGACACCCCCGTGTCACCCTCCAAACCTAGACCGAGACACCCCCGTGTCTCGGTACAGCAAACCCAGCCCACACAGCACCCCCGTTCCTCGCTGGAACGGGCAAAAATGGCACCCCCGTGCCACGCACCAGCAACCCCCTGGGACAGACAGCAAAACGCCCAGAAACAGGGCAGAAATTCCCAGCAAGAAAGAAGGCAACAAAGGCAGCTATACAAGGTACAAAATGCAGCATAAACTCAACAAGAACACACACCACAAAGCCACGAACTGGACAGCAAAAGAAAGAAGGGAAAACAGCAGCTTTGATAGCTGAAAACCAGCGTGAAAAACAGGGCCAAGCTTACGGAAAAACAGAGCATGCTTGCTCTCAGTTCATACGACTCAGATCAGATCCAAAAAGGCCAACAAATGTGCAGCAAAACATCATAAATCCAACACATAATTTAGTCCCAAACAAGCTCACACAAGAAGGAAACCGTACTTGACAAACATGTGGGATTTCTCAAAAGATCATAAATGATATCTCATAAATATTTCAACCACCATGAAATCTATGACAATAAATGATATGAGGATGTCAAAACAATCAATCTCAAGCTTGGAATCAATCAAAACCATTGAGAATCGAAGGAGGTCAAGAAATTGCCTAAAATCCTCTATTTTCGGAAAAACAGTCCAGGATGAAGAAACCATGCTCAAATTCATGAATGAAAGGGTGGAAATGATCACAATTAAACATATAATACAATCCTAAACTTACCTTGATGATTGGATGAAGTTTGGATGAGATTTGAGCTTCAAAATCTCCAAGGTTGAAGGGTTACGGGACTGGAATGAGAAGCAGTAGCTTTGGCTGAATTTTTGGGGATTGTGTGAGGGTTATCTCGGTTAGGGCTTGAAATATCATGATAGGTGGTTGAGTTAGGGTTTAAAGGAATCAAACCATGGTTAATTTGGTTATGGTTTGGATGAGATATGGCTCATTTTGTACAGCAAGGTCAACTTGGTCGCCGAATCATTTTTCGGTTGGATTTCGGAGGTTCAAACGACTTAGGAAAAATATAAGGCTAAGTTTACTAAACTAGAATTTTTGTTAAGAGTTCAGCGGAGTTGACGGAACTCGAATCCGAGTTCCCGAGCTCAAGATATTAAATTCGGAACCAAGGGTACGCTAAGTGCTCGTTAGCCCCGATTTGGTTCCTCAAATCAAATTAAATTCGTTAACAAATCAAATGAATTCGAAAATGTAAACCGAGCATAAAATCAGGTACATAACACATATATTTACGACATACTACAAATTCGTGGCATTTCAATATCATTTCATATAAGAACGATGCACAAAATGAATAATAAGCACATTCCAAGCAAAAATATAATTCCCATGCAAAAACATTTAAATAAATAAATTAAATCTAATATTAAATAAATTATATTAAACACGTAATTAATTAACTAAAACATGATTAATTAACATAACATATAATTAGCATAATCATTAAATTAATACTAATATAAATGAACGTATACATATATACTTAAAGAAATAAATACATATATATATATAATACGATATATATATATATTAGAATTAATAATATACTAAAATAAAATATAATAAAATAATATAATAACAATTTATAATAAAATTAAATATGAAACACGTAAAAACAATTAATTCGCGCAAATAGGTAAACACATACGCCCTACCTTTACGTCCGAAAAGTCGGGGCGTTACAATCTCTCCCCCTTAAAAGAATCCGTCCTCGGATTCACTGCTCGCTCGAAAATAACTTGGGATGAAACCTTTTCATCTTATCCTCCTTCTCCCACGTAGCCTCTTCGGTTTTATCACTTCTCCAAAGAACCTTGACTAGCGGAATACGCCGATTTCGAAGTTCCTGAAATTTTCGATCCAATATCTTAATCGGCCTATGAACGAAGGTGAGATCCGGTTCTAATTCCACTTCTTCAACCGGTAGAACCTCGGACTCGTCTCGAAAATAATTTCGGAGCTGTGAAACATAGAACACGTTATGAATTCCAGTTAAATTCGGAGGCAAGTCCAATCGATAAACCGTATCCCCAGTCTTCTCTAGAATCTCATATGGTCCCATATACCGAGGGTTTAATTTTCCTCCCCGTCCAATCCTTGAGAACCCTTTTCGTGGGGAAGCCTTTAAGAAAACCCTATCTCCAATCTCAAACTCCAAATTCTTCCTCCGAAGATCTGCATAACTCTTTTGTTGATCCTGAGCGGCCTTCATCCGTTGTCTAATTATCTGGACCTTATCAATAGCCTCTTGTACAACCTTAGAGGGTTTTTCCTTCTTTTCCCCTCTTTTAATCCCTTCTTGCTTGGTCCAATTCCATTCCTCCAAGTCCAAGAACAACGATGATCGACATTTACGTCCATAAAGAGCTTCAAAAGGGGCCATTTCAATCGTGGCTTGATAGCTATTGTAGTAAGCAAACTCGATTAACGGCAACTGCTCATTCCACGAGCTTTGAAAGTCCAATGCACATGCTCTCAACAGATCCTCCAGATACTTAATCAACCTTTCTGATTGTCCGTCGGTCTGAGGATGGAAAGCTATGCTGAATTGAAGCCTTGTTCCCAAACACTTCTGTAATTCTTGCCATAACCTTGAAGTAAATCTGGGATCCCGATCCGAGACAATACTAACAGGTACACCATGAAGCCTGACAATCTCATCATTGTATCTCTTGGCCAACCTACTCACTTTATCGGACATCCTGATAGCAAGAAAATGAGCCGATTTCGTCAACCTATCCATGATAACCCAAATTCCATCGAAACCTCCTCTCACTCTTGGTAATCCTGAAATAAAATCCAAAGCTATTTGTTCCCATTTCCATTCCGGGATAGGCAATGGTCTCAGTAGCCCCGATGGCTTCTGATGTTCTGCCTTAATCACTTGACAAGTCATGCAGTGTTTTACGAAGTTGATAACATCCCGTTTCAATCCATTCCACCAATAGGATTGTTTAAGATCCTTATACATCTTGTTCCTCCGGGATGTATCGAATACCCTGACCGATGGGCTTCCTAAAAAACAATCCTTTTTAACTCTTCCGGGACAACAACTCTATTCTTGAATCTTAAAAGTCCCGTATCATCAAACCCAAACGGACACTCTGAATCAGCTCGAGCTTTCCCAGCTAATTTCTGAACCTCGGGATCAATCCTCTGAGCATCAAATAACCTCTGTTTAAGATCTGGTCGAACCGTAATATTCCGAATACTAGCCCTCAATCTGAACAACTCATTCTCATCTCCAATTTCCACTTTCACATCGGACACACTAGTTTTCCTACTAAGTGCATCCGCGACCAAATTGGCTTTGCCGGGATGGTATCGGATTGTACACTCATAATCCGCCAAAAGTTCCATCCAACGCCGTTGTCTCTTATTCAATTCCTTTTGCGAGAATAAGTATTGGAGACTCTTGTGATCGGAGAAGACCTCGAACGAATTTCCATAAAGATAGTGTCTCCACTTACCTAGAGCAAAGATCACTGCCGCTAATTCCAAATCGTGAGTGAGGTAGTTCTGTTCATGCTCTTTCAATTTCCTTGAGGCATAGGCGATTACTCTTCCATTTTGCATCAACACACATCCCAAACCTTCCTTTGAGGCGTCCGTATAAACTGTATATCCTTCTGTACCTTCGGGAAGTGCTAATACAGGAGCGGTGGTCAACTTCTCCTTTAAAAGTTGAAAGCTAGCTTCATATGCCTCGTCCCACTCAAACTTAACCGTTTTCTTAGTCAATCGGGTTAAAGGAGCTGCAATCTTTGAGAAATCCTGAACTAATCTCCGATAGTAGCCTGCCAAACCCAAGAAACTCCTTACTTCTGAAGCATTTTCGGGCTTTTCCATTGAACAACCGTCTCAATCTTAGAAGGGTCTACTTCCAAACCTTTCCTTGAAATAATATGACCCAGAAATGCTACCCGATCAATCCAGACCTCGCATTTGCTAAACTTAGCATACAACCGATGCTCTCTTAAGGTATCCAACACAATTCTGAGATGCCTTACATGATCCTCCGGAGTTCTCTTCCCGGATCTTCAATTGATAATATCCTTGTCTCAAATCCAATTTTGAGTATATCCCAGAACCTTGTAACATGTCGAATAAATCCTCAATATGGGGCAAAGGATACTTATTCTTTATAGTCATCCGATTAAGCTCCCGGTAATCTATACACATTCTTAAGGTTCCATCCTTTCTTAACAAAGAGAACCGGAGCACCCCAATGTGACGAACTTGGCCGTATATCTTCAACTTTGAGCAATTCCTCTAATTGAATCTTTAACTCTTTCAATTCAGCCGGATATTCTTTCCCTTCAATCAAAACTGAACACTCCCGAATCAACTGATCTGTCTGAAGACTACCACCCAGTGGCGAACTCACCAAATAACAAGTAGAAAAAAAAGAAAATAACAGGCAAGCACAGAATAGCAACTAAGTCACAAGAAATAAAGGAATGCGTGGCACCCGAATCAAAGAGTGCATGAATGCTCATGTTATGTATGCATAGGGTACCTTCTACGATTGCTGTGGGATCGATCTCTGCATCTTGCTCTTCACCTTCGAGGGCGTAAGCACGAGCCTGAATCATTGGCCTTTGAACTCCCTTTTTAAATCCCGGATTCTTGTCGGGGCATGTATCCGCCATATGATCAGCTTTTCCACATATTAGGCATAAACCCAACCTCTTCCAGCATTTGTGATAGTTGTGAGTTGGCCCTCCACAATATGTGCATGGTGGCTTGGACAATCATGCTTCACTTGGAATTTGTCGATCTGAAGATGTTACGGGTAAAGCCTTTGGAGCTTGGGAAGCTTGTCCTCCCATTCATGGTCTCTTGAAAGGACCTTTGGGTGGAGGAGTAGCTTGAACCATAGGTCGCTTTCCCGAACTTGTTCCAGAACCTCGCCCCATCGGTGGCCTAAAAATCGGATCTTTCTTCTTATACTCCTCTTTTTGGACGAGAGCCCTTTGTACCGTATCGGCAAAAGACTCGAAATTGTGACCCGCCTGACCGTGTCTCAAATCCTGTCTTAACCCCGCAATGAACTTCCTTGACTTTCTCTTCTCATCCCGGGTGACGTGAGGAGCATATTTCCCAAGCCTATTGAATACGGCGAGATATTGAGTCACCGTACGCGTACCTTGCTTTAGATCCATGAATTCTTGCTCCTTCCTCTCTCTTACTACTTCCGGTACAAAGCAGTCTCTGAATTCTCTCTTGAAAACCTCCCAAGTCACTTCCTCTTCATCCACTTCAAGTTTCTCTCTAGTTCGTTCCCACCATTCATATGCATCTCCATCAAGTTGGAATATAGCAAATTGAGCTTTCTCTTGCGTGGTGAATTGTCGGACTCCAAATATCCTCTCTAATCGTATCAACCAACCCTCCGAGACCGCATCGTCAATAGAACCAGAAAATCGAGGGGGGTTGTAGCTCAAAAACACCCCATGAGGATCTCTATTGTTATGGTTTAGTGGAGGAGCTTGTTGTTCTGCTTGTTGTGGTGGGGGAGCTTGAGCCCTCCGATGCTCTACATAATTGAAAACCGCTTCCATAAAATTCCCCATGTCCATCGGTGGTGCTTGTGGTTGGGGTGGAGGCGTAGGAGATCGATCATGATGACGACGATGTCCGGGAGATCTCTCACGATGTCTACGTGGAGGCATCCTGTTCAAGAAATACTGAAAATGCATGCTATTTTTAGTCCATGCATGCAAGTGCAATTACTTCGATCAAAATTCAAGATTTAAGGCACACAAGCACGTAAACAATGCATATGCAACACATTGACAAGTTGTTCCTAAAGCCGATCGACCTAACTGACTCAACACGACACTAGAGCCCGGGTTTTGCAACCCTAAGCTCTGATACCACTTAAGGATGTAGCACCCGAGCGTAAGGTACCACATCCCCCGCACCGAGACCCGACCCGTATATGAAATGGAAGCCCATACACGTGCCAAATCCACGGCGAACGGGGACACAACACACACGCTATGCTAGGCGGGACTAACCCTTAAACCAATCAACTCAAGAATCATAAAATCAGAGTTAAAATAATACGCGGAAGCAAGAATAAATAGCATATATACAGTGAGCCACCAAGCTTCGAAAATAGATATACAAGAGCATTCAAATATTCAACGGCACTCACGGCCTACAAAACATCATAACGCTCCAAGCATAAACTATGATCAAATTCAAAAGTAGCAACAAGAGTATGAACATATGAGACTGAAAAGAAGTGCTAAACATAAATGCAAGACCTAGACGACTTGTATTCCCGCCTAGCACTCCTATTCCTGCACAAAACAGCTGAAAACAACCGGGTTCAGTCTAAAAGAGACTGGAGGGTATAAAAACGGGGTATAATATATATTATATCGCATAAATTAAACACATACATGCAAGCCTAATCCCGTGTGAAGTTTGATAAGAATTTACCAAGTGGTTAAAACAAAAGAAAACATCAACGGGATTACGACGTTCATTTTCATTCATAATTGTTCATAAGGGTTTAAGCTCGGTGAGTGAGCATGCACAATCTCCAACCTTCTCCTCGTGTAATCATATCATAATTATTGGTTGTCATACATATCTTTCGTGCACATACATAAATGATCATAATCATACATATACACCTTCTTCCTCCGGGTGGTGGACAAGTTAGCTAGACCTGACCACCGGTTCATACATAATGGCTAGTGAGGTACATGAATCCTCAAAAGCCCGACTAGCATTTCCTCGTCAAAACTCCTAACGAGGTCCGTTTCGTCGTAATTTGGTTGGAACTAGTGTATGGGATCACCGTCGGCCCTTGCCTCCCCGGATTGCCACATACACTAAGTCCCTGGGCCCGTGAACATAACATACATACAATCTCGCCAAAACATAAGGTAGGATTTCATAATCAAAAGGGGTCATACGTTTGAAATCAGTTACCCAAAATGACTCGATTTATATAAATATACTATTTTGGCTTAAAACTTTGCACATAAGGGATTTATAGGGTTGTTTTAACTAGTAGAAGAAAAACCCACCTTTACCAAAGCAAAATAAAGGCACAAGCGTCTCAATGCTCGCCCTCGTCTCCGACCAAACCCGAATCTGTGCAAAAGAAAAGGTATGAGACTCAATGACCACATATGACGCTCCGCAATGAGGTGAATATGACATGAATGCATAAATGATCATATTATATCATAAAAATGTTCATGTGCACGATTAAGGAATTTAAATCATATAATCAAATCATTTGTTCATATAATTCATTCAATTTCATAATTTCATAAATTCATATGTTCATATAAATTTCATAAATTCATAACATTCATAATGCATATCAATTAATTCAAGAATTCATTTAATAAGCATAACACATAATATTCAAATTCACATTTAGGAATAAAATAAATAAAACGTTCAATCAATAGTCGGTAATTAAATACGCGAAATGGAAATCAATTAATTTCTAGAATTGAATTAAATCAAATAATATTTAAAATATATAATAAATATATATAATATAATATATATGTATATATAATATAATAACATATGTATATACATTATATATATATATATATATACGTACACACACACAAACATACCCATGCATGCATTATATATTACAATATATACATTAAAACATGCAACACTCCAACCATGCATGCAATTACTATAATACCATGCACACAATTCACAGCCATGCATATACGCACACACATTACACAATTATACATAATATACATATATACGCATGCAATTACACACACACACAAGCATTTATATATAAATTATATATATAAGCCATGCATGCAAAACTCCATCAGTTCACGCACACACACACACAACACTAAACATAGCAGCCAAGCATTTAAACAGCAGTAGCAGCAGATCCTGGAAAAACCAGCCCACACAACACCCCCGTTCCTCGCTGGAACGGGCAAAAATGGCACCCCCGTGCCACGCACCAGCAACCCCCTGGAACAGACAGCAAAACGCGCAGAAACAGGGCAGAAATTCCCAGCAAGAAAGAAGGCAACAAAGGCAGCTATACAAGGTACAAAATGCAGCATAAACTCAACAAGAACACACACCACAAAGCCACGAACTGGACAACAAAAGAAAAAAGGGAAAACAGCAGCTTTGATAGCTGGAAACCAGCGTGAAAACAGGGCCAAGCTTACGGAAAAACAGAGCATGCTTGCTCTCAGTTCATACGACTCAGATCAGATCCAAAAAGGCCAACAAATGTGCAGCAAAACATCATAAATCCAACACATAATTTAGTCCCAAACAAGCTCACACAAGAAGGAAACCGTACGTGACAAACATGTGGGATTTCTCAAAAGATCATAAATGATATCTCATAAATATTTCAACCACCATGAAATCTATGACAATAAATGATGTGATGATGTCAAAAGAATCAATCTCAAGCTTGGAATCAATCAAAACCATTGAGAATCGAAGGAGATCAAGAAATTGCCCAAAATCCTCTATTTTCGGAAAAACAGTCCAGGATGAAGAAACCATGCTCAAATTCATGAATGAAAGGGTGGAAATGATCAGAATTAAACATATAATACAATCCTAAACTTACCTTGATGATTGGATGAAGTTTGGATGAGATTTGATCTTCAAAATCTCCAAGGTTGAAGGGTTATGGGACTGGAATGAGAAGCAGTAGCTTTGGCTGAATTTTTGGGGATTGTGTGAGGGTTATCTCGGTTAGGACTTGAAATATCATGATAGGTGGTTGAGTTAGGGTTTAAAGGAATCAAACCATGGTTAATTTGGTTATGGTTTGGATGAGATATGGCTCATTTTGTACAGTAAGGTCAAATTGGTCGCCGAATCGTATTTCGGTTGGATTTCGGAGGTTCAAACGACTTAGGAAAAATATAAGGCTAAGTTTACTAAACTCGAATTTTCGTTAGGAGTTCAGCGGAGTTGACGGAACTCGAATCCGAGTTCCCGAGCTCAAGATATTAAATTCGGAACCAAGGGTACGCTAAGTGCTCGTTAGCCCCGATTTGGTTCCTCAAATCAAATTAAATTCATTAACAAATCAAATGAATTCGAAAATGTAAGCCGAGCATAAAATCAGGTACATAACACATATATTTACGACATACTACAAATTCGTGGCATTTCAATATCATTTCATATAAGAACGATGCACAAAATGAATAATAAGCACATTCCATGCAAAAATATAATTCCCATGCAAAAACATTTAAATAAATAAATTAAATCTAATATTAAATAAATTATATTAAACACGTAATTAATTAACTAAAACATGATTAATTAACATAACATATAATTAGCATAATCATTAAATTAATACTAATATAAATGAACGTATACATATATAACTTGGGGTGAAACCTTTTCATCTTATCCTCCGTCTCCCACATAGCCTCTTCGGTTTTATCACTTCTCCAAAGAACCTTGACTAGTGGAATACGCCGATTTCGAAGTTCTTGAAATTTTCGATCCAATATCTTAATCGGCCTCTGAACGAAGGTGAGATCTGGTTCTAATTCCACTTCTTCAACCGGTAGAACCTCGGACTCGTCTCGAAAATAATTTCGGAGCTGTGAAACATAGAACACGTTATGAATTCCAGTTAAATTCGGAGGCAAGTCCAATCGATAAACCGTATCCCCAGTCTTCTCTAGAATCTCATATGGTCCCATATACCGAGGGTTTAATTTTCCTCCCCGTCCAATCCTTGAGAACCCTTTTCGTGGGGAAGCCTTTAAGAAAACCCTATCTCCAATCTCAAACTCCAAATTCTTCCTCCGAAGATCTGCATAACTCTTTTGTTGATCCTGAGCGGCCTTCATCCGTTGTCTAATTATCTGGACCTTATCAATAGCCTCTTGTACAACCTTAGAGGGTTTTTCTTTCTTTTCCCCTCTTTTAATCCCTTCTTGCTTGGTCCAATTCCATTCCTCCAAGTCCAAGAACAACGATGATCGACATTTACATCCATAAAGAGCTTCAAAAGGGGCCATTTCAATCGAGGCTTGATAGCTATTGTAGTAAGCAAACTCGATTAACGGCAACTGCTCATTCCACGAGCTTTGAAAGTCCAATGCACATGCTCTCAACAGATCCTCCAGATACTTAATCAACCTTTCTGATTGTCTGTCGGTCTGAGGATGGAAAGCTATGCTGAATTGAAGCCTTGTTCCCAAACACTTCTGTAATTCTTACCATAACCTTGAAGTAAATCTGGGATCCCGATCCGAGACAATACTAACAGGTACACCATGAAGCCTGACAATCTCATCATTGTATCTCTTGGCCAACCTACTCACTTTATCGGACATCCTGATAGCAAGAAAATGAGCCGATTTCGTCAACCTGTCCTTGATAACCCAAATTCCATCGAAACCTCCTCTCACTCTTGGTAATCCCGAAACAAAATCCATAGCTATTTGTTCCCATTTCCATTCCGGGATAGGCAATGGTCGAAGTAGCCCCGATGGCTTCTGATGTTCTGCCTTAATCACTTGACAAGTCATGCAATGTTTCACGAAGTTGATAACATCCCGTTTCAATCCATTCCACCAATAGGATTGTTTAAGATCCTTATACATCTTGTTCCTCCGGGATGTATCGAATACCCTGACCGATGGGCTTCCTAAAAAACAATCCTTTTTAACTCTTCCGGGACAACAACTCTATTCTTGAATCTTAAAAGTCCCGTATCATCAAATCCAAACGGACACTCTGAATCAGCTCGAGCTTTCCCAGCTAATTTCTGAACCTCGGGATCAATCCTCTGAGCATCAAATAACCTCTGTTTAAGATCTGGTCGAACCGTAATATTCCGAATACTAGCCCTCAATCTGAACAACTCATTCTCATCTCCAATTTCCACTTTCACATCGGACACACTAGTTTTCCTACTAAGTGCATCCGCGACCAAATTGGCTTTGCCGGGATGGTATCGGATTGTACACTCATAATCTGCCAAAAGTTCCATCCAACGCCGTTGTCTCTTATTCAATTCCTTTTGCGAGAATAAGTATTGGAGACTCTTGTGATCGGAGAAGACCTCGAACGAAATTCCATAAAGATAGTGTCTCCACTTACCCAGAGCAAAGATCACTGCCGCTAATTCCAAATCGTGAGTGAGGTAGTTCTGTTCATGCTCTTTCAATTTCCTTGAGGCATAGGCGATTACTCTTCCATTTTGCATCAACACACATCCCAAACCTTCCTTTGAGGCGTCCGTATAAACTGTATATCCTTCTGTACCTTCGGGAAGTGCTAATACAGGAGCGGTGGTCAACTTCTCCTTTAAAAGTTGAAAGCTAGCTTCATATGCCTCGTCCCACTCAAACTTAACCGTTTTCTTAGTCAATCGGGTTAAAGGAGCTGCAATCTTTGAGAAATCCTGAACTAATCTCCGATAGTAGCCTGCCAAACCCAAGAAACTCCTTACTTCTGAAGTATTTTTCGGGCTTTGCCATTGAACAACCGTCTCAATCTTAGAAGGGTCTACTTCCAAAACCTTTCCTTGAAATAATATGACCCAGAAATGCTACCCGATCAATCCAGAACTCGCATTTGCTAAACTTAGCATACAACCGATGCTCTCTTAAGGTATCCAACATAATTCTGAGATGCCTTACATGATCCTCCGGAGTTCTCTTCCCGGATCTTCAATTGATAATATCCTTGTCTCAAATCCAATTTTGAGTATATCCCAGAACCTTGTAACATGTCGAATAAATCCTCAATATGGGGCAAAGGATACTTATTCTTTACAGTCATCCGATTAAGCTCCCGGTAATCTATACACATTCTTAAGGTTCCATCCTTTCTTAACAAAGAGAACCGGAGCACCCCAATGTGACAAACTTGGCCGTATATATTCAACTTTGAGCAATTCCTCTAATTGAATCTTTAACTCTTTCAATTCAGCCGGATATTCTTTCCCTTCAATCAAAACTGAACACTCCCGAATCAACTGATCTGTCTGAAGACTACCACCCAGTGGCGAACTCACCAAATAACAAGAAGAAAAAATAGAAAATAACAGGCAAGCACAGAATAGCAACTAAGTCACAAGAAATAAAGGAATGCGTGGCACCCGAATCAAAGAGTGCATGAATGCTCATGTTATGTATGCATAGGGTACCTTCTACGATTGCTGTGGGATCGATCTCTGCATCTTGCTCTTCACCTTCGAGGGCGTAAGCACGAGCCTGAATCATTGGCCTTTGAACTCCCTTTTTAAATCCCGGATTCTTGTCGGGGCATGTATCCGCCATATGATCAGCTTTTCCACATATTAGGCATAAACCCAACCTCTTCCAGCATTTGTGATAGTTGTGAGTTGGCCCTCCACAATATGTGCATGGTGGCTTGGACAATCATGCTTCACTTGGAATTTGTCGATCTGAAGATGTTACGGGTAAAGCCTTTGGAGCTTGGGAAGCTTGTCCTCCCATTCATGGTCTCTTGAAAGGACCTTTGGGTGGAGGAGTAGCTTGAACCATAGGTCGCTTTCCCGAACTTGTTCCAGAACCTCGCCCCATCGGTGGCCTAAAAATCGGATCTTTCTTCTTATACTCCTCTTTTTGGACGAGAGCCCTTTGTACCGTATCGGCAAAAGACTCGAAATTGTGACCCGCCTGACCGTGTCTCAAATCCTGTCTTAACCCCGCAATGAACTTCCTTGACTTTCTCTTCTCATCCCAGGTGACGTGAGGAGCATATTTCCCAAGCCTATTGAATACGGCGAGATATTGAGTCACCGTACGCGTACCTTGCTTTAGATCCATGAATTCTTGCTCCTTCCTCTCTCTTACTACTTCCGGTACAAAGCAGTCTCTGAATTCTCTCTTGAAAACCTCCCAAGTCACTTCCTCTTCATCCACTTCAAGTTTCTCTCTAGTTCGTTCCCACCATTCATATGCATCTCCATCAAGTTGGAATATAGCAAATTGAGCTTTCTCTTGCGTGGTGAATTGTCGGACTCCAAATATCCTCTCTAATCGTATCAACCAACCCTCCGAGACCGCATCGTCAATAGAACCAGAAAATCGAGGGGGGTTGTAGCTCAAAAACACCCCATGAGGATCTCTATTGTTATGGTTTAGTGGAGGAGCTTGTTGTTCTGCTTGTTGTGGTGGGGGAGCTTGAGCCCTCCGATGCTCTACATAATTGAAAACCGCTTCCATAAAATTCCCCATGTCCATCGGTGGTGCTTGTGGTTGGGGTGGAGGCGTAGGAGATCGATCATGATGACGACGATGTCCGGGAGATCTCTCACGATGTCTACGTGGAGGCATCCTGTTCAAGAAATACTGAAAATGCATGCTATTTTTAGTCCATGCATGCAAGTGAAATTACTTCGATCAAAATTCAAGATTTAAGGCACACAAGCACGTAAACAATGCATATGCAACACATTGACAAGTTGTTCCTAAAGCCGAACGACCTAACTGACTCAACACGACACTAGAGTCCGGGTTTTGCAACCCTAAGCTCTGATACCACTTAAGGATGTAGCACCCGAGCGTAAGGTACCACATCCCCCGCACCGAGACCCGACCCGTACATGAAATGCAAGTCCATACACGTGCCAAATCCACGGCGAACGGGGACACAACACACACGCTATGCTAGGCGGGACTAACCCTTAAACCAATCAACTCAAGAATCAAAAAATCAGAGTTAAAATAATACGCGGAAGCAAGAATAACATAGCATATATACAGTGAGCCACCAAGCTCCGAAAATAGATATACAAGAGCATTCAAATATTCAACGGCACTCACGGCCTACAAAACATCATAACGCTCTAAGCATAAACTATGATCAAATACAAAAGTAGCAACAAGAGTATGAACATATGAGACTGAAAAGAAGTGCTAAACATAAATGCAAGACCTAGACGACTTGTATTCCCGCCTAGCACTCCTATACCTACACAAAACAGCTGAAAACAACTGGGTTCAGTCTAAAAGAGACTGGAGGGTATAAAAACGGGGCATAATATATATTATATCGCATAAATTAAACACATACATGCAAGCCCTAATCCCGTGTGAAGTTTGATAAGAATTTACCAAGTGGTTAAAACAAAAGAAAACATCAACGGGATTACGACGTTCATTTTCATTCATAATTGTTCATAAGGGTTTAAGCTCGGCGAGTGAGCATGCACAATCTCCAACCTTCTCCTCGTGTAATCATATCATAATTATTGGTTGTCATACATATCTTTCGTGCACATACATAAATGATCATAATCATACATATACACCTTCTTCCTCCGGGTGGTGGACAAGTTAGCTAGACCTGACCACCGGTTCATACATAATGGCTAGTGAGGTACATGAATCCTCAAAAGCCCGACTAGCATTTCCTCGTCAAAACTCCTAACGAGGTCCGTTTCGTCGTAATTTGGTTGGAACTAGTGTATGGGATCACCGTCGGCCCTTGCCTCCCCGGATTGCCACATACACTAAGTCCCTGGGCCCGTGAACATAACATACATACAATCTCGCCAAAACATAAGATAGGATTTCATAATCAAAAGGGGTCATACGTTTGAAATCATTTACCCAAAATGACTCGATTTATATAAATATACTATTTTGGATTAAAACTTTGCACATAAGGGATTTATAGGGTTGTTTTAACTAGTAGAAGAAAAACCCACCTTTACCAAAGCAAAATAAAGGCACAAGCGTCTCAATGCTCGCCCTCGTCTCCGACCAAACCCGAATCTGTGCAAAAGAAAAGGTATGAGACTCAATGACCACATATGACGCTCGGCAATGAGGTGAATATGACATGAATGCATAAATGATCATATTATATCATAAAAATGTTCATGTGCACGATTAAGGAATTTAAATCATATAATCAAATCATTCGTTCATATAATTCAGTCAATTTCATAATTTCATAAATTCATATGTTCATATAAATTTCATAAATTCATAACATTCAAAACATTCATAATGCATATCAATTAATTCAAGAATTCATTTAATAAGCATAACACATAATATTCAAATTCACATTTAGGAATAAAATAAATAAAACGTTCAATCAATAGTCGGTAATTAAATACGCGAAATGGAAATCAATTAATTTCTAGAATTGAATTAAATCAAATAATATTTAAAATATATAATAAATATATATAATATAATATATATGTATATATAATATAATAACATATGTATATACATTATATATATATATATACGTACACACACACAAACATACCCATGCATGCATTATATATTACAATATATACATTAAAACATGCAACACTCCAACCATGCATGCAATTACTATAATACCATGCACACAATTCACAGCCATGCATATACGCACACACATTACACAATTATACATAATATACATATATACGCATGCAATTACACACACACACAAGCATTTATATATACATTATATATATAAGCCATGCATGCAAAACTCCATCAGTTCAAGCACATACACACAACACTAAACACAGCAGCCAAGCATTTAAACAGCAGTAGCAGCAGATCCTGGAAAACGCAGCAAAAGAGATCAAGGAAAACGGGGAGACACCCCCGTGTCACCCTCCAAACCTAGACCGAGACACCCCCGTGTCTCGGTACAGCAAACCCAGCCCACACAGCACCCCCGTTCCTCGCTGGAACGGGCAAAAATGGCACCCCCGTGCCACGCACCAGCAACCCCCTGGAACAGACAGCAAAAGGCGCAGAAACAGGGCAGAAATTCCCAGCAAGAAAGAAGGCAACAAAGGCAGCTATACAAGGTACAAAATGCAGCATAAACTCAACAAGAACACACACCACAAAGCCACGAACTGGACAGCAAAAGAAAGAAGGGAAAACAGCAGCTTTGATAGCTGAAAACCAGCGTGAAAAACAGGGTTAAGCTTACGAAAAAACAGAGCATGCTTGCTCTCAGTTCATACGACTCAGATCAGATCCAAAAAGGCCAACAAATGTGCAGCAAAACATCATAAATCCAACACATAATTTAGTCCCAAACAAGCTCACACAAGAAGGAAACCGTACGTGACAAACATGTGGGATTTCTCAAAAGATCATAAATGATATCTCATAAATATTTCAACCACCATGAAATCTATGACAATAAATGATATGAGGATGTTAAAAGAATCAATCTCAAGCTTGGAATCAATCAAAACCGTTGAGAATCGAAGGAGATCAAGAAATTGCCCAAAATCCTCTATTTTCGGAAAAACAGTCCAGGATGAAGAAACCATGCTCAAATTCATGAATGAAAGGGTGGAAATGATCAGAATTAAACATATAATACAATCCTAAACTTACCTTGATGATTGGATGAAGTTTGGATGAGATTTGAGCTTCAAAATCTCCAAGGTTGAAGGGTTACGGGACTGGAATGAGAAGCAGTAGCTTTGGCTGAATTTTTGGGGATTGTGTGAGGGTTATCTCGGTTAGGACTTGAAATATCATGATAGGTGGTTGAGTTAGGGTTTAAAGGAATCAAACCATGGTTAATTTGGTTATGGTTTGGATGAGATATGGCTCATTTTGTACAGCAAGGTCAAATCGGGTCTCGTTAGCCCCGATTTGGTTCCTCAAATCAAATTAAATCCATTAACAAATCAAATGAATTCGAAAATGTAAACCGAGCATAAAATCAGGTACATAACACATATATTTACGACATACTACAAATTCGTGGCATTTCAATATCATTTCATATAAGAACGATGCACAAAATGAATAATAAGCACATTCCATGCAAAAATATAATTCCCATGCAAAAACATTTAAATAAATAAATTAAATCTAATATTAAATAAATTATATTAAACACGTAATTAATTAACTAAAACATGATTAATTAACATAACATATAATTAGCATAATTAATAAATTAATACTAATATAAATGAACGTATACATATATACTTAAAGAAATAAATACATATATATATATATATATATATATATATATATATATATATATAATACGATATATATATATATTAGAATTAATAATATATTAAAATAAAATATAATAAAATAATATAATAACAATTTATAATAAAATTAAATATGAAACACGTAAAAACAATTAATTCGCGCAAATAGTAAACACATACGCCCTACCTTTACGTCCGAAAAGTCGGGGCGTTACAATCTCTCCCCCTTAAAAGAATCCGTCCTCGGATTCACTGCTCGCTCGAAAATAACTTGGGGTGAAACCTTTTCATCTTATCCTCCGTCTCCCACGTAGCCTCTTCGGTTTTGTCACTTCTCCAAAGAACCTTGACTAGTGGAATACGCCGATTTCGAAGTTCCTGAAATTTTCGATCCAATATCTTAATCGGCCTCTGAACGAAGGTGAGATCTGGTTCTAATTCCACTTCTTCAACCGGTAGAACCTCGGACTCGTCTCGAAAATAATTTCGGAGCTGTGAAACATAGAACACGTTATGAATTCCAGTTAAATTCGGAGGCAAGTCCAATCGATAAACCGTATCCCCAGTCTTCTCTAGAATCTCATATGGTCCCATATACCGAGGGTTTAATTTTCCTCCCCGTCCAATCCTTGAGAACCCTTTTCGTGGGGAAGCCTTTAAGAAAACCCTATCTCCAATCTCAAACTCCAAATTCTTCCTCCGAAGATCTGCATAACTCTTTTGTTGATCCTGAGCGGCCTTCATCCGTTGTCTAATTATCTGGACCTTATCAATAGCCTCTTGTACAACCTTAGAGGGTTTTTCCTTCTTTTCCCCTCTTTTAATCCCTTCTTGCTTGGTCCAATTCCATTCCTCCAAGTCCAAGAACAACGATGATCGACATTTACATCCATAAAGAGCTTCAAAAGGGGCCATTTCAATCGAGGCTTGATAGCTATTGTAGTAAGCAAACTCGATTAACGGCAACTGCTCATTCCACGAGCTTTGAAAGTCCAATGCACATGCTCTCAACAGATCCTCCAGATACTTAATCAACCTTTCTGATTGTCCGTCGGTCTGAGGATGGAAAGCTATGCTGAATTGAAGCCTTGTTCCCAAACACTTCTGTAATTCTTGCCATAACCTTGAAGTAAATCTGGGATCCCGATCCGAGACAATACTAACAGGTACACCATGAAGCCTGACAATCTCATCATTGTATCTCTTGGCCAACCTACTCACTTTATCGGACATCCTGATAGCAAGAATGAGCCGATTTCGTCAACCTGTCCATGATAACCCAAATTCCATCGAAACCTCCTCTCACTCTTGGTAATCCCGAAACAAAATCCATAGCTATTTGTTCCCATTTCCATTCCGGGATAGGCAATGGTCGAAGTAGCCCTGATGGCTTCTGATGTTCTGCCTTAATCACTTGACAAGTCATGCAATGTTCCACGAAGTTGATAACATCCTGTTTCAATCCATTCCACCAATAGGATTGTTTAAGATCCTTATACATCTTGTTCCTCCGGGATGTATCGAATACCCTGACCGATGGGCTTCCTAAAAAACAATCCTTTTTAACTCTTCTGGGACAACAACTCTATTCTTGAATCTTAAAAGTCCCGTATCATCAAACCCAAACGGACACTCTGAATCAGCTCGAGCTTTCCCAGCTAATTTCTGAACCTCGGGATCAATCCTCTGAGCATCAAATAACCTCTGTTTAAGATCTGGTCGAACCGTAATATTCCGAATACTAGCCCTCAATCTGAACAACTCATTCTCATCTCCAATTTCCACTTTCACATCGGACACACTAGTTTTCCTACTAAGTGCATCCGCGACCAAATTGGCTTTGCCGGGATGGTATCGGATTGTACACTCATAATCCGCCAAAAGTTCCATCCAACGCCGTTGTCTCTTATTCAATTCCTTTTGCGAGAATAAGTATTGGAGACTCTTGTGATCGGAGAAGACCTCGAACGAAATTCCATAAAGATAGTGTCTCCACTTACCCAGAGCAAAGATCACTGCCGCTAATTCAAAATCGTGAGTGAGGTAGTTCTGTTAATGCTCTTTCAATTTCCTTGAGGCATAGGCGATTACTCTTCCATTTTGCATCAACACACATCCTAAACCTTCCTTTGAGGCGTCCGTATAAACTGTATATCCTTCTGTACCTTCGGGAAGTGCTAATACAGGAGCGGTGGTCAACTTCTCCTTTAAAAGTTGAAAGCTAGCTTCATATGCCTCGTCCCACTCAAACTTAACCGTTTTCTTAGTCAATTGGGTTAAAGGAGCTGCAATCTTTGAGAAATCCTGAACTAATCTCTGATAGTAGCCTGCCAAACCCAAGAAACTCCTTACTTCTGAAGCATTTTTCGGGCTTTGCCATTCAACAACCGTCTCAATCTTAGAAGGGTCTACTTCCAAACCTTTCCTTGAAATAATATGACCCAGAAATGCTACCCGATCAATCCAGAACTCGCATTTGCTAAACTTAGCATACAACCGATGCTCTCTTAAGGTATCCAACACAATTCTGAGATGCCTTACATGATCCTCCGGAGTTCTCTTCCCGGATCTTCAATTGATAATATCCTTGTCTCAAATCCAATTTTGAGTATATCCCAGAACCTTGTAACATGTCGAATAAATCCTCAATATGGGGCAAAGGATACTTATTCTTTACAGTCATCCGATTAAGCTCCTGGTAATCTATACACATTCTTAAGGTTCCATCCTTTCTTAACAAAGAGAACCGGAGCACCCCAATGTGACGAACTTGGCCGTATATATTCAACTTTGAGCAATTCCTCTAATTGAATCTTTAACTCTTTCAATTCAGCCGGATATTCTTTTCCTTCAATCAAAACTGAACACTCCCGAATCAACTGATCTGTCTGAAGACTACCACCCAGTGGCGAACTCACCAAATAACAAGAAGAAAAAAAAGCAAATAACAGGCAAGCACAGAATAGCAACTAAGTCACAAGAAATAAAGGAATATGTGGCACCCGAATCAAAGAGTGCATGAATGCTCATGTTATGTATGCATAGGGTACCTTCTACCACTGCTGTGGGATCGATCTCTGCATCTTGCTCTTCACCTTCGAGGGCGTAAGCACGAGCCTGAATCATTGGCCTTTGAACTCCCTTTTTAAATCCCGGATTCTTGTCGGGGTATGTATCCGCCATATGATTAGCTTTTCCACATATTAGGCATAAACCCAACCTCTTCCAGCATTTGTGATAGTTGTGAGTTGGCCCTCCACAATATGTGCATGGTCGCTTGGACAATCGTGCTTCACTTGGAATTTGTCGATCTGAAGATGTTACGGGTAAAGCCTTTGGAGCTTGGGAAGCTTGTCCTCCCATTCATGGTCTCTTGAAAGGACCTTTGGGTGGAGGAGTAGCTTGAACCATAGGTCGCTTTCCCGAACTTGTTCCAGAACCTCGCCCCATCGGTGGCCTAAAAATCGGATCTTTCTTCTTATACTCCTCTTTTTGGACGAGAGCCCTTTGTACCGTATCGGCAAAAGACTCAAAATTGTGACCCGCCTGACCGTGTCTCAAATCCTGCCTTAACCCCGCAATGAACTTCCTTGACTTTCTCTTCTCATCCCGGGTGACGTGAGGAGCATATTTCCCAAGCCTATTGAATACGGCGAGATATTGAGTCACCGTACGCGTACCTTGCTTTAGATCCATGAATTCTTGCTCCTTCTTCTCTCTTACTACTTCCGGTACAAAGCAGTCTCTGAATTCTCTCTTGAAAACCTCCCAAGTCACTTCCTCTTCATCCACTTCAAGTTTCTCTCTAGTTCGTTCCCGCCATTCATATGCATCTCCATCAAGTTGGAATATTGCAAATTGAGCTTTCTCTTGCGTGGTGAATTGTCGGACTCCAAATATCCTCTCTAATCGTACCAACCAAGCCTCCGAGACCGCATCGTCAATAGAACCAGAAAATCGAGGGGGGTTGTAGCTCAAAAACACCCCATGAGGATCTCTATTGTTATGGTTTGGTGGAGGAGCTTGTTGTTCTGCTTGTTGTGGTGGGGGAGCTTGAGCCCTCCGATGCTCTACATAATTGAAAACCGCTTCCATAAAATTCCCCATGTCCATCGGTGGTGCTTGTGGTTGGGGTGGAGGCGTAGGAGATCATTCATGATGACGACGATGTCCGGGAGATCTCTCACGATGTCTACGTGGAGGCATCCTGTTCAAGAAATACTGAAAATGCATGCTATTTTTAGTCCATGCATGCAAGTGCAATTACTTCGATCAAAATTCAAGATTTAAGGCACACAAGCACGTAAACAATGCATATGCAACACATTGATAAGTTGTTCCTAAAGCCGAACGACCTAACTGACTCAACACGACACTAGAGCCCGGGTTTTGCAACCCTAAGCTCTGATACCACTTAAGGATGTAGCACCCGAGCGTAAGGTACCACATCCCCCGCATCGAGACCCGACCCGTATATGAAATGGAAGTCCATACACGTGCCAAATCCACGGCGAACAGGGACACAACACACACGCTATGCTAGGCGGGACTAACCCTTAAACCAATCAACTCAAGAATCATAAAATCAGAGTTAAAATAATACGCGGAAGCAAGAATAACATAGCATATATACAGTGAGCCACCAAGCTCCGAAAATAGATATACAAGAGCATTCAAATATTCAACGGCACTCACGGCCTACAAAACATCATAACGCTCCAAGCATAAACTATGATCAAATACAAAAGTAGCAACAAGAGTATGAACATATGAGACTGAAAAGAAGTGCTAAACATAAATGCAAGACCTAGACGACTTGTATTCCCGCCTAGCACTCCTATACCTGCACAAAACAGCTGAAAACAACCGGGTTCAGTCTAAAAGAGACTGGAGGGTATAAAAACGGGGCATAATATATATTATATCGCATAAATTAAACACATACATGCAAGCCCTAATCCCGTGTGAAGTCTGATAAGAATTTACCAAGTGGTTAAAACAAAAGAAAACATCAACGGGATTACGACGTTCATTTTCATTCATTATTGTTCATAAGGGTTTAAGCTCGGCGAGTGAGCGTGCACAATCTCCAACCTTCTCCTCGTGTAATCATATCATAATTATTGGTTGTCATACATATCTTTCGTGCACATACATAAATGATCATAATCATACATATACACCTTCTTCCTCCGGGTGGTGGACAAGTTAGCTAGACCTGACCACCGGTTCATACATAATGGCTAGTGAGGTACATGAATCCTCAAAAGCCCGACTAGCATTTCCTCGTCAAAACTCCTAACGAGGTCCGTTTCGTCGTAATTTGGTTGGAACTAGTGTATGGGATCACCGTCGGCCCTTGCCTCCCCGGATTGCCACATACACTAAGTCCCTGGGCCCGTGAACATAACATACATACAATCTCGCCAAAACATAAGGTAGGATTTCATAATCAAAAGGGGTCATACGTTTGAAATCATTTACCCAAAATGACTCGATTTATATAAATATACTATTTTGGCTTAAAACTTTGCACATAAGGGATTTATAGGGTTGTTTTCACTAGTAGAAGAAAAACCCACCTTTACCAAAGCAAAATAAAGGCACAAGCGTCTCAATGCTCGCCCTCGTCTCCGACCAAACCCGAATCTGTGCAAAAGAAAAGGTATGAGACTCAATGACCACATATGACGCTCCGCAATGAGGTGAATATGACATGAATGCATAAATGATCATATTATATCATAAAAATGTTCATGTGCACGATTAAGGAATTTAAATCATATAATCAAATCATTCGTTCATATAATTCATTCAATTTCATAATTTCATAAATTCATATGTTCATATAAATTTCATAAATTCATAACATTCATAATGCATATCAATTAATTCAAGAATTCATTTAATAAGCATAACACATAATATTCAAATTCACATTTAGGAATAAAATAAATAAAACGTTCAATCAATAGTCGGTAATTAAATACGCGAAATGGAAATCAATTAATTTCTAGAATTGAATTAAATCAAATAATATTTAAAATATATAATAAATATATATAATATAATATATATGTATATATAATATAATAACATATGTATATACATTATATATATATATATATACGTACACACACACAAACATACCCATGCATGCATTATATATTACAATATATACATTAAAACATGCAACACTCCAACCATGCATGCAATTACTATAATACCATGCACACAATTCACAGCCATGCATATACGCACACACATTACACAATTATACATAATATACATATATACGCATGCAATTACACACACACACAAGCATTTATATATAAATTATATATATAAGCCATGCATGCAAAACTCCATCAGTTCAAGCACACACACACAACACTAAACACAGCAGCCAAGCATTTAAACAGCAGTAGTAGCAGATCCTTGAAAACGCAGCAAAAGAGATCAAGGAAAACGGGGTGACACCCCCGTGTCACCCTCCAAACCTAGACCGAGATACCCCCGTGTCTCGGTACAGCAAACCCAGCCCACACAGCACCCCCGTTCCTCGTTGGAACGGGCAAAAACGGCACCCCCGTGCCACGCACCAGCAACCCCCTGGAACAGACAGCAAAACACGCAGAAACAGGGCAGAAATTCCCAGCAAGAAAGAAAGCAACAAAGGCAGCTATACAAGGTACAAAATGCAGCATAAACTCAACAAGAACACACACCACAAAGCCACGAACTGGACAGCAAAAGAAAGAAGGGAAAACAGCAGCTTTGACAGCTGAAAACCAGCGTGAAAAACAGGGCCAAGCTTACGGAAAAACAGAGCATGCTTGCTCTCAGTTCATGCACTCAGATCAGGTCCAAAAAGGCCAACAAATGTGCAGCAAAACATCATAAATCCAACACATAATTTAGTCCCAAACAAGCTCACACAAGAAGGAAACCGTACGTGACAAACATGTGGGATTTCTCAAAAGATCATAAATGATATCTCATAAATATCTCAACCACCATGAAATCTATGACAATAAATGATATGAGGATGTCAAAACAATCAATATCAAGCTTGGAATCAATCAAAACCATTGAGAATCGAAGGAGATCAAGAAATTGCCCAAAATCCTTTATTTTCGGAAAAACAGTCCAGGATGAAGAAACCATGCTCAAATTCATGAATGAAAGGGTGGAAATGATCAGAATTAAACATATAATACAATCCTAAACTTACCTTGATGATTGGATGAAGTTTGGATGGGATTTGAGCTTCAAAATCTCCAAGGTTGAAGGGTTACGGGACTGGAATGAGAAGCAGTAGCTTTGGCTGAATTTTTGGGGATTGTGTGAGGGTTATCTCGGTTAGGGCTTGAAATATCATGATAGGTGGTTGAGTTAGGGTTTAAAGGAATCAAACCATGGTTAATTTGGTTATGGTTTGGATGAGATATGGCTCATTTTGTACAGCAAGGTCAAATTGGTCGCCGAATCGTTTTTCGGTTGGATTTCGGAGGTTCAAACGACTTAGGAAAAATATGAGGCTAAGTTTAGTAAACTCGAATTTTCATTACGAGTTCAGCGGAGTTGACGGAACTCGAATCCGAGTTCCCGAGCTCAAGATATTAAATTCGGAACCAAGGGCACACTAAGTGCTCGTTAGCCCCCGATTTGGTTCCTCAAATCAAATTAAATTCGTTAACAAATCAAATGAATTCGAAAATGTAAACCGAGCATAAAATCAGGTACATAACACATATATTTACGACATACTACAAATTCGTGGCATTTCAATATCATTTCATATAAGAACGATGCACAAAATGAATAATAAGCACATTCCATGCAAAAATATAATTCCCATGCAAAAACATTTAAATAAATAAATTAAATCTAATATTAAATAAATTATATTAAACACGTAATTAATTAACTAAAACATGATTAATTAACATAACATATAATTAGCATAATCATTAAATTAATACTAATATAAATGAACGTATACATATATACTTAAAGAAATAAATACATATATATATATAATAATATATATATATATATTAGAATTAATAATATACTAAAATAAAATATAATAAAATAATATAATAACAATTTATAATAAAATTAAATATGAAACACGTAAAAATAATTAATTCGCGCAAATAGGTAAACACATACGCCCTACCTTTACGTCCGAAAAGTCGGGGCGTTACAATACATGTTAGCATAGCATAGAAGTCATAAAAGAGGTGGAGGAAGATCAAACAAGCGAAGAAAAACAAGAAAAACGGAACTGAAGTAATGAAAAAAAACCAGGACAAAATTCACCCCCATGGATTCTGGTCCAGAAGCCTACTGACTCAAATCCACCCTCGTGTATTTGGGTCTGTAGCGGAAAAAAAACACACAAACAGGGAAAAAACAAAAAGGAAGCTAAAAGGCACAAAACTAACTCACAAATCTCAACCCAAAAGCATGTAAAATCAGGTCATAAACTCAAATATTGAGCTATATCACATTAAGCAACAAGAACTTCAAGTAATACATCAAGAAGTCATCATCAAATTCATATCTTCAAGCTCCATCAATGGCAAATCCAAACTATTCAACAACCAAGCAAAACAAGTTCATAACCATCTAATTACATGCCTTAGGAACACATATTACTCATGAGATTCAAAAGAAATCCAAAGAATTCAAGTTGATTATCAAAAGAAGCAAGAACCATACTACTCATCATCATTTTCCAATCTAATTCATGAATGGATGAAATCATGCAACATTCAACATAAAATGACTACAAAGAGCTATACTACTCAAATATAAGCTTACCTTCAAGAATAAGTGAGAAAAGATAGGGAGATGAGCTCAATTTCTCCAAGGGTTTGAATAGTTTCTTTCTTCCTCCTCTTTCTTCTTCTTCTCTTGTTTGTGGCTGAAATTATGGGTTGTGAGAGGGATTTGGTTCGGTTGGGGGGGGGGGGGGGGGGGGGGGGGGCTGAATGGGGAGTGAGAGAGTGATGTAAGTGGCTTAGGTCTTGGGTGTAGGGTCTAGGGACGTCATTTAGGGCCTTAGCTTAGAGAAAAGTCAATAGTTTGTAATTTTTAAGCGCGAGGTGCTCGTTTCGGTTGAAATTTGAGAATCGAAATGATCTTAAAAAGGTATGAGGCTTGTCCCATTGTCTCCAAATCTTCGATATGGATTCAATGGAGGTGACGGAACTCAAATCCGAGTTCCCGAGCTCAAGATATCACATACGGAACCAAGGGTGCGCTAATTGCTCGTTAGCCCCCATTTTGGTTCCAAGAATCCAAATAAATTTAAAACTCATGAAACCAAGAACAAAATCATGCAACGAACACATAGGAAAGATCATAATACACATAATTCAATTATACCAAGTTATCACGAAAAACGAAAATCGAATCAGAATCAAACAAGGCATAATCATACGCATATAAGCAAATACGTTGGAAATTCAAATAAAATTCAAATGAAACAAGAAATAAATTCAAGTATGGCAAGAATGAATAAATAAATGAAATTTAATGTAATTAAACAATTAAATCATGCAAATAGTAAACACATACGTCATACCTGTACGGCCGAAAAGTCGGGGCGTTACAACCTCTCCCCCTTAAAAGAATCCGTCCTCGGATTCATTGCTCGTCCGGAAACAATTCAAGGTGGAACTTTTTCATCTTTTCTTCCGTTTCCCACGTAGCCTCTTCGGTTTTATCACTTCTCCAAAGAACCTTGACTAGTGGGATTCGTCGATTTCTAAGTTCTTGAAACTTCCGATCCAATATCTTAATCGGCTTCTGAACAAAGGTCCGATTCGGTTCCAGTTCCACTTCTTCAACCTGTAGGATTTCGGATTCATCTTGATAATATTTCTGAAGTTGTGAAACATGAAATACATTGTGAATTCCGGTCAAGCTAGGAGCTAAATCCAAACGATAGGCCGTATCTCCAACCTTCTCTAGAATCTCAAACGGACCCAAATATCGCGGATTCAACTTCCCTCCTTTCCCAATCCTCGAAAACCCTTTACGTGGAGAAGCCTTTAAAAAGACCTATCTCCAACCTCAAATTCAAGGTTTTTCCTCTGGTGGTCAGCATAACTCTTTTGTCAATCCTGAGCTGCTTTCATCCATTGTCTTATAATTTGGACCTTATCAATCGCATCCTGAACAGCTTTAGAGGGTTTTTCCTTCTTCTCACCTCTTTTCACGCCCTCTTGCTTGGTCCAATTCCACTCCTCTAAATCAAAGAACAACGGAGACCTACACTTACGTCCGTAGAGAGCTTCATAAGGTGCCATCTCTATCGAGGCCTGATAGCTATTGTTGTAAGCAAACTCGATTAATGGCAACTGCTCGTTCCAAGAGCTCTGAAAATCAAAGGGACACGCTCTCAACATATCCTCTAAATACTTGATTAACCTCTCCGACTGCCCGTCTTTTGAAGCTCTTGCCAAAACCTTAAAGTAAACTAGGGATCTCGATCCGACACGATGCTAACCGGTACTCCATGAAGTCGAACAATCTTGTCACAATATTTCTTGGCTAGCTTACTTACTTTGTCGGACATTTTGACAGCAAGAAAATGAGCGGACTTTGTCAAACGGTCCACGATTACCCATATTCCGTCGAGACCACCTTTCACCCTCGACGAACCCAAAACGAAATCCATAGCAAATTGTTCCCATTTCCATTCTGGGATTGGTAACGGTTGAAGTAGCCCCGATGGCTTTTGTTGTTCCGCTTTTACCACTTGGCAAGTCATGCAATGCTTCACAAAGTCGATCACATCCCATTTCAAACCATTCCACCAATAGACTTGTCTCAAATTCTTGTACATCTTGTTCCCTCTGGAAGTATCGAATATCCTGATCGATGAGCTTCCTCAAGAATAATCCTCTTCAATTCTCCCGGCACAACAACTCTATTCTTGAATCTTAGAAGTCCCGTATCATCAAACCCAAACGGATATTCTGGATCGGCTCGAGCCTTCTCTACTAATTTCTGAACCTCGGGATCGTTCCTTTGTGCCTCAAACAATTTCTGCTGAAGATCCTGTTGAACCGTAATATTTCGGATACTAGCCCTCAACTTGAATGATTCATCCTCAATCCCAACTTCCACTTTCACATTGGACACGTTAGACTTCCTACTAAGCGCATCCGCGACCACATTAGCTTTGCCGGGATGGTATCGGATTCTACACTCATAATCCGCGAGAATTTCCATCCAACGCCTTTGTCTCTTGTTCAACTCCTTCTGAGAGAATAAATACTGGAGAGTTTTGTGGTCGGAAAAGATCTCGAATGATATTCCATAAAGTTAGTGTCTCCACTTTCCCAAAGCAAAGATCACAGTCGCTAACTCGAGATCATGAGTGGGGTAATTCTGTTTATGTTCCTTCAATTTCCTTGAGGCGTAGGCAATTACTTTTCCATTCTGCATCAGAACACATCCCAAGCCTTCCTTCGAGGCGTCTGTATAAACCGTGTGTCCTTCAGTACCTTCGGGAAGTGCTAATACTGGTGCAGTTGTCAACTTTTCTTTCAAGAGTTGAAAGTTCGCCTCACACTTCTCATCCCACTCAAATTTAGCCTCTTTCTTCGTTAATCGGGTCAAAGGAGCGGCAATCTTCGAAAAGTCCTGCACAAGTCTCCGATAATAACCTGCCAGACCCAAGAAACTCCTTACCTCTGAGACATTCTTCGGACTCTACCACTGTAGAACCGTCTCAATCTTAGAAGGATCTACTTCCAAACCTTTCCTTGAGATTATATGACCGAGAAATGCCACCCGATCAATCCAAAACTCGCATTTGCTGAACTTAACATATAAACGGTGTTCTCTTAAAGTTTTCAGCACAATTCTGAGATGTCTGGCATGATCTTCCGGAGTTCTCGAATAAACAAGGATGTCGTCGATAAATATTACCACAAA
The DNA here is from genome assembly GCA_037501455.1 of Lantana camara. Classification (NCBI taxonomy): domain Eukaryota; kingdom Viridiplantae; phylum Streptophyta; class Magnoliopsida; order Lamiales; family Verbenaceae; genus Lantana; species Lantana camara. The sequence goes on from CM074856.1 coordinate 94,746,136, forward strand.
CTTATCCAAGTAGGGCTGAAAAATCCGATGCATCATATCCATGAATGCAGCTGGGGCATTAGTTAATCCAAAAGGCATGACTACGAACTCATAATGCCCATACCGGGTGTTAAATCCCGTCTTCGGACCCGGATTTTCAATTGGTAGTATCCTTGTCTTAAATCCAACTTCGAGTACACCCCCGAACCTTGTAACATGTGTAAATCCTCAATATGGGGTAAAAGATACTTATTCTTTATCGTTATCCGATTAAGCTCTCGATAATCTATGCACATTCTTAAAGTTCCATCCTTTTTCTTAACAAAGAGAACCAGTGCACCCCAAGGTGAAGAACTTGGCCGAATATATCCAATCCTAAGCAATTCTTCAATCTGAACCTTTAATTCCTTCAACTCGGCCCGTGCCATTCTATAAGGATTCTTAGAATACGGTTCGAATCCCGGATATAAGTCGATAACAAATTCAATCTCACGATCCGGCGACAAAGAACCCAAATTCTCCGAAAACACATCGAGAAAATCCTTAACAACCGCGGTATCCTCAAACTTAACTTGATCCTTCGGCTTGTTGAGAAGATAGACAATGAATCTCGTAGCCCATTCTCTCATTAACTTATGAGCTTCCATGTAGCACCCGAGCGCAAGGTACCACATCCCCCGCAACGAGACCCGACCCGAATATGAAATTGACAATCCATACCCGAGCTAAATCACGGCGAACGGGGATAAACACACACTCTAGGCTAGGCGGGACTAACCCTTGAACCATAAAATCAGAGTTAAACATTAAAGCGGAAGCAATAACTGAACATATATCATATATATATACCATGAGCATCAAAGCTCCAAAAATCAACCATATACATCGTCAAATGCCATCACGGCTCAAAACATATGCGCTCCATAACAATATTCATATACAATGATCAAATGTGAGAGTATGCAAGTGTAAGACCAAAATACAAGAGCTAGAGACGAATGCAAGACCTATGACTCGAATTCTCGCCTAGCTCCTTCACACCTGCATAAAATGACTGAAAACCAAAAGGGTTCAGTCCAAAAGGAACTGGTGGGTATAAAAATAGGGCATAAATATAATATACGATGATATTTAAACAGTCACATGCAAGCTATAATCCCAAGTGAGGTTTTTAAAGAATTTCCCAAGTGGATGAAATAGAGAAATCATAAAAAGGGATTATGACGATTCATTTACATTAGGTCATTCTTGGCCCGGCGAGTGGGCGTGCATTATCTCCAACCAACACCTTGTGTAATTCATTAAACATTCATTCTTTCTTTCTTTTCATGCATAACATTGTTTCATGCATATTCAATAACATTTACACCTTCTTCCTCCGGGTTGGTGGTGGGTTTGCAAGGCCCGACCACCCATTCATTGACCAAAAGGGGAACATGACTCCCCAAATGGCACTCAGCGTCCATTCCTCGCTAACTCCTAACGAGGTCCGGTTAAGCCGTTCATTGGTGGAACTAGTGTGAGGGATCACCGTCAGCCCTTGCCTCCTCGGGTCACCACTCACACCAAGTCCCTGGGCCCCATTCTGTGCATTCATTCATTTCTCACCAAAACATTAGGTAGGATTCATAAAATAAGGCTTCACGCTGAAAACATTTACTCTTTAAAATGATTCTATATATATATATATTCATTTTGGACGAAAACTTTTCACATTGAAGATATATAGGGTCATTTATCTAATTAGAAGAGAAACCCACCTTAAAACGACAAAAGAAGACACAAAAGCCTCACGGACCGGCCTCGTCTCCAACAGGATCAAAATCTGTGCAAGGAAGGTGAAGTGAGACTCAAAATGACCAAATAAGACGCTCGGCAATGAAATGATCATGATATGAATGCATAAAAGAGTAGGTTATGTAATGAGCATGTTCATGTGCACTATTAACGTCTTAAAGACATATAAACGTTCATTTCAAGAATCATTTAAAGCCGTTCAAGTTCATAACCTTCACATTTAAATCAATCGATCCACGAATTTCAAATAACGAATATAACATGTAGTATAACAAGTTCATAATTAGAAAATAGGTAAATAAAAACATTTAAGTCATGATCGGAAATTAATTAACATAAAATAGAATAACACTTAAATTCTAAAATTTAAATAAATTAAACAATACTGTTAAATAATATATAATATTAGACATACATTTAATAATATATATCAAATCATGCATTAGTAATATATATATACTATCATATATATATATATATATATATAGGTATATTGGTGCATGTAAAGGCCATGCAATTAACAACCAATGCATGCATGTAATTTATATATAAGTGTACGTAACATTCATGAAATTAAAAATAAAAAGAAACAATCATGCATGCATTTAACTAAGCTCATACAGTAGCATGCACTCAAAGATTCAACTATTTCCATGCATGCAATCATGCATCTAATTAGAAAAACAAATGCCATTAATATCCATGCATGCAACATTGGAAAAAAAGGAAAGAACTATCAAACCAAGCCCTACACCAGAATTTGAAAAAACTGGAATTTTAGCAGCTCACGCAGGGGTCGCGGCCGTGACCCATTTTCTTCATGAAATGGTAGCGGCCGCTACCCATTAAATTCAGAATTTTTGATCAAATTTTGCAGAATACGTGAGCAGCTCAAATATCAATCGTGGGTGCGACTGAATTAAAGGAGAAGAAGGTCATGGGCGCGACCTGCGCGCAATAGCAAAAACACACAGCAGAGCAGCAGAAAAACAGAGCAACACCATTCCAATCTTCAACCAACATATACAGGTAAGGCAAGGTAACAAATATGCAGCAAAAGACTCCAAATCAACATACAAATTCAGCCCAAAGCAAGCTCATACGCAGCAGCAACAACACGAAGAAAGAAGGGGGGAAAAACTCCATTTTCATTCAAAATTCATTAATGGTAACTCAAGCAATTCTCAACTACCAGCTAATACATCACCATAAATGCAAAGAAGAGATCAAGACAATCATATTCATGCTTGGAATCAATCAAATTCAACAAGAATTGAAAGAGATCAACTTATGAACCCATAACCTAAGTATCTTTCAAGGCAGCCATATATCCATGAAACCATGATCAAAAGTAGGGATAAATGGATTAAAATGACTCATATTGGAAGCATAATACAACCCTAAGCTTACCTTGTTGATTGGATGAAGGTTTGAAGAGATTTGAGCTCTAAAATCTACAAGGAAGGCAAGGTTGCAGGAATGTCTAGAATGCAGTGGCTTTGGCTGAGATTTTTGATTTGTGGGAGGGTTGGTTCGGTTAAGGGATGGTATAGCAGGTTAGGTGGTTGAGTTAGGGTTCCATAGCATCAAACCATGGTTAATTTGGTTAAAGTTTGGATGAGTTATGATCATTTTAATACAACATGGTCAGTTTTGGATTTCGGAGGTTCAAAAGACTTTGGAAAAATATAAGGCTAAGTTCACTAAACTCGAATTTTCAATACGAGTTCAACGAAGTTGACGGAACTTGAATCCGAGTTCCCGAGCTCAAGATATCAATTACGGAACCAAGGGTGTGCTAATTACTCGTTAGCCCCCGACTTGGATTCCAAAATTAAAATAAATTCGAAACATATGCAAACGAACCCGAAAACATGAAACGATCATATATTCATATTCCTGACACGTATAAGTCCCACATATTAAATTTGCACGAAATTTCGGTATCAATTTATATAAAAACGAAGCACGTAAATGTCACTCATAAGCAATGCAACAAGAAAATTCATAACATTACAAATAATATAAAATTCAAATTCGTATATAATTTATAAATAAAATGCATGCATCAATATTAATTACAATGAATTGCATGAGTTCATGCAAATATATTATTAACCAACTCGTACCACATTTAATATATATATATATATATATATATATATATATATATATATATATATATATATATATATTTATATAAGTATGTTTGGTATTAATAACATTAAAATAAAGTAATTAACATTTAATATATTTAAAATAAAATTAAATATATAAAACACGTATAAATAATTATTTCGCGCAATTTGGTAAACACATACGTCATGCTGTACTAACTTACTAAAAAAAAACTGGGGCGTTACAACCTCTCCCCCTTAAAAGAATCCGTCCTCGGATTCACTGTCTGCCAGAAAACAATTAATGAAGGAACCTCGTTCCTTACAAGCAACAAGGAGAGAACCCCATCTCTCAAACAACAATGAGAGAACCCCGTCTCTCAAAAGCAACAACGAGAGAACCCCGTCTCTCGAACAACAATGAGAGAACCCCGTCTCTCGCAAGCAGGGAAAGAAGTGCAAAATATGAAATACAATCACAACGAAGAGCAACCATAAAAGAGAAAGTATTAAAACATCCAATTATGACAACTTAATCAAAACAACCACATGAAGCCAGGGAACAATTATCACTTACTTACATCCAACATTGATTATACAACAATAGTTAACACATCAAAGAGTCAAAGCACAGATTATCAAAATTATTTAAATTAACAATGCGTGTATGCATATGCCATGGATGTCTGAGGTACTGTTCACCGTGGAAATGAATTTGAAGTTAAAGCCTTCATGGTCTCAAGGTATGGTCTGAACCCAAAAGCTAGCTCGACTCTTGGCTTGTTTTTAATATCTTCAACGTGTCACCGAAGAAACTGATAAGGCTCTCGACTGATCCTATTTTTAATTCCACTCTCATTCTCATATCTTCTTACCTTCTTCCATTTCTCGGTTATACGTTGACCCTGATCCAATCAACCTGCCCTTCCAAAACGAGTTTTACCCTACATCTTAAGATTTCGGACCGGTCTTCTTCACGGTTCATGCCTCCTTCTATAATTTGGTGAAACCCCTGAAATTCAATAACCTTTTAGATTAATAATCACAGCCTTCTTGACGAGTTCTTTCCAAACCAGGTTGTGATCATCGGTTCCCAAAAATTTGGATTAATATCTTCGTGGATCGTTTCCTCATCCCTTCATCATCTTAGAGCCATTAAGTGTGCATTAAATTTTGGTTCACCCAAATCTCTAATCGAGGGAAAACTTCCTTGATACTTCTTGAGATTCAATTCAAGTCCTTTCTTAGTCACTTCTTTCTGATTCCTTTCTTCTCAAATTCCTTCTAACTCATTATGGAAAAACGACTAGCGATGCAGTAAGGTTTTATTTTGTTAAGTGATGTCCGAACTCCTCCAATACTTAGTCAAATTACCTTCTACGGTTGCCATCACGAACGCATTAATTCGATTTAATTTCTGTTCCTTGAGGCAATTTAATGATCTCACAGAAGCTCCTCCATAATTCCATTATTTTCCAAAATTTAAATCCCATGTATAGAAATGCTCAACAAACCATCTCCTCAGTATCCCGTGGTGACCTTCAACACGAACTTAATACTTAACACTCACTTTAACGGTTTAACCGTTAAGGCTCTTTTATTTATTTCCGATCACCACTATTAGGACTTCCAAGTCTTCCTTAATTTGCAATTTTGGTATTCCTACTAAAATATTTCTTCGAGCACCACTTCAATCTTCCAATTTGTTTCTCGGTCGTGCTCTCCCCCTTAAATTTCTATTGCCACATGTTGAACTCCATTGATTCTTCTTTTGTCGAAATTCTGGATGAATAATTTCCATTAGGGAGGATTTTAAGCAAAAGGGCAACCCCAAGGTTTTACCTTTCAACCTCCCTTCTAATTCGCTTGATGTCCTAAACCCCTTTCCTATTCTTATCCGATCCAAACACCCCGCAATCAACTCTAATCTCGCTTCTCTTAATGAATTCCCGTTTTCATTAACCTATCCCTTACTTGAAATTCTTTATTTTTCCGACATCACCTTCATTGTAACGTACCGTCCCTGATGGGATCAAAATGCGCTCGTCCCACGTTTTGACACGTGGCACCCCAAAAATAACGACACATGTCCTGTGATTACGGTAGTCATCCACGAGCGCTGAAACCCTTTAAGCGCCTGTATCCTCCCAAGAATACGTGCCGTCTCTGTCGCGCCTGCACGTGATCATTGTTACCGAAATCCTACGAGCGTCATTCACACTACATGGTTAATGCTCCAATCATTTAAGGGAAGCCCTCTTCGAGCGCTACATTCCCTCAGAGAGGCTTCCGCTCCAAATCGTTACACATGCCCTGGCCCTCATCCCCTAACGGATTCCTTAGCCACCAAGGCTTTAGTTGACACGAAAGTGCTCCCGAGCCCTCGTTACCAACTCCCCAAACGGCTCTCTGACACATCGTACATGCCCGTGCACCTACCACTGTTGCCAACACCATCTTCCACCAGCTTTTGCAGAGAATATTCCTCCTAGGTTTCTCTCGCAACGCCCCGTGTTAGGGCAACATTCGGCCAGGACCACATGGCGCAAATGACCAAAGGGTCCCTGAACAGCATTTCGGACATCATTTGGAAGAACATCATCTGCAGGTACGGGATACCAAGGGTGCTCATTTCGGACAATGGATCCCAATTCATAGCAGCTGACACTCGAGAGTGGTGTTCAGAGTTGGGGATTGAACAGCGCTTTACCTCCGTGGGCCATCCTCAAGCCAACGGACAGGCGGAAGTCACCAACCGGGTTATTTTACAGCATCTGAAGACAATGCTGGAGAGCAAAAAGAGTGAATGGGCAGAAGAACTACAAGGGGCACTCTGGGCTTATCACACTACTCCACGAGCGGCTACAGGCGAGATGCCTTTCGCGCTCGTATATGGGTCAGAAGCGATGATACCGGTCGAAAGTAAATGAGTCTGCTCGTGTAGCTTACTTCGAGCCTCAGCTTAATGGAGATAACAGAAGCCTGGAATTGGATCTATTGGAGGAAAGAAGAGACAAGGCCTGGGCTGAAATACACAGGTACAAAGCGACTGTGGCACAACAATACAACAAGTGTGTGCGAGAAAGGACGTTCCAGTTGGGAGATTTGGTTTTGAAGAAAGTAGAGGTGTCCAAACATGTGGGGAAATTGGACCCCAACTGGGAGGGTCCATTTAAAGTCATCCAGATCAGAGCTAACAACACTTACACCCTGGAGACACTTCAAGGCGAGCGCTTGGCTCACCCTTGGAACGCATGTAACCTCCGGCGGTTTTATGTTTAACAGCTCTCTAGATTCAATGATGTAACAGCCCCGTTCATGGGTTCTATGTACTTCAAATTTCAAGTAAGTTACAATACATTCTTTACAATATCTTTGTACTTCTGCTTTTGTTATTACATAAATGGATAAGACCTACGTCCCTCGTCTTTACGAGCGTGGTTGGTAGTCCATCCCAAGACGAACACTGTTATTACCCATGGGTTACACTTGCCAGCACTCTACTCCACGTGGGGGGACGCCCTCATAGTATTAGACTGGTAACGCGTACAACCAACTTAATGAGTCAGAAAGAAAATACGAAGGAAATCCTAGTAGGCCTTGGCCGTTCGTTACAACGCCTTGCGCTCGAAAACGGGATCGCTGGAAAATAGGAACAAGAACGCTCGTTTAACGACAACACCATTAAGAAAAAATTTCACAAGTCTTGAACGAGGGCAGTTTCTTAGTAAGACCCTCGTAGTTACTCAAGACTTAGCAAAATTTCCCAAGGTTAAGAAGAAAGTACACAAGTCTTGAACGAGGGCATTCTCTCAGTAAGACCCTCGTAGTTACTCAGGACTTAGCAAAATTTTCTAAGTATAAAAGCAAAAATTTACACAAGTCTTGAGTGGGGGCAGCCTCACGATAAGACCCTCATGGTTATTCAAGACTTAGTGAAATTTTTCAAGTTTTCAGGATTTAACAGAAGCTGTCAAGTGTCAGAAACCTATCTGAGTAATGCAATTTTCACTATGCTTGTTACACACCATCTTACTACTACAAGATTTGTTCACAACAAGCGCAAAGTGAAAGTTCGCAATTAAGAAGAAGGTAAAAGACAGTATCATGGAAATGGGAAATTTTATTTACTCAAGGGCTCTCGCCAGATATTACAAAATAAGGGCTCAGAAGCCCACAATATTAATGCAAGAAGAGGAAAGGCATTAAACTTAGGTAAGAAGAGTTGCAAAGCAAAGCTGGAGAGAAGGAACTTCAGGCGGCGGGAGCGATGTCTTCATCAAGAAAAACCAAAATGTTCTGGGCAACTGGGTCGTAAACGGGGCCTTCCGGTTCTTGATGATGGGCTTCTGGAGGCTCAGGATTGTTGTTACCAGGCGATTGTGGGTCGTTGGGCTCATCGGCGTTGGCTCGTTAGCTGGAGCAGGGATGTTTTCACCAGCTGGAACAAGGGCATTTTCCACGAAAGGCGCTTGGGGCTCGTTTTCAGGAGGATCATTTTGTGCGGCTTGGAGGGAATCTCCTACAGGATGGGTTTCCATGTACTCTTCCTGGATAAGCTTGACCAGGAATTCATACTCCGGTTCAGAGATATGGTCCGCCGGATCGTCACGTTCGTCATCATCCTTCTCGCGGCGCTCATTAAACATGAGCCCCGTGTTCTCTGCCCCATGAATAGCCGGATCCGTCAGCCCTTTATGGATGCCTTGCTCGATGGCTAAGTTGAAGGCCTTTTGAGCCTCATCCAGGCAGTGCAAGGAAGCCGCAAAGTTGAAGTCTTTAGAATGACAGAATTTGATGAGGGCCTCCTTGTTTGCTCGTGCGAGACTCTGGGGCCACTGGTTCATGGTGTCGGTGAATTTCCTTTCTGCCTCCAGAGCCCTCGTTTTCCAACTTTCACGCTCAGCCTCAAGCTTTTTATAGCCCTCACTAAGTTGGGCAAATTTATCTCTCAAGCTGCTCCGAGCGCTCTCCACGCTCGCAAAGTCATCCTTCAGCCTCTTCATTTCCTCCTCCGCCTTCTCGTATACCTCCTTGAGGGAAGTATACTTAGCCTTCTCTGTGTCCAGCTCCACCTGGATTTGGGCTGGGTCGTTTGCACGCGCCATTTTCTTATACTTGGCTTTGCGATCAGCATAAACGGAGGCGCGCATTTGGATGTTTTTGGCCCTCGGGAGCACTTGCTGCACGGGCTCGAAAGACTGAAAGTGTTAGTAAGAATGTGGGAAAGTAATACCTACCAGAGATAATGGAATTGCAAGGGAATGAGAACTTACGGAGATTAAAGCATGCACCATATCATAGGCCACCGTCTCTACAGACTCAGTGTACAAGTGCCTATGGTCAGCAGTAAATTGGGCCTTGTCGTATAAATTCTCGCTTACAGTCTGAGCGAGCGTCCCAGGCCTCAGCAAAACTGCACCCCCATCCGCAGAGCCGGAGAAGTTCCTGTCCCCTCGACGGGCGAACTTCCACAGATGCTCTTTCTCTGAAGAGGAAGTTTCTCCGCTGCCCTTGGGGCCTTCAACTACTTGCTTTCCCTTACCCGTTATTGCGAGGGTGTCGGGCATCCTCTTCCTCTTGCGGGAAGGCCTATCAGCGCTCGATTGAGCCTCGCTTATCACCACGTTGCCTTGGGGCCTCGCTTGATTAGTAGCACGAGGGTCAGCCACCCTCGAATCTATTGGAGGGGGTGGCCGCACCACTACTCTGTCCTCCACATTGACCGCTAGGCTATCCCCTCGGCCTCGTTGAGTTTGAACGCCGGGAGCCGTACTCGAGCTGGCGCCATGCTGGCCACCACGAGCGTCCCCCCTGCCCGCTCCACGGCCTCGAGGGCGTTGTTGTTCCTCTTGCTGGGCTTGACGCCTATTGGCGTTAGCGAACCTGGCAGCATGTCTAATTCCTCCGGCCATTTCCAAGATTGTCGCTCCTGCAAAGAAGGTGGAAACAAGGGTTAAAAACCCTTAGACAAACTTCTCCATATGCAAGTTACAAGTGCAGAAATAAACAAGTTAGCATTCCTATCTATGTGTTAGTGCCCTAAAATCTAACCGTCTCTCTCCAAGTCACGAGCGGGAGGGTTGTGAAGATAATGCGGGTCATTGGTAAGACCGCAGAGGAACATAAGCTCCGCATCATCTATCCAGTCCTTGGTACGAATCAGGCGACCCTCGTCCCTCAACGCCTCCGCCAAGCCCTTGGCCCAACCCTTTGGGAAGGCAGGTTCCAGGTGGTTCTTTACAAGCGAACCCTTCCCATGCTAGATCCAATCTGAGGACACCCCAAAACCTTCATCTGTGGGGGCCCTGATAAAAATGAACTTCACCTTCCAGTTCAGGCCATATGTGGCGGAGGGAGAGTTAATTAACCTCAAATGAGACTTCGCTTGAATATAATAGAAGAAGCCCGCGGTGACGAGCGTGGCAAGCTGACCACTTGAAGAAGAGCCTTCGCTCGTAACCAACGCATCTCATGAGAATCACAAAGCTCGTTATCAATGCGAGGCCATTGGGCACGACTTGTGAGGGGCAGAGGCCCAAATCATTCAGAATATGAGCCACGGGGAGCGGAATTGGGAACCTCAAGCCCCCTAGAGCTGACCGCATCAATATAGACCGCCATCTCACCGGGCGGCGGGCGATTGGTGTGCTCGTGTTTAGCAGGGATTCTCCATTGGAAACGCTCATCCCAGTAGATGGGGACCATGACGGACTTTATCTCTCCCAAGGTTACTGTACTAGGAGTCTCATCTGGGGTTCGGTCGGTCGCTTGCATGCCCGAACCCTCACCCTCGTTGGGCCCTTTGGCTTTCTTTGTTTTCTTGCCCTTGCCTTTTTCACGGGCTCTTTCGGAGGGCCCCACTGCTTCTTCAGTTTCCGACGCCGGAGCAGCAATTGCCACTATCACAGTATGGCGGTGGGGATGAGTCGCACTCTCATTTATCGGGAAAGTCACCCCCTGCCTCTCCGCCTCCATCACTAAGTTCATTTCTTCAAAGATGGGCTCCTCTCCGTCTGGGTTTCTCTTATCTAGGGCCATAACAGCCGCACCCAATTCTTCGTCCCTAGAGGAATCCGAAGAGGATGAGTTCTGGGTGGCCATCTCTTCGACTTCACGGGCAAACTCCTCTACATGTTGATCGGCCATGGCGATATTGGAATTTGAAAAGAGATTTGGGGGTTTTTTCTGGGAAATGTTGTATATCTAAAAGGATTCGAGATTTCTGGAGAGTAGAAGCCTAAGAGATTACTGAATCCTAGATGTGATTCTAAGGTTAGAAAAGTTAGAAAGTTTCACCGGAGATTACCTTAAAATTTCGGGGAAAGCTTGAAGAAAGATTTGAGATGCTCTGAAACTGGAATGCAAAGAGTTTTTCTGCTAAAGGATGCTTTGAAGATTTGTTCGCGTAAAAGATGGAATGGATGCAGAATCCCTTATTTATAGGGATGGGAGTTGGTACGGTTTCTGGCGAAAATTCAAAATTGTAATCATTTCCCGCCTAGGAAACCGTCCACTTTATTGCTTCCCGAAGCTCACGCGCCCCACGCGCATCAGCATTTAATGCTTAGACGCTCGAAATGGTCAGAAGAAAGGACTGCAATTAATGCTTGCACGTTACAAGCGGTCAGATGAAAGGACCGCATTAATGGCGTGCTCAGAAAGATGATTGCTCAACACGCAAAAGCCTCGTACGAGTGACACGCACAATGGGTTCCATTGGATAAAATTCTGCAGCCCTTATCACTAAGGACTACAGAATTAGGGGGCAAAATGATGGGATCAAAATGCGCTCGTCCCACGTTTTGACACGTGGCACCCCAAAAATAACGACACATGTCCTGTGATTACGGTAGTCATCCACGAGCACTGAAAACCTTCAAGCGCCTGTATCCTCCCAAGAATACGTGCCGTCTCTGTCGCGCCTGCGCGTGATCATTGTTACCAAAATCCCACGAGCGCCATTCACACTACATAGTTAATGCTCCAATCATTCAAGGGAAGCCCTCTTCGAGCGCTATATTCCCTCAGAGAGGCTTCCGCTCCAAATCGTTACACAAGCCCTAGCCCTCTTCCCCTAGCGGATTCCTTGGCCACCAAGGCTTTAGTTGACACGAAAGTGCTCTCGAGCCCTCGTCACCAACTCCCCAAACGGCTCTCTGACACATCGTACATGCCCGCGCACCTACCACTGTTGCCAACACCACCTTCCACCAGCTTTTGCAGAGAATATTCCTCCTAGGTTTCTCTCGCAACGCCACATGTTAGGGCAACATTCGGCCAGGACCACATGGCGCAAATGACCAAAGGGTCCCTGACCCTCTGTAACACCCGAGCGCAAGGCGTCACATCCTCCGCACCGAGACCCGACCCGAATATGGAATGGACGATCCATACCCGAGCCAAATCACGGCGAACGGGGACAAACACACACTCTAAGCTAGGCGGGCTAACCCTTGAAACCATAAAACAACATAAAACATTAAAGCGGAAGCAATAAACTAACATATACCATATATATATACATACCATGAGCATCCAAGCTCCAAAAATAATTCATATACATCATCAATTGCCATCACGGCCCAAAACACGTACTCTCCACATCATTATACATATACAAAGATCAAAATAAAAGTATGCAAGTGTAAGACTCAAAATACAGAGCTAGAGACGAATGCAAGACCTAGGACTCGTATCCCCGCCTAGCTCCCTCAACACCTGCACAAAACAACTGAAAACCAAACGGGCTCAGTCCAAAAGGAACTGGTGGGTATAAAACAGGGCATAGGTATAATATAAGACGATATTTAAACAATCACATGCAAGCTATAATCCCAAGTGAGGTTTTTAAAGAATTTCCCAAGTGGGTGAAATAGAAATCATCAAAAGGGATTATAACGATTCATTTACATTAGGTCATTATTGGCCCGGCGAGTGGGCATGCATTATCTCCAACCAACACCTTGTGTAAACCATTTAAACATTCATTTATTCATTCTTTTCATGCAATCAATCTTTTGTGCACATTCATTAACATTTACTCCTTCTTCCTCCGGGTTGGTGGCGGGTTTGCAAGGCCCGACCACCTATTCATTGACCAAAAGGGGTTACATGACTCCCCAGATGGCGCTCAGCGTCCATTCCTCGCTAACTCCTAACGAGGTCCGGTTACGCCATTCATTGTTGGAACTAGTGTGAGGGATCACCGTCGGCCCGTACCTCCCCGGATAGCCACTCACACTAAGTCCCTGGGCCCCATTCGTGCATTCGATCATTTCTCGCCAAAACATTAGGTAGGGTTCATAAAATAAGGCTTTACGTTGAAAACATTTACTCTTTAAAACGACTCTATATATATATAATTTTGGTCGAAAGCTTTCACATTGAAGGTATATATAGGGTCTTATATCTACATAGAAGAAAAACCCACCTTAAACCGCAAAAGAAGAAAGCACGAGCCTCACTGACCGGCCTCGTCTCTAACTGGATCAAAATCTGTGCAAGAAAGGTGAAGTGAGACTCAATATGACCAAATAAGACGCTCGGCAATGCAATGATCATGATATGAATATGTAAAAGATAAGATTATGTTATGAAATGTTCATGTGCACTATTAAGGAATTTAGATCATATATTCAAGTCATTCACTCATTCATCAATTCACATTTTAATAAAATTAATTCAAGAAATTCAAATAATGATTAATTAATTACTAAACATACATAAATGTGTAAATAAGTTACATTATAAAACATATACATATAAAATACATGCACACGTATAGCCATGCATGCAAAACAAATGCATGAAAAACAGGGGGGGTGACACGCCCGTGTCACCTAAATACAGTAAGCAGTGACACCCCCGTGTCACAGTACAGCGGACAACATGCAGGAAAATAGAAGGTGACACGCCCGTGTCACCATTACAAAGCAAACCGTGGCACCCCCGTGTCACGGTACAGAAAACTCAGCCCAACATGCACCCCCGTGTCACGCTGAAGAAAGGAAAAGTGACACGCCCGTGTCACTGTGCGTAGCAGAAAAAAAACAGGGCATAAACGCAACAGCAACAACAACCAACCAAAACACCAATTCCAACCAACAAATGCAACCCAAAACTTGAAGAAACATGTGACCATACTTAAAGCACAATAAAATCTAGCATATAATCTCATATCATGCATTGATCATCAAGATTTATCAATATCAAACCCATTTCATCATTCATGATCCAAGTTCAAACTTCACAAGATAAATGCATACAACTTGAGCTCAAAGTTCCTAAACATATTTCCAATAACAATTACACACATTAACCAATTCATCACAAAGCCCTAACTATCCATAAATCCAAGAAATTCATCAAAGTTCCAAAGTTACCTCAAATGCAAGAAATGGATGCTAAGGTGAAGATATGATGTTGATGATGCTTGAATGTCCACAAAACTCACAATTATGAAGCTTGAAAGATGAAATCTTCCCCCACTTGGGCAAGGGTTTTGATCGGTTGGCTTGGGAGCAAGAACAAGAATGTATGTAATGTTTGTGTGAATGAAAGGGATGCATTACGTGATATGCAGCTATGAGGGGAAAAGAATTGGCCAATTTGCTATTAAGTCCTCCGATTTAATAAGTTATGCAAGTGAGTCCCCAAACTTTTGAAATGTAATCAATTAAGTCCATGCAATTAGGTCCTCAAAGTTCATGAAATGATCAAATAAGGTCACAACGAAATTAAGTCAAATTCGGGAAATTAATTCACGTTGTAATCACGTTCAATTTGTGCAATAAATATCAATTTGAAGAATTCACAAAATACTTAATATTAAATAATATACACAATTAACATATATATATATATAATAATAAAATAAAGGAGATAACATTTAACACGTTTAAAATAAAATCAACTATATAAATACGTAAAATAGTTATTTTGCGCGCAATTAGGTAAACAATTACGTCATACCTGTACGGCCGAATTATCGGGGCGTCACACCCTCAACTATAAATAGGAGTCTTCATCTCCATCTCTGTAAGCAACTTCCATTACAGTAACCTCTTACCCTGCTTACACTTTCTCTTTCAGATCTTCATCTGACTTGAGCGTCGGAGAGCCAAACTGGGAATCACCCCCAGTTCCCCCAGCTTGGCCTTCTGATTTTGTTCTGTGTGTTTGTCCTAGCAGGTAGAACCTCCATCTTTTCCGGCGAACCTCAACTGGCTTTCCTCTCCTAAACAAATTCTAAAGGGATCGGACTCTGTAACCCATATTCAGAACCCATCAGTCCCATTACTTCTTTTCTTCTTAACTTAGATGTGGCCCGATCGAAGAGATACTTGATAAGTGAGATGAAAGGACTTCCTATTAAATAAACACTAGAATGCATGTCGGGTTAAAAATGACGATGCACGTGGCACACTTGCGACAATTAAATATACAGTATATTAAAGCAACACGATCAAATAAAAACGTGCTCACGAAAACATAAGTAAAGAAAATAAATAATTTGGTACGAAGTATGATGCACGTGCCATGAATGCTTTGGAACCTGTCACCAATATAGTAAGTTGTTAGTTCGGTAGCTTTTCCTCGTTCCTCCAATCCTGAATTTACTTTGACTTGCTAATCCTGCTTTGTCTTTCCCACGGTCTTCCAGTTTTCCATGAATCTTCGTGCATCCCTTGTATCTCCCACTGTCTGGAATTGCAATTTCACGATCCCTGATTTCCTCGACATCCACTGAATTTGGCCTCTGCATTTCTCCCCGAGAATCACCCTTCAGCATTGCCCAAATTCTCTTACAAAATTGAACCCTAATGTAATTATGAACCCTACTTCTCACCATCACCATGATTAAGACTCCCGTGCTTATCCTTTATGAGTTGAGATTAGTGAAATAAACTCATTTTCCGATTGCTTATACTTGAGCACATGATTTCCTTCCAAAGAGTCTTCACCTTGCTTTATCGTTTCCATTTGTTGCTCCATATCTTCCAATTCGACCTCACAACTCGGCAATTTAGCTTGGATTTGGGAAAGGAACTCAATTCCCATCCTCAGTGTCACCACCTTCCCAAAATTTGTATTTACTGTTGGAAAACACGAATCAGAAAGCAGCGAAATTAAAAAAAATTTCCCAACAAAAGGATCTTGGACTCGCAATCGTGTAACCAAATTTATAGGGATTAGAAACTTACTTTCTTAATTAACTTTCTTGAAGCGTTTCAAGCCACCCAAGAACGCTCTTCTCGCGGTTTGATACCCTCTCCTTGGTAAATCTCGAATCTTCAAACTTCTAACTTGAAGCTCTCTAGAGATAGTCCACCAACTTGACTACAATCTAACTAGTAAGGATGCTAGTTCTCTAGTTAGTGTTTAGGCTTAACCTAGGGTTTCGTTTATCCTGGAGAAAGGATGGTGTTCAACACATGAACCAAAAGAATTGCCAATTCGCTCCAAGAGGAGCTCGAGCTCCCCTATTTATATGAAGGGGAGGACCGAAAATCCTAGTCCTTATGGGCTAGGGTTTCGGCCTCTCTCTCCTATTACTTGATCATCAAGTAATTTTGACTTTGACTATGAATTCAAATTCAAATCAACTTTTAAGAGAGCTAAAATATCCAAACTAATTTTGGATAATTTTATACTTTATTTATTTAAAATAAATAACTTATTTTATCTAATTAATTAATTCATAATTAATTAACTAGATTATTTTTCTCCAAAATAAGACTTTCTTTTTAATTCAAAATTAAACCAAAGTCTATTAAATAATTAATCACATTAATTATTTAACACATAAATAAATATACACATATATTTACACACGTGTGAGACACGTGTCACAAGGACACGTGTCACTCACGTGAGCCACACGTGTGGTTCACACGTGTGGAACCCTCTTGGCCCGATTAACTCGTTTAATCATTTTCAAGCCTTAACTCATGTAACCAAGTTGTTATGTGTGTGACCCTCTAGGTTCTCAATTCAATTAGCAGTGACCCTAATTAAATAATTCACTAATTAATTAATCAGTCCACAGATTAAACGATCATAGTCTAGCAACAGGTGTTTAACCCCTAGCTGAATTGGAATGTTCGGATTCGACAGAACCTTTAAGTCATTGATTCATGTGAGATACAATCCTCCTACTTATTATCTCTCAACCAAGATCTAGGGTAAGGGAATAATCAGAACCCTAATAATCCTGTCTTAAAGCTAAGTGCATTTCATATCCATTTGATCTCAATCCAAGAAACCTTTTTCTTGATGTCTTGATCTACTGCCTTGGCCAAGGACTCCATATGGCATATGAATGACTTACACAATAAGAGATCACCTTGCAAATGCAAGTGTAGGTCCTTTCTTGATTCTCAATCACTTTCATGAATCACTTGTGCAGCCCCAGCATAAGCCTTGAATCAGTTGTCTAAGGCGACACCCTTTAAAGTTTATACGTAAGACTACAGAGTTAACTCATAAAGTGACAGGGAACCTCAAGTCTAAGGATCAATTAATCACATCAATGACTCGTGAGATATTTCCTAATCTGGAAGTTTCTATTTCCTGAAATAGAAACTTCCTTTCCCACTTAGGAATGTTCTCACACGGGGCACCTCAATGAACTTACTTATTGAGGTAAGCACCCTCATGTATCACGCACGTATCAACTATACACTTTGCACCTTCATGAAACAAGGTGGTCCTTCTTAAGGGCGTGATCCCACAAGCAAGCCTTAGAGGAGTCAGGTTGACACTCCCACTGTCGGTAGGACTCATCGGCTTGGAGTATTTTACTAATCATGACTTATGTGATATAGGGCTCGTTTTATGAACCATTTTACCTAAATGGTAGAGTCCTAAAGTCACCAGGATTAGGGGAGTTCTCATACATGCACAGATAAAGTAAACGCATACCAAACCAGAGCATATAAAGAGGTGTTGCCTTAATTCGTTATTTCATTCAAAGATTATCTGTGATTACAATAAGGAAAAGCACAAAGGGGATATACAATCGGCTTTCTAGGGCACTATTCCTAACAATCTCCCACTTGCCCGTCAAAGCCATTCTAAAGCTACTCTAAGTCCCATCTTCTGAAGATGACCTTGGAAAGCTTCTCGACTAAGGGGTTCAGTAAGTGGATCTGCCACGTTCTCTGCTGATGTGACCCTCTCAATTTGCACATCTCCTCTTTTGATAATATCACGGATTAGGTGATACTTCCTCATAATGTGCTTGGTCCGTTGGTGAGATCTTGGTTCTCTTGGTTGAGCAACCGCCCCAGTGTTGTCACAAAACACAGAAATAGGGTCTTTCATGCTAGGAACAACATTCAACTCTTGAATGAAGTTTCTAATCCAAACACCTTCCTTAACTGCATCATTTGTAGCCAAGTATTCGGCCTCAGTGGTCGAATCTGCAGTGGTAGTTTGCTTGGAACTCTTCCAACTCACTGCTCCGCCGTTTAGGTAGAAAATGTATCCTGACATTGACTTAAAATCATCTAAGTCAGACGCAAAGCTTGCATCGCAGTATCCTTCGACAGTAAGATCTTTCTGACCTCCGTAAACTAAGAATAAATCTTTAGTACTTTTCAAGTACTTAAGAATATTCTTCACGGCAGCCCAGTGACCATCTCAAGGGTCAGATTGGAAACGACTTATAACACTAAGTGCATAAGCCACATCCGGTCGAGTACATAACATTGCATACATTATGCTACCTATTGCTGACGCATAAGGTGTATGAGTTATTCTCTCCTTCTCAAGGTTAGTCTTAGGACACATCTTCTTTGAAAGACATGTTCCTACACTCATAGGAAGGTTCTTAACCCTTGCTGACTCCATATTGAATCTCTTCAATACTTTGTCAATGTACATCGACTGTGATAGTCCTATTAACCTTCTAGATCTATCTCGATAGATTTTAATTCCAAGGATATAGGACGCATCACCAAGATCTTTCATCTCGAATTGGTTTGATAACCATAACTTAGTCACTTTCATGTCATCCTTCGAATTCCCAATAAGAAGGATGTCATCAACATAAAGTACTAAGAATTGTACTGGGGTCTCCAATTCCTTTCTATACACACAAGACTCATCCGAAATTTGAATGAAGCCAAACGCTTTGACCGATTCATCAAATCGAATGTTCCAATTCCTAGAAGCTTGTTTCAATCCATAGATTGATCTTTGGAGTTTGCAAACCTTTTGCTCACTCCCACTGAATGTGAAACCAATGGGTTGCTCCATATAAATGTCCTTATCAATGTCACCATTGAGAAAGGCAGTTTTCACATCCATTTGCCATATCTCATAGTCATAATATGCTGCAATGGCAAGCATGATCTGAATAGACTTTTGCATTGCAACTGGCGAAAAGGTTTCATCAAAGTCCACGCCGGGTCTTTGAGTGAATCCTTTTGCAACCAGTCTTGCTTTGTAAGCTGCAATACTTCCATCAACTCCAAGCTTTCTCTTAAAGATCCATTTGCAACCTATGGGTTTGACCCCATCAGGCAAATCTACCAAGGTCAAAACTTGGTTGGAGTTCATGGAATCCATTTCGGATTTCATGGCTTCTATCCACTGTTCAGAGTCAGAATCTGAAAGTGCCTCCTCATATGTTAAAAGATCATTATCCATTTGAGAGATTTCATGGAAGAATCCATACCATCTCTCCGGCTGTCTAGGAGTGCGTTCAGAACGCCTTAGAGGAGGATTTTCGTGTGTATCGAAATCCGTGATTGGTTGTGGTTGGTCAGTAGGGGATGTTTCTTCAGTGGGTGGCGTGGGGTCACTTTGTACTTCCTCTAATTCTATGATCTTCCCTTTCTTTTCTTTAAGGAACGGTTCCTCAAGAAAAGTGGCATTTCTGGAAACAAACACCTTTTGCTCAGATTGATCATAGAAGTAGTATCATATGGATTCCTTAGGATAACCTACAAAGTAGCATAAGTTAGAACGAGATTCTAACTTATCTCCCACTGTCCTCTTGACTTAAGCAGGACAACCCCAAATTCTTAAGTAAGAATAACTAGGGATTTTACCATGCCACATTTCATAGGGTGTTTTAGGGACTGACTTAGAGGGAACTAGATTCAAAATCTTTGCTGCACTTTCTAGGGCATAACCCCGGAAAGAAGGTGGTAAGTCAGTGAAACTCATCATGGAACGAACCATATCAAGTAAGGTTCGATTCCTTCTCTCAGAAACTCCATTAAGCTGAGGAGTTCCCGGAGGAGTCCACTGAGACATAATCTCATTATCTTTGAGATGATTAAGGAATTCTTCACTAACATACTCGCCTCCTCGATCAGATCGAAGTGCTTTGATCTTGTGACCAGTTTGGTTCTCAACCTCCTTTTGAAATTCTATGAATTTCTCAAAAGCTTCAGATTTATACTTCATTAAGCATACATAACCATACCGACTAAAGTTATCAGTAAAGGTTATGAAATACTGATGATTGTTTCTAGTGCTTACACTAAGCGGTCCACAAACATCAGTATAGATCAAATCCAAAACCTTAGTGGCACGTTCCACAGTTCCTTTAAAAGGAACTTTGGACATTTTTCCTTTGAGACAAGATTCGCAAGAAGTTAACTCTTTAAGATCACTTTCAGAGAATGATCCTAAAGTGTTTATCTTGCTAATTCTGTTCTTGGAAATGTGTCCTAATCTAGCGCGCCATAAGGGAGCTAAAACTTTGTCATCTCTCTTACGTTTAGTTTCTCATTGGATATTCATAATATTGATATTCTAAGTTAGATAAAGTCCATTGCTTAGAGTACCGATGTGACCGGAAGAGTTGTTCCGTTTGATAAAGTATTTACCATTCTTAATATAAGTTTCATAACCTTCACAATTTAAAATTGGAACATAAATTATAATACGAATAATGCTTGGTACATAAAGGACTTTATTTAAGACTAACTCAAAACTACCTAAATCTAATCTAATTGTGCCTAAAGCTCGAGCTTCAACATTTGAGCCATCGCCGATCTTTAAGACACATTCTCCTTCTTTGAGTTGTTGGACTTCACTTAGCATCTGTACATCATTACAGATATGAGTTCCACAACCGGTATCAAGTACCCAAGAACTAGAATTAATAGAAAGATTTATTTCAACGAGAAACATACCTTTCTTTAGAGTAGCTTTGTACTCTGGGCAGTTTCTCCTCCAATGTCCCGCTTTTCCACAATGGAAGCAAACATCCTCTTTCTGATCACGCTTCTTCTTTTGGGCCTTCCCCTTCGAAACGCCACCAGTGGGCCTAAGGGGTTTCTTCTTCTTCTTTTGGGCTTTCTTGCCCTTATCTTTAGAAGGCCCAGAAGAGGAAGATGGAGCATTCACCATCAAAACCTTATTGTCCTTCTTGATCGTGCTTTCAGCGGTCACAAGCTGACTAATTAGCTCAGCTACAGTAGCACCAGCATGATTCATATTAAAGTTAAGGACAAATGGATTGAATGATGGTGGGAGCGAAGCTAGCAACAAATCAACTGAAAGCTCATTTTTCAGTGGCATGTCCATGGAAGCAAGTTTCTCAGTAAGGGCGAGAAACTTGAGTCCATATTCATGGACACTTGAACCTTCCCTCATTCTTAAGTGGAACAATTCCTTTGAAGTGTTATACCTTGTAACACGTTCATGAGGGCGATAAAGTTGCTCTAAGTGGTCGTAAATCTCCCAAGCGAATTCCATGGCCTCATGTTGCCTTTGCAAGTCCGGAGACATGTTAGCCAACATAAGATAACGGGCTTGAAGATTATCATCCTTCCACTTCTGAATCGCTTCCCACTCGGCCCGAGTGGGAGCCTCCCCTTCGGGACTAGGCTCCCCTTCGAAGAGAACATAAGTTCTCTTCTCAGAATCTAAAATGATTTTTAGATTCCTCAGCCAATCAGAATAGTTGGGACCAGTCAACTTGTTTGACTCGAGGATCGATACAAGAGGGTTTTTGGTTGCCATTTCAAAACACGTAGAGAATCACAGAATTTACGACCTAAATGGTAAAACAGAGAACTAGTGAGCATGATGAATTATAACGATATACAAAAGATAAGGTCTTTAATCTAATGTAGCTCCCACTGTTTTTCAAAGATCTAGAATTCCCAAAGATCTAAGAGGAACACGTTTCCTAATGGGTACTAAGATCCTAAGCAATTTACCTCGAACCCACGACTCGCGGACATTCTAAGTAAGAACCCTAGGTAAGTACAACTTACCAATTCTAACACCTTTAGAACTCTTAGTAATTGATTTTGCATCACCTATCTTTCAATATGGACCCACGACTCGTGCGACATCCATACTTACTTAGGCGTTAAGCTAGACCCATCAATCATAAGATCATGATCAAAACTTAGTTCGAACGACCCACGACTCGCGGACATCGCCCTTGCTAAATTTGCATCTTGAATTAAATACCTGTTTGTTCGAAATTAGCTTAATATTTAATGGGAATTTTCGAATCAACCGGAGAGTTGTCCGGTTCGACCTCACCAACATATATGTTATCCAATTTTATTAGTCTTGATTAATGCAAGTACACTTAAATGCATTTCAAACAAGCACATAAACAGATAACATGTCCTAGCATGATACTAACATGTAATGATCATGGGTTCTACCTATCTTATGCGTGATATGTGGGAGCCACTCCACAATCACAAGTTCTAACATACATGCCACATAAACAGTTTAAATCACATAAGGGAAAGCAGTAACAAAATACGAGCCCTATCTCTATTACATTTTTACAATTGAGATTCCCCTCCCTAACATTTTGAGGGGTCTTCACTTATGGCCTCCTTGTTACTTGAATGTGGTCCATCTTACTCCATGGGTGCATTGTCTCCAAAATCAAAATAAAATCTCACCACCTATCTCTACTCTCAAATTACAATAAAAGGAAAAAGACATAAAGTAATAAGGCTCAATCTTCATATTGGCCTTAGACAATTACATGGGGCATACCCCGGCCTCAAAAACAATAATATGGAAAGCTACATAATAAATCACATAACAGTACGCACATAAGTGAGGCTCCAACCTCAATTGAAAAATGCAATTATAGGGCTCCAACCCCAATTTAAACCATCCATGTGCATAAATTAAAACCATACATAGATCTAAACCCATGATCACCTAACATGCTTAAATTACAAAAATTTAAATTTAACCAATAAATTAAATTTCTTGCTTTAAGCTCTAATAGCTTAAAACACAACTTAGATGCAATTCTTGTTCAAGAGTCTTTTCAATAAAACCTGAAAAACAACGAACTAATAAAATTCCAATTAATTTATGAAAATTAACAATTTTATTCTTTCAATATTTTCAGAAAATAAAGATTGTAATTTTTCCAAAATTTAAATCGCTTAAATTTTCAAAATCCCAATTTAAACAATTATTTGAAAAATAATTCATATTTAATAAATAAAAATTTTTTAGAAAAATTAAATCGGGATTGGATTGGACTAAACACGAAAATCAAGATCGGGAAACGAAGGGCCCGGAACGGACTGCACGCCCGCCCGAGACCAAGCCCGGCAAACGCGCAGCATCGCATGCATGGACGCGCGCACTAGCGTCACGCTGTCGGCTACGCACGCGCACGGCGCGCATCCTCGCGCACGTTGCGCGCATCAGCTGGGCAGGGATGGGCGGGAGTGGGCGGTAGGCTCCCGTGCAGTTGCGGGAGGAATGTGCAGCACGCCTAGGCGCTGGCGGGCGGCAGCGCGGGCAGTCCCGCGCGGTTGCGGGACTGCTGGGCGGGCGGGCACGCGGGCCTGGGCGTGCTACGTCTTAGCACGTCCAGGCTCGTGTTTTCATAACACGATTTCGTGTTTCGTACTTTTAGTTCAAAAGCAACAACAATCCAAAATTCAAAAAGCACGATTTAAACAGATTTGAATCCAAACGTTTTTCAAAAACACAATTTAAGAAAACAGTTTCAGAAATTCAAGAAAAATTACAGTTTTGTAATTCAGGCTTTCTAAAAGAACTCATGAATACCTAATTCGTATCTAAGCCTAAGAATTTCTACCAAATTCAGAATAATTGAGACGAATCAGAAACACGATTAACTAGGTGGCTCTGATACCACTTGTTGGAAAACATGAATCAGAAAGCAGCGGAATTTAAAAAATTTTCCCAACAAAAGGATCTTGGACTCGCAATCATGTAACCAAATTCATAGGGATTAGAAACTTACTTTCTTAATTAACTTTCTTGAAGCGTTTCAAGCCACCCAAGAACGCTCTTCTCGCGCCTTGATCCCCTCTCCTTGGTAAACCACGAATCATCAAACTTCTAACTTGAAGCTCTCTAGAGATAGTCCACCAACTTGACTACAATCTAACTAGTAAGGATGCTAGTTCTCTAGTTAGTGTTTAGGCTTAACCTAGGGTTTCGTTTATCTTGGAGAAAGGATGGTGTTCAACACATGAACCAAAACAATTGCCAATTCGCTCCAAGAGGAGCTCGAGCTCCCCCATTTATATGAAGGGGAGGACCGAAAATCCTAGTCCTTATGGGCTAGGGTTTCAGTCTCTCTCTCTTATTACTTGATCATCAAGTAATTTTGACTTTGACTATGAATTCAAATTCAAATCAACTTTTAAAAGAGCTAAAATATCCAAACTAATTTTGGATAATTTTATACTTTATTTATTTAAAATAAATAACTTATTTTATCTAATTAATTAATTTATAATTAATTAACTAGATTATTTTTCTCCAAAATAAGACTTTCTTTTTAATTCAAAATTAAACCAAAGTCTATTAAATAATTAATCACATTAATTATTTAACACATAAATAAATATACACATATATTTACACACGTGTGAGACACGTGTCACAAGGACACGTGTCACTCACGTGAGCCACACGTGTGGTTCACACGTGTGGAACCCTCTTGGCCCGATTAACTCGTTTAATCATTTTCAAGCCTTAACTCATTTAACCAAGTTATTGTGTGTGACCCTCTAGGTTCTCAATTCAATTAGCAGTGACCCTAATTAATTAATTCACTAATTAATTAATCAGTCCACAGATTAAACGACCATAGTCTGGCAACAGGTGTTTAACCCCTAGCTGAATTGGAATGTTCGGATTCGACAGAACCTTTAAGTCATTGATTCATGTCAGATACAATCCTCCTACTCACTATCTCTCAACCAAGATCTAGGGTAAGGGAATAATCAGAACCCTAATAATCCGGTCTTAAAGCTAAGTGCATTTCATATCCATTTGATCTCAATCCAAGAAACCCTTTTCTTGATGTCTTGATCTACTGCCTTGGCCAAGGACTCCATATAGCATATGAATAACTTACACAATAAGAGATCACCTTGGAAATTCAAGTGTAGGTCCTTTCTTAATTCTCATTCACTTTCATGAATCACTTGTGCAACCCCAGCATAAGCCTTGAATCAGTTGTCTAAGGTGACACCCTTTAAAGCTTATACCTAAGACTACAGAGTTAATGTTAGGAATAGTGCCCTAGAAAGCCGATTAGTCATAATCCATTTTGGGACTTTCCTAGTATCACAGACAATCTTTGAATAGTATACGATTGATTAATATCATAGGCAAACACTTCTTTATATGCTCTTGTTTGGTATGCGTTTACTTTAGCTGTGCATGTATGAGAACTCCCCTAATCCTGATGACTTTATGTAGCACCCTTCACGTATGGATGCCACACCCCCGCACTATAGCTTAGTCCACATACGAAATGGGTAATCCGTACATGAACCAAACTATAGCGAACGGGTGACAAAGAAAAAAAACCAAGCTAGCTAGGCGGGAAGAACTTAAACGTGCGATGGAATTAAGCGGAAGCATAATAATTTTCAATATTAATTTCCAAGTATTCAAGTTATACTATCTTCTAACTCCATATATTAAAACATTATCATCTCCCAAACTACATAACATGTCCAAAAGTAATAGATACAATGCATGAACGTGTAGTGCTAGACTCGACTGAAAACAGAACAGGACTCTGACTCCCGCCTAGCACGAACCTGCAAAACACTGAAAGGTTGAGGTGTCAGTCCAACACGGACTGAGCGAGGGGTATGAATAAATATTAGCGCAATTAACATGCAAGTTCTAATCTCGGGTAAGGTTTTTAATAAAGGAAACAATATAAGTTCAATATTAGAATAGATCTCGCCCGAGATTACAACTAATCCATTCAACCAATATAAATGTTATCAATTCAATTCAATTCACTCAGTGGCCCGGCGAGTGAGGGCAATCTCCAACCTTGCTCCAATTAGTGAACAATACCATCTTTAGGTTTTATTTCAATAATTATCATACAATCATTAGTGCACACTTAGCATTTTCAATAACACCTTTTTCCTCCGGTGATGGTGGGATTGCAAGGCCCAACCATCCATGAACGGTGTACGTCGGGAACATGACTCCCACGCACGGGATTTCTTCCTCCACCAAACCTCCTGGTGGATTCAGAGGTGATCCCAAAATTGGTGAGGATAGTGCAAGAGTTACCCGTCAGCCCTTGCTTCCCCGGTTGGCTCAATACACTACCCTCGGGCCCATGTGAACACGATATGCTTACTCGCCAAAACACGATCAATCACGATAACACGATTATTCAATAGATCATGAAATCATTTGCAATCGGTAGAGATTTTGGGAAAGATATATATACATATATATATATACATTTTGGCTGAAAACATCACGTAGGGTTGTAAGGGTTCTATATATCTAGTAATTAAACCTCACCTGACGACCCAAAACAAACAAAAGAAACAGCTCACGGGGCCTGCTACTCGTCACCAGGAAGCTGGTCTGTGCAAGAAAGACAACTAACAGTGAGACACGACTCAAAATGTACCAATTAGGACGAACGGCGAAAATGCAACGAGATGACGAGTATGATGGAATGTGCCATGAAAATATCTTGTTCTAGCATGTATTCTATCATATAATAGCAATTAGGGGTCAAAGAAATGATTGGAACAAAATGTGACATTAATGCAGAAAATTTTCAAGATGCGCATGTTGTAATCAAATGAGCATAACTCTTTCATCGGAATGAATTTTAACGAACCGCAAAATTCCTAGAAAACTAGACAAACATATCATTACAACAATGTAAGGCTCACATCCTAGTTCATCCTGAGCAAATACCAGATTTCGTTTGAATATGACCCAAAGCAGACAATTTCCTGCAGCGCTAGTAGTGAAAAATGATCGTCGTTCCCTTATCAAACGAAGTCGAAACGATCTAAAAATCGGTGGAAATACTTATAACATATCCAGAAATACCCCCGTAAAACAGTTTTAAAAACTTCAACCATTTAGTCTCTCTGATCAAGCCAAAACCGAAATATGAAAACAGGGGACAGCAGGGAATGTTGCTATTTTTCTCGGGGTTCAAATCAATTCGGATTGACACCAATTTTTGCAGAGAACCTCTATAATATATCAAGATTATCCCCATAAAACAGTTTTCAAAAACTCCAACTCAACTAGCCACAATTCGATTTTAAATTGGGTTAACGCAGATTCGCGACAGTTTGGCGGCACCAAATTAAAACGGCCATAACTCACAAACGAAAATAGATATTGACGAGCCGTAAAAAGGAGAGTGTTCTAAACTTCAAATACTTACTACAATAGAAAAACTAGAGCATTTGGAACAGGGGAGGGGCGTCGGGAAAACAGGGGAAGCATAAACACATTCCAAATCTCACCAAAACTTCCACCAAATGCATTAAATCATGTAAGAAACATACTTATATAATTAAGGTACAACAAAAACTAACCTAAACACTTATTCGATGCTTTAATTCCCAAGAATCATCAAGAACAAGCTCACCCAAGTTCATGAATTTCTACTTCACAACTTCAAGAATTCTTGCATAAATTCGAGTTAAAAGCTTAGGATCATGCTTCTAACAATTAAAACACAAGTTATTCAATCAAAACCATAACCCTAGCTTCATCTATTGATAGCAAGAAATCACATATAAGCCCAAGTATACCTCAAACAAGAAAGAAGAAGGAAGGAGATGGTGATTGAGCTTCAAATATACAATTCTCTTGGAAAATTTTAGCTTCAAGATGATGATTCCCAATTTTTCCTTTCTTCTTCCATGGCTGATCGAGAGAGAGATTTGGAGAGCAAGATGTATGTATGAATATGTCTTGTGTAGTATGAATTAGAATATAATATAAATGAAGATATTAATGCTTCCCACTTTATGAGTCATCCTAATTAATTACACATAAATCCTCCCATTTTATTAGTTAAGCAATCAAGTACAAGTTAGAGAAGTTAAATAATCAAAGACCAAGCCCTCTTATGCAATTAATCCCATAGTTCAAGGAAATGATCAATTAAGAACATATAAGAACATTTAATCACATTAATAAATAATTCACATAATTTCATGTTAACGCTAATTCATGTAAATCTATATAAACATAATGCATATAATGTTATGAAAATTATAAAATACATATAATATCACATAATGATTGAATGGAAAAATCGGGGCGTTACACTTTAGGACTCTACCATTTAGGTGAAATGGTTCATGAAACGAGCCCTATATCACATAAGTCATGATTAGTAAAATACTCCAAGCCGATGAGTCCTACAGACAGTGGGAGTGTCAACCTGACTCCTCTAAGGCTTGCTTGTGGGATCACGCCCTTAAGAAGGACCACCTTGTTTCATGGAGGTGCAAAGTGTATAGTTGATACGTGCGTGATACATGAGGGTGCTTACTTCAATAAGTAAGTTCACTGAGGTGCCCCGTGTGAGAACATTCCTAAATGGGAAAGGAAGTTTCTATTTTAGGAAATGGAAACTTCCAGATTAGGAAATATCTCACGAGTCATTGATGTGATTAATTGATCCTTAGACTTGAGATTCCTTGTCACTTTATGAGTTAACTCTGTAGTCTTAGGTATAAGCTTTAAAGGGTGTCGCCTTAGACAACTGATTCAAGACTTATGCTGGGGCTGCACAAGTGATTCATGAAAGTGAATGAGAATCAAGAAAGGACCTACACTTGCATCTGCAAGGTGATCTCTTATTGTGTAAGTCATTCATATGCCATATGGAGTCCTTGGCCAAGGCAGTAGATCAAGACATCAAGAAAAGGCTTTCTTGGATTGAGATCAAATGGATATGAAATGCACTTAGCTTTAAGACCGGATTATTAGGGTTCTGATTATTCCCTTGCCCTAGATCTTGGTTGAGAGATAGTAAGTAGGAGGATTGTATCTCACATGAATCAATGACTTAAAGGTTCTGTCGAATCCGAACATTCCAATTCAGCTAGGGGTTAAACACCTGTTACTGGACTATAGTCGTTTAATCTGTTGACTGATTAATTAATTAGTGAATTAATTAATTAGGGTCACTGCTAATTGAATTGAGAACCTAGAGGGTCACACACAACAACTTGGTTACATAAGTTAAGGCTTGAAAATGATTAAACGAGTTAATCGGGCCTAGAGGGTTCCACACGTGTGGGTCACGAGAGTGGACACGTATCATTGTGACACGTGTGCCACACGTGATTGTTTAATTATATATTAAATAATTAATTCGTTAATTATTTAATAGACTTTGGTTTAATTTTAAATTAAAAAGAAAGTCTTATTTTGGAGAAAAATAATCTAGTTAATGAATTAGATAAAATAAGTTATTTATCTTAAATAAATAAAGTATAAAATTATCTAAAAATAGTTTGGATATTTTAGCTCTCTTGAAAGTTGATTTGAATTTGAATTCAAAGTCAAAGTCAAAATTACTTGATGATCAAGTAATAGGAGAGAGGGACCAAATCCTTAGTCCATAAGGACTAGGATTTTCGGCCACTCCCATCCTATATATAGGGGAGCTCGAGCTCCCCTTAGAGTGAAATGAGAATTCTTTTGGTTCATGTGTTGAACACCATCCTTTCTCCAAGATAAACAGAACCCTAGGTTAAGCCTAAACACTAACTAGAGAACTAGCATCCTTACTAGTTAGATTGTAGCCAAGTTGGTGGACTATCTCTAGAGAGCTTCAAGTTAGAAGTTTTGAAGATTCGAGCTTTACCAAAAGTGGGGATCAAGCAAAACGACCAGAAGGGATGATGAAACGTTTCTGAATCCAACAGAAAACGAGTGAAAAAATCAAACCAAAGAAGATGGCGAAAACCGTTCGTCCATATCCTGAAGGATGAATTTTTTCACGAGGGTTTTATGGCTGGCAGATTTCTACTTTCGCAAAACTGGTTTTCGAAGGGAGTTTCAATCATCTCTTTCTCGTTTCATGTTTCTTTCTTTATGTTATATCGTTAAGAACTTCCCTAACATGATTTGAATCTAGGTTGGTGTGGATTGTTATCCCTACAATGGATTCTGAAGTAGAAAGAGACTTTCGAGGAACGGGTTGCCATTACCGCATGAAGCGCGTTTGAGGGCGGCTCAAAACGTGTCAAGAAAGCTACTACCCAAGTGAGTTTCTTGATCTCTACGAATTTGGGTACACGATTGCGAGTCCAAGATCCTTTTGTTGGAAATTTTTTTTTAAATTCCACTGCTTTCTGATTCCTGTTTTCCAACAAGTGGTATCAGAGTCACCTCGTTAATCGTGTGTCTGATTCGTCTCCTCTTAACTAAATTTGGTAGAAATTCTTAGGCTTAGATGCGAATTGAGTATTCTTGAGTTCTTTTAGAAAGCCTGAATTACGAAACTGTATTTTTCCTAAAAGTTTCTGAAAAACGTTTTCGAAAATTTGATTGAAATTATTTGGA
This sequence comes from Lantana camara, assembly GCA_037501455.1. Taxonomy (NCBI): domain Eukaryota; kingdom Viridiplantae; phylum Streptophyta; class Magnoliopsida; order Lamiales; family Verbenaceae; genus Lantana; species Lantana camara. The sequence continues at coordinate 94,776,855 of CM074856.1, forward strand.
TCAAATATATTTAAATCGTATTTTAAATTTTGGATTGTTGTTGGTTTTTGAACTACAAGTACAAAACACGAAATTGCGTCACGAGAACGCGAGCCTAAACGTGCTCAGGCGTAGCACGCTTAGGCCTGCGTGCCCGTCCGCCCAGCAGACCCGCAACCGCGCGGGACTGCCCGCCGCTGCTGCTCGGCTGCGCCTAGGCCTGCGCCTAGGCTCGCCCGGCACGCCCTCCTGCTGCTGCGCACGATGCGCGAAGGGCTCGCGCCTAACGCGCACGCACGTCCTAGCAGCCTTCTGCTGCCGGTCTCGCGCGGTGCTGGCGTGCGCGCCTAGCGGGCGGACAGTTCGGGCATTCCGGGCAGTTCGTTTCGCGATCTTGATTTTCGTGTTTAGTCCAATCCAATCCCGATTTAATTTTCCCTGAAAAGTTTTATTTTATGAAATTTGAATTATTTTGAAATAATTGTTTAAATTGTTATTTTGAAAATTTAAGCGATTTAAATTTTGGAAAAATTACAAACCTTATTTTATGAAAATATTGAAAGAATAAAATTGTTAATTTTCAGAAATTAATTGGAATTTTATTGGTTTATTGTTTTTCGGGTTTTATAGAAAAGGCTCTTGAACAAGAATTGCATCTAAGTCGTGTTTTAAGCTATTAAAGCTTAAAGCGAGAATTTTAATTTATGGGTTAAATTTAAATTCTTGCAATTTAAGCATGTTAGGTGATCATGGGTTTAGACTTATGTATGGTTTTAATTTATGCACATGAATGGTTTAAATTGGGGTTGGAGCCCTATAGTTGCGTTTTTCAATTGAGATTGGAGCCTCACTTATGTGCGTACTGTTATGTGATTTATTATGTGGCTTTCCATATTACTGTTTTTTAGGCCGGGGTATGCCCCGTGTAATTGTCTAAGGCCAATATGAAGATTGAGCCTTATTACTTTATGTCTTTTTCCTTTTATTGTAATTTGAGAGTAGAGATAGGTGGTGAGGTTTTATTTTCATTTTGGAGACAATGCACCCATGGAGTAAGATGAACCACATTCAAGTACCAAGGAGGCCATAAGTGAAGACCCCTCAAAATGTTAGGGAGGGGAATCTCAATTGTAAAAATGTTATAGAGATAGGGCTCGTATTTTGTTACCGCTTTCCCTTATGTGATTTAAACTGTTTATGTGGCATGTATGTTAGAACTTGTGATTGTGGAGTGGCTCCCACATATCGCGCATAAGATAGGTAGAACCCATGATCATTACATGTTAGTATCATGCTAGGACATGTTATCTGTTTATGTGCTTGTTTGAAATGCATTTAAGTGTACTTGTATTAATCAAGACTAATAAAATTGGATAACATATATGTTGGTGAGGTCGAACCGGACAACTCTCCCGTTGATTCGAAAATTCCCATTAAATATTAAGCTCATTTCGAATAATAGGTATTTAATTTGAGATGCAAATTTAGAATTAAATTCCTAGCATTCCATCAATAGGTTTTAAGTTTAGTAAGTGAAGCTAGTTATTGTCCGCGAGTCGTGGGATAGCTAGTGGAGCTTATTAGTTCTTAGTTACCTAATTGATCATTTTAAATGATCAATATTTCGTGGTTAATTTTGGCAAGGGCGATGTCCGCGAGTCGTGGGTCGTTCGAACTAAGTTTTGATCATGATCTTATGATTGATGGGTCTAGCTTAACGCCTAAGTAAAAATGGATGTCGCACGAGTCCATATTGAAAGATAGGTGATGCAAAACAATTACTAAGAGTTCTAAAGGAGTTAGAATTGGTAAGTTGTATCTACCTAGGGTTTTACTTAGAATGTCCGCGAGTCGTGGGTTCGAGGTAAAATTCTTAGGATCTTAGTACCCATTGGGAAACGCGTTCCTCTTAGATCTTTGGGAACTATAGATCTTTGAAAAACAGTAGGAGCTACATTAGATTAAAGACCTTATCTTTTGTATAACGTTATAATTCAGCATGCTCACATTTTCTCTGCTTAGCATTTAGGTTGTAGTTCTGTGATTCTCTACAATATGAAATGCAAACCCATTCGTATCCATCCTTAAGTCAAAAGAGTTGACTAAGTCCTAACTAACTCTAATTGGCTTCGGACCCTAAAATTCGTTTTAGATTCCGGAAAGAGAAATTATTCTCTATAAGGCGAGATTTTCATTTACTTGAAAATTCGACCCGGGCCAAAAGAGAAGCAACCTAAGGTGAATGGATTATTCCAAACCACATAAGAGCAATTGAACCACCTCATAAAAATGTTACATTGTATAACATTATGGAATTATTCAATATTCCAAATGAGGAAACAAGTGCACAAGAACAAGGTCTAAAGATCTTACTTGAAGATCTTGTGGCCTCATTAACCGAGAAAAGAGTTCTCAATGCACTGATTGCTTACATTGCTTCCACCATCATTCAAACCCTTTATGCTCAACTAGAATGATGCTAATGTAGCATAGTTAATCATTTAGTTGATAATGGTTGAGAGCATCCTTAAGAAGGAATAAAAGGTTGTGATGGTCAATTCTTCTTCTAAACTCACTAAGTTAAAGGCTTGAAGGCCTAAAGAAAAAGAAACCCTTAAGAGCCCAATGGAGGAGCATGTAAGGGGTACGCCCAAAAGACACTAGAGATCAAATTGGACGTTTGCTTCTATGGTAGCAAATAAGGACTTTGGAAGGGAACTCCAAAGAGTATGAGTACTCTGAAATGTTACCTCGTTTAGTAATTCTACTAGGAATAGAATTTACAAGTCTTGAGTTGATTCTGCATAATCTGTTCTGCAAAGACTCAAAGCACTAATGTTCTGAACATACAACGAGATAACAAAAGTAAGTGAGATGACAAAGCTTCGAATTACTTTGGAACGTTGAGACATAAAAGGATTAGCAAGTTAGACATCTTAGGATCATTTTACGAAAATGAACCTAGAGAGTTAACTTCCTATGAATCCCATCTTGAAGGGAAACGTTCTCGAAATATGGTTTAGGTGAAACGTGGAACGTTCCAAAATTTCTAGTGGATTTCGATCCATGCTGATGAGTGTAAGATGCTTAATGTAAGCACTAGATACAATCGTCAGTTTAGTCATTATGAATAAATGTACTTGTTGAAGTACAAATTCGAAACTTATATGAAATTCTTAGAATTTCAAAAGGAGGTTAGGAACCGAAGTAGTCATAAGTTATAGGTAAATCGATATGATCGAGTTAGCCAATATCTTAGCAACTAATTCCTTAGTCATCTTAGAGATAAAAGGATTATCTCTCAGTAAACTAATTCGAGAACACCTTAGTGTTTCCGAATGAAGGAATGAAACCTAATAGGATATGGTCCATTCCATAGTAAGCTTTACTGACTTATAATCATTCTAGGAATAAACTCCTAGAATATGCAGTTAGAGATTTTGAATTTAGTACCTTCCAAAATCAGTCCTTTAGTTGCACTATGCAATGTGGCATATTAAATTCTCTAATTATTCTTATCCAAGAATTTGATGGAATCCTCTTAAGTGAAGAGGATAGTGGGAGATAAGCTTGAAACGAGTTCAAGTTTATACAACAATATAGGATATCGTTTCTGCGATTCCCTTGGACAAAGGTTGTTTTTCTCAAGGAATGTGCCTTTCTTAAGGAATCGTTCCTATAGAAGAAGAAAGGCAAGCAAGCAGACCTTAAAGAAATTTGAGGATAAATATCCACGCCACATATAGAAGAAACGAGCCCATCTGATAAAAATAGCCAAATTTTAGAGTATGTACACGTGTGAAACCCTTCTCTTAAGACACGTTTAGAACGCGTTCCTAGATAGCCAAGGAATTACTTGAAGAGGAGACACTGTCAGATTTGGAATCTGAGTAGTGTAAGCAAGCCTTGAAATCCAATATGGATTCCATATACTCAAACCAAGTTTTGACCTTGGTTGATCCACCTGATAGGATCAAGCTCGTGGAGCTTCGAGTGAATGAAAGCATTACAACCTTCTTGACGGTTGAAATGCAAAAGTCCATTTGGATTGTGTTTACCACATCCTCATATTCTGACTATGAGATATGATAAATGAATATGAGAACTACCTTGTTCAATATGAGATTGAAAGAGACTGAAATAAGGTATTTCTATAAGTCTCATATTCAGTGGGAGTATGCATAAGGTATGCAAATCCCTAAGTTAATTTGTGGATTGATAAAGGCTTCTAGGAGTTAGACAATTCGATTCCATAGGATAGTCAAATCGTTTGACACAGATGGAAGTCGAATAAGTCTCAAAAGTGTACATATGAAAGTTAGTGATGTAAGAGTCAATTTTTTGGTTCTTTAGAAGACGACACCCTTCTCATTAGGAATGTCAAGGATGACGTGAAAGTTACCAATTCTTGTTTAAGAAACAATTTGACATGAAAGATCTTAGTGATTATTCTTGATTATCGACATTGAGATCTATGGAAGATAGATCTAAGAGAATAAAAGGATTATCACAAAAACGAGTACATAACCATAATACTAAAAAGAGTTTAGTATGGACAATGGAACATCTCTTTTGAAGAGTATGTGTCCTAAGATAACTTTGAGAAAGTTAGAATGTCCAAAATCCCTTTAAGTGAAAGGGTGCATAATGTATGAAAAGTTATGTACTAAATTAGATATGGCGCACACTAAGCGTAGTGGGTCGAATCCAATATGACCTCAGAGAAGGTCATTAGATTCCTGTAAAGGATGTCCTCAGAGTACTTGAGAAGAAATGAGGATATGTATTAGTTTACAGAGCCCAAAAGATCTTATTGTTAGAAGGATATTTGATGTAACCGTTCATCAAACATAGATGATTGTGAAATCATTGAAAGGATACAACTTCTACCAGAATGGTAAGGCAATGTGTTGGAAAGGGGTTCCAAGGACGGACATTGCAAAACTCGACTATCGTAGTTGAGAACTTAGTCGTATTATATAACGCTAAGTTAAGTGTTTGGGTAAGAAACTCCATCTAACTAGTTAGATGAAGTTCCTAGCATGAAACAACACCATTATCATAACGTATGATTAAATGGATGGTTGCTCAAGTAAGAGAACCAAGACCTCACCAAGAGACTGAACACGTGATTACGAATCACTTTATAAGGAAAAGGTGTTTTCTAAGAGATGTGTAAACAAGAGGGTCACATCAGCAGAGAATATAGCAGATCCACTTTGGAAACGCCCAAAGTCAATAGGCTCTCAAAGTGCATCTTGAGAAGATGGGACTTAGAGTACCTAAATGGCTTTTACGGGCAAGTGGGAGATTGTTAGGAATAGTGCCCTAGAAAGCCGATTAGTCATAATCCGTTTTGGGACTTTCCTAGTATCACAGACAATCTTTGAATAATATACGATTGATTAATATCATAGGCAAACACTTCTTTATATGCTCTTGTTTGGTATGCGTTTACTTCAGCTGTGCATGTATGAGAACTCCCCTAATCCTGATGACTTTAGGACTCTACCATTTAGGTGAAATGGTTCATGAAACGAGCCCTATATCACATAAGTCATGATTAGTAAAATACTCCAAGCCGATGAGTCCTACAAACAGTGGGAGTGTCAACCTGACTCCTCTAAGGCTTGCTTGTGGGATCACGCCCTTAAGAAGGACCACCTTGTTTCATGGAGGTGCAAAGTGTATAGTTGATACGTGCGTGATACATGAGGGTGCTTACTTCAATAAGTAAGTTCACTGAGGAGCCCCCTGTGAGAAGATTCCTAAATGGGAAAGGAAGTTTCTATTTCAGGAAATGAAAACTTCCAGACTAGGAAATATCTCACGAGTCATTAAAGTGATTAATTGATCCTTAGACTTGAGGTTCCATGTCACTTTATGAGTTAATTCTGTAGTCTTTGGTATAAGCTTTAAAGGGTGTCGCCTTAGACAACTGATTCAAGGCTTGTGCAGGTGCTTGGCCAAGGCAGTAGATCAAGACTTCAAGAAAAGGGTTTCTTGGATTGAGATCAAATGGATATTAAATGCACTTAGCTTTAAGACCAGATTATGAGGGTTCTGATTATTCCCTTACCCTAGATCTTGGTTGAGAGATAGTAAGTAGGAGGATTGTATCTCACATGAATCAATGACTTAAAGGTTATGTCGAATCCGAACATTCCAATTCAGCTAGAGGTTAAACACCTGTTGCTGGACTATAGTCGTTTAATCTGTGGACTGATTAATTAATTAGTGAATTAATTAATTAGGGTCACTGCTAATTGAATTGAGAACCTAGAGGGTCACACACAACAACTTAGTTACATGAGTTAAGGCTTGAAAATGATTAAACGAGTTAATCGGGCCTAGAGGGTTCCACACGTGTGGGTCACGTGAGTGGACATGTGTCATTGTGACACGTGTGCCACACGTGATTATTTAATTATATATTAAATAATTAATTTGTTAATAATTTAATAGACTTTGGTTTAATTTTGAATTAAAAAGAAAGTCTTATTTTGGAGAAAAATAATCTAGTTAATTAATTAGATAAAATAAGTTATTTATCTTAAATAAATAAAGTATAAAATTATCCAAAAATAGTTTGGATATTTTAGCTCTCTTGAAAGTTGATTTGAATTTGAACTCAAAGTCAAAGTCAAAATTACTTGATGATCAAGTAATAGGAGAGAGGGACCAAATCCTTAGTCCATAAGGACTAGGATTTTCGGCCACTCCCATCCTATATATAGGGGAGCTCGAGCTCCCCTTAGAGTGAATTGAGAATTCTTTTGGTTCATGTGTTGAACACCATCCTTTCTCCAAGATAAACAAAGCCCTAGGTTAAGCATAAACACTAACTAGAGAACTAGCATCCTTACTAGTTAGATTGTAGCCAAGTTGGTGGACTATCTCTAGAGAGCTTCAGGTTAGAAGTTTTGAAGATTCGAGCTTTACCAAAAGTGGGAATCAAGCAAAACGACCAGAAGGGATGATGAAACGGTTCTGAATCCAACAGAAAACGAGTGAAAAAATGGAACCAAAGAAGATGGCGAAAACCGTTCGTCCATATCCTGAAGGATGAATTTTTTCACGAGGGTTTTATGGCTGGCAGATTTCTACTTTCGCAAAACTGGTTTTCGAAGGGAGTTTCAATCATCTCTTTCTCGTTTCATATTTCTTTCTTTATGTTATATCGTTAAGAACTTCCCTAACATGATTTGAATCTAGGTTGGTGTAGATTGTTATCCCTACAATGGATTCTGAAGTAGAAAGAGACTTTCGAGGAACAGGTTGCCATTACCGCATGAAGCGCGTTTGAGGGCGGCTCAAAACGTGTCAAGAAAGCAACTACCCAAGTGAGTTTCTTGATCTCTACGAATTTGGATACACGATTGCGAGTCCAAGATCCTTTTGTTGGAAAATATTTTAAATTTCCGCTGCTTTCTGATTCCTGTTTCCAACAAGTGATATCAGAGTCAGGTTTTCACCTAACTCCATTAGTATGAGGCCTTTTGGGAGATACCCAAAAACAAATCCGTACGGGCTTGGCCCAAAGCGGACAATATCATACGAATGGGGAGTTAGGGTGAACGACGCGCGCGGTCCCAACAGTTAACTCATAAAGTGACAAGGAACCTCAAGTCTAAGGATCAATTAATCACATTAATGACTCGTGAGATATTTCCTAATCTGGAAGTTTCTATTTCCTGAAATAGAAACTTCCTTTCCCATTTAGGAATGTTCTCACATGGGGCACCTCAGTGAACTTACTTATTGAAGTAAGCACCCTCATGTATCACGCACGTATCAACTATACACTTTGCACCTCCATGAAACAAGGTGGTCCTTCTTAAGGGCGTGATCCCACAAGCAAGCCTTAGAGGAGTCAGGTTGACACTCCCACTGTCGGTAGGACTCATCGGCTTGGAGTATTTTACTAATCATGACTCATGTGATATAAGGCTCGTTTTATGAACCATTTCACCTAAATGGTAGAGTCCTAAAGTCATCAAGATTAGGGGAGTTCTCATACATGCACAGATAAAGTAAACGCATACCAAACAAGAGCATATAAAGAAGTGTTGCCTCAATTCGTTATTTCATTCAAAGATTGTCTGTGATTACAATAAGGAAAAGCACAAAGCGGATATACAATCGGCTTTCTAGGGCACTATTCCTAACATTTACCCCGTCAATTGCCTTTCTCTACTCCCTTCCCTACTCGTTTCTATCTTAGTCGAAATCCAGAGCACCTAAATTTAAACTCTTCCTGATCTTGACTTGTAGCACCCCGCACGTGAGGCACCACATCCCCCGCACTATGGCTCGACACGAGTAACGAAACAGTAACTCCGTACCCGTATCAAACCATAGCGAACGGGAGACAAACATAAAAACCTTTCTAAGCCAGGCGGAGCTAGACCCTGAAATGATTACTAATCCACAAAATATAATGCAGCAAAGCCAAAGTTCAATCATAAGTAGAATTCGGGCTCTTCAGGCCTCTTTTAAAACATAGCAAGTCCCAATCGAATCAATTCAATAATAATTTCATAAATGTTCAAGTTCGGGATACTAAGGAATCGAATCATACAGAAATCTAATACATGAGTGAGTGCAAAGACTCTCCTAACCTAACTCGACCAATTTAAAGACTCCAAACACCTCCGCCTAGCCGAAACTCCAAACTCCAACCTGCACACTAAAAAGATTGGGGAGGGAGAGGGGTCAGTCTCTAGAAGACTGAGTGAGCAGGAGCGATACATATATATAAAACATGCACACGCAAGTCATAAATCCCGAGCAAGGTTTTATTTGAATTCAGTTCCCAAAAAGGGCAAGAAAATAGATAAACAATGCTCGACTTTTATGACTAATTCATATTAAATTCATTACATTCATAAATCGTACATAAATATAAGGCTCGGCGAGTGAGCGTGCACAACCTCCATCCAAACTCCGACCGTGTACGACAAATATCAATAATATTTTAAATAGGTGATCATGCGATATATCATAATACACACAATTCATATATCAAATCCTAAATCATATTCGTTTGGGCAATCCGGTTCCCGGCCTTCCCGCACGGTGCCTATCAATCATAACATATTCAAAATCATAAGTATAAATTATATTATAACCAACCTTCTTCCTCCGGGTGGTGGACGGGTTAGCAAGACCCGACCACCTCTGTCAATGGCCAATGGGGTTACATGAATTCCCCAAGGGCACTCAGCTCCCATTCCCCGCTAAACCTCCTAGCGAGGGCCGGTATCACCGTATATAAGTTGGGACTAGTATATGGGATCCCCGTCAGCCCTTGCTTCCTCGGTTAGCCACATATACTAAGTCCCGGGGCCCGATAAGTAATAAGTAATAAATGTGTCTCGCCAAAACATAACAATCATAAGTACATACCATAATATATAAATCATTTGAGAATGGTTTACTCGATCAATACATACTATAAGAAATCATACCTTACCGTGTAATTCGGCATATGTTGTATACGTACCTCTCCGTGTCATCCGAATCCGTAGCTAGCATGAAGACACACGGTTTGGAGCATAGCCTCATTACAAAACCATTTTTCAAGCTTATATACGCTCATACGTATAATTCAGAAGAATTTACTCGATAACTTCATTTGAAAATCATATATATATATATATATAAGGTTTTGGCCAAAGCTTTTCACGTAAGGGTTGTAGGGTTTGTTACATAGCTAAAACGAAAACCACCCTCACCTGAACCGTGACGAAACAAGGAACGGGTTAACAAGTGCTCGAACGATCAAAAGCTCTCCACCCTGGAGACAAACTGTACAAAAGACCACAAGACGTGTTCGTGAGACTCAAGACTCTAAATGAACCATATAAGACGCACGGCAATGCTCACACATGATATGAAGACATAAAGATCATATTAAGTCATGAAAATCCTATAACCAATTTGTTCACTTGTTCAATCATAAATCATTCAATTCATACTCCCAATCCAATAATTCAAGAATCCAAATGAGGGCACAAAACATGTTCAAGCTCTTCCATAATGTTACCATATACTTCATATTACATAACATAGCATATATTCAAGGTTGGGCAATCAAGAAGAAGTGATAAGATATAGAAAATAAGCGAGGCGATTCATAAACGACACATAAACACCCATAACCGGCATCAAGTAAAAGCATGCCTATAGCACATCCAAATGCCATGAAATTAAACCAAAATACTCCTAACACATAGTACAACAAGTTCATAGTTCAACATAAAGGGAGATAAAGTCATTAAGGAGGGGAAACAAATCAAAAACCGAAGAGGAAGTGACGAAGACTGCGCATGGGAAGTGACACGGGGGTGTCACCTCCCTTAGCCAAACTGAGCCACGGGCGTGGCTCAGTACAGAACTGAGCAGAGGGTGTGACACGCCCGTGTCTCACTCTTATGAGTAAATGTGACACGGGGGTGTCACGGTACAGAACCAAAACCGTTCATAAGGTTTTTCCGGCAAAACTGATCCCTTACAAACTCAATCCAAAAGCATACCAAATGAACTCCAATTGCTCTGAAACTTAATATGCAGCATATTTGGCATGTTATGAACATTTTTCATTTAGAGTGCAAAAGCTAAATCATACGTTAAGATCATCGAATCCATGCAACAAAACTGGGTCGCCAAAATCGCACATATGAAACCTAATGACTCTATCATGCCTTGATCAAGTACTTAAGGGTTGAGTTTGGATCTGAAACTTTGGGGCATGCATGCTAACATACAAAACAACTAATATACATCCTATATATGCAAAATGGTACAATTTAAAGCACATTAGAATGATCAACAAGTTACAAAATGTAACAGCAACAATTCTGTCAACAATCATGCATAAGAACAAGCCATGTACTTCGGTTTTGAGGCTTCAAATGGAACCAAATACTTAAAGCATGAAGGCTAACATATAGAACAATGAGTGTACATCAACTCCATGCATTTTCACACAAAATGGAGGCCATATGATCATGCAACAACCCCAAATTTCACACAGCAGTTCGAAAACAGGGGAAATAGTTTGATCATCAAGTTTGGAGCTCCATATCTCATAATTTTATAAAAGGGTCAAGAGATGAAATCCTCCTAACATCATATACTATGAGTTAGGAAAGAAATAAGTCAAGAAACAAGTTCCTATGATCACATATAAGCAAGGAATTCAGCCACACCAACATATAGGTCACTAGAGCAAAAATCCCTAAAAGTTCATACAAAACCCAACATTCAAACCCTAACCAAAACTGATCCAAATCATGTTGTAATTAGATGAAATCAAGCATAATAGAGTATAGAAGACATAAATATTCATACCTTAAAGATTTGGTGAAGAAAGATGGTGATTTGAGCTCAAAATCACAAAGGATGGCCAAGGTTTCTTCCTTTCTCCTCTTCTCCCTTCTCTCGATCAGTTGCAGAATGAGAGGAGATATTTTGGCTCGGTTTTAGCAGCTAAAAGGGAGAGGAAGGAGTTAACTCTAGGCACCAAAGTCATGGTTAAGGTGTGGTTAAGTTTGGTTAAGTAAAAAGGGTCCCACCAAGGAGACTAGTCAACATAAGGGCTCTTCTTGCACGAGTTGTCCGTTACGGTTGGATTTCAGAGGTCTTAATGATTTCAAAAAGGTATGAGGCTTGTTCCATTGTCTCCGAATCGTCGATACGAAGGCAACGGAGTTGACGGAATTCGAATCCGAATTCCCGAGCTCAAGATATCACGCACGGAACCAAGGGTGCGCTAATTGCTCGTTAGCCCCCGATTTGGTTCCACAATCAAAATTAAATTCTTAAACACGTCAAATAAATCCGAAAACATAAACCGAGCACGTAGGCATGTTCATAACACATATATTTACGACATACTGAATTTTCATACCAATCCGATATCAATACATATGTGAACGAAGCGCAAATAGCACACTCATGCGCATGAACGAATTCATATAGTTATAAATAATTTACTAAACCTAAATTCCACATTAATTAAATTAAAACCAACTAATAACATGTTGAAATTAATTAACGAAATTACCGAAATATTTAAGGCAACATAAAACCCTAATTAAGAATTTAACACTAAGTATCAAAGTAGAAATAAAATGAATTAAATTAAATATTAATAGTTTATAGTTTAAATCAAATAAAAACGCTTATGAACAAGTAATCATATAATTAAATAATTAATTTACGCAATTTATAAACAGATACGCCACATTATTTAAACTGAAAAACTGGGGCGTTACAATCTCTCCCCCTTAAAAAGAATCCGTCCTCGGATTCAAAACACGCTTGAAATCAAACAATGAGAGATTCCCCCATCTCTCACAAGCAACAAGGAGAGAGCCCCGTCTCTCGAGCAGCAATGAGAGAACCCCGTCTCTCCAACAACAATGAGAGAACCCCGTCTCTCGCAAGCAAAGAGAGTACCCCGTCTCTCAAACAAAATAAGAGAATCCCCGTCTCTTAACCGAAAATAAAACAAGGAAGTCTCCAATACTCCCAAGCAACTCACGCAAAACCAAATTTAAAATCACGTAAGGCATCCAAAGCAAGTAATAAATGTCACCCATAATGGTTACCAATTACTCCAAGTAATTTTAACACCGTGCAGATCAAAACACTTAACATAAGAAAAATATATAAGTTAAATTTGCATGGATGCATGTATGATGAATGTTATAAGTACCGTTCACCGTAGTAGTAAAATTCAGATTGGTGAGTTGTCATGGTCCACGGTATGATCTGTCCCAAATATAACTCGGTGCCCCATTTGTCTTGAACCTCGTCTTTGTACCCTATGGGATTACTCGTGATCGCCATCATTCCATCATATGCCAACTTGATTCGACACTCTCTCTTGTCAATTCTGACTTAGGAGTTTCCAGACGCTCCTTTATAATTCTATTATCCCTAGATCCATGTTCCATACATAGGAATATTCTCCAAGACATTTCCCTTATACCTAATGAGGGACTCTAACCCGACTTGAGTAACTTAACTCTCCTCTTCACAGCTTAACCATTCACGCCGTCTTATTTATTTCTGATCATCACTAATAGGACTCTCAGGTCTTCCTTAATTTGTAATTTCGTCATTCCCACTAGAATATTTCTTCGAGCACCTTTTCAATCGTCCAATTTGTTTCTCGGTCGTGCTCTCCCCCTTAAATTTCTGTTGTCCCAAGTTGAACTCCATCAATTCTTCTCTTATCGAACTCTTGATGAGTAAATCCCATGAGGTGGAATTTAACTGATGCAGAAATCAAAAATGTGGCCCTTCAACTCCTTCCTTAGTTCTCTTGATGTCCGAACTCCTTTCTTAATCTTGTCCAGAACTCTAGTCTCGCTTCTCCTCCTCATAACTCAGATGCGGCTCGGTGGAACTGATACTTGATAGTTAAGGAGAAAAGACTTCCTATCAAGTAAACACTAAAATGCATGTTGGGTTAAAATGACAATGCATGGGTCACGTTTACATCAAGCAATTATACAACGCATTAGCGCAACGAAACCAATTAGAAAGCACGGATAAGCATAAAGTCACGGGAATAAGTAACTAATGCAAGATATGATGCACGTGCTATGAATGCTTTGGAACCTGTCACCGATGTGGGAAGTTATTAGCTCGACAGCTTTTCCTTGCTACTCCAAGTCCCGCGGTTACTTTGACTTGGTAGTTATTCCTTGTCTCTCCCACGGTCTTCGAGATTCCCATGCATCTTTATAAATCAATTTGTATCTTCCACTTCCAAGGAGTTAGCATCCACACTTCTCCTCGCAATTCGACCTTTACTTCTAATCGTCACCTTAATCAAGAATTGCGTGCCTATCCCTTGTGAGCTCAATTCACCTCCGACTGCTTACATTTGAGCACATGATTTCCTTTCTTTACCATTTCCATTTGTTGCTTCATATCTTCCATTTTACTTCACAACATGGCAATTCAGCTTTGTTTTGGAAAACCGAACTCATATCCTAATCAACACCTTGATCAAGATTCCCGTGACTATTGTTATAAGTTTCCCATCATGATCGAAATCCAAAACAACCAAGTCCAACTCTTCCCGGTCTTAACTTCGACAGACTAAATTTCAATTTCCTAGGCTTAGTCAGAATTCCTTCTTTGTCGACCCCATGTGCACCACTCCTACCGGGCCCATCTTATCTTAGTTTCTCCTAATTATTGATACCTCTTCAACGATCAAGTCCTGAATCAGAATATCTTCAAGGTTCGTTCACTTTATTCTTTAGGTTGAAAGATTCCGTTGAATTCAAGTAAAGGTACCTGAAGTAATAGAGCAGTGTATATCGATCATCTAAGTCATAACCATCTCGCGATCAATCCTTATTTCACCAAGTGTCCTTATACTACCACATCTTTAAATCCGGACCTTCTATTCCGATTCCTAACCCTTGAACTCTAGCGCCATCTAGAAAGTCCCACATCTCGAATTCTCCACATTCTTCCCGGGTGTATCCTTTCTATCTTCCGTGCCTCAGAAAAGTTTGCAATCGATCTTCTTTATCGTCGAACTTGGCCGTGGTTTGATATTATCTCCATAACCTATAAATCACAGCTTATTTCAAGAGTAGATGCATGCGATTAGTGCATGCTCATGACACATTTTCAACAATTATTGCAAGGATCCTTATGTAAATGCAACAGATAGTCCAACGAAATTCAAAAAGGAAAGCCAAATTCATGTTCAAGATCAATGCAATGCACACATTGCCATATAGTCCCTAAGCCGTTCGACTTAGACTGACTCCGACACGACTCAAGAACACCGGTTTTGCAACCGGGCTCTGATACCACTTAAGGATGTAGCACCCCGCACGTGAGGCACCACATCCCCCGCACTATGGCTCGACACGAGTAACGAAATAGTAACTCCGTACCCGTATCAAACCATAGCGAACGGGAGACAAACATAAAAACCTTTCTAAGCCAGGCGGAGCTAGACCCTGAAATGATTACTAATCCACAAAATATAATGCAGCAAAGCCAAAGTTCAATCATAAGTAGAATTCGGGCTCTTCAGGCCTCTTTTAAAACATAGCAAGTCCCAATCGAATCAATTCAATAATAATTTCATAAATGTTCAAGTTCGGGATACTAAGGAATCGAATCATACAGAAATCTAATACATGAGTGAGTGCAAAGACTCTCCTAACCTAACTCGACCAATTTAAAGACTCCAAACACCTCCGCCTAGCCGAAACTCCAAACTCCAACCTGCACACTAAAAAGATTGGGGAGGGAGAGGGGTCAGTCTCTAGAAGACTGAGTGAGCAGGAGCGATACATATATATAAAACATGCACACGCAAGTCATAAATCCCGAGCAAGGTTTTATTTGAATTCAGTTCCCAAAAAGGGCAAGAAAATAGATAAACAATGCTCGACTTTTATGACTAATTCATATTAAATTCATTACATTCATAAATCGTACATAAATATAAGGCTCGGCGAGTGAGCGTGCACAACCTCCATCCAAACTCCGACCGTGTACGACAAATATCAATAATATTTTAAATAGGTGATCATGCGATATATCATAATACACACAATTCATATATCAAATCCTAAATCATATTCGTTTGGGCAATCCGGTTCCCGGCCTTCCCGCACGGTACCTATCAATCATAACATATTCAAAATCATAAGTATAAATTATATTATAACCAACCTTCTTCCTCCGGGTGGTGGACGGGTTAGCAAGACCCGACCACCTCTGTCAATGGCCAATGGGGTTACATGAATTCCCCAAGGGCACTCAGCTCCCATTCCCCGCTAAACCTCCTAGCGAGGGCCGGTATCACCGTATATAAGTTGGGACTAGTATATGGGATCCCCGTCAGCCCTTGCTTCCTCGGTTAGCCACATATACTAAGTCCCGGGGCCCGATAAGTAATAAGTAATAAATGTGTCTCGCCAAAACATAACAATCATAAGTACATACCATAATATATAAATCATTTGAGAATGGTTTACTCGATCAATACATACTATAAGAAATCATACCTTACCGTGTAATTCGGCATATGCTGTATACGTACCTCTCCGTGTCATCCGAATCCGTAGCTAGCATGAAGACACACGGTTTGGAGCATAGCCTCATTACAAAACCATTTTTCAAGCTTATATACGCTCATACGTATAATTCAGAAGAATTTACTCGATAACTTCATTTGAAAATCATATATATATATATATATATAAGGTTTTGGCCAAAGCTTTTCACGTAAGGGTTGTAGGGTTTGTTACATAGCTAAAACGAAAACCACCCTCACCTGAACCGTGACGAAACAAGGAACGGGTTAACAAGTGCTCGAACGATCAAAAGCTCTCCACCCTGGAGACAAACTGTACAAAAGACCACAAGACGTGTTCGTGAGACTCAAGACTCTAAATGAACCATATAAGACGCACGGCAATGCTCACACATGATATGAAGACATAAAGATCATATTAAGTCATGAAAATCCTATAACCAATTTGTTCACTTGTTCAATCATAAATCATTCAATTCATACTCCCAATCCAATAATTCAAGAATCCAAATGAGGGCACAAAACATGTTCAAGCTCTTCCATAATGTTACCATATACTTCATATTACATAACATAGCATATATTCAAGGTTGGGCAATCAAGAAGAAGTGATAAGATATAGAAAATAAGCGAGGCGATTCATAAACGGCACATAAACACCCATAACCGGCATCAAGTAAAAGCATGCCTATAGCACATCCAAATGCCATGAAATTAAACCAAAATACTCCTAACACATAGTACAACAAGTTCATAGTTCAACATAAAGGGAGATAAAGTCATTAAGGAGGGGAAACAAATCAAAAACCGAAGAGGAAGTGACGAAGACTGCGCATGGGAAGTGACACGGGGGTGTCACCTCCCTTAGCCAAACTGAGCCACGGGCGTGGCTCAGTACAGAACTGAGCAGAGGGTGTGACACGCCCGTGTCTCACTCTTATGAGTAAATGTGACACGGGGGTGTCACGGTACAGAACCAAAACCGTTCATAAGGTTTTTCCGGCAAAACTGATCCCTTACAAACTCAATCCAAAAGCATACCAAATGAACTCCAATTGCTCTGAAACTTAATATGCAGCATATTTGGCATGTTATGAACATTTTTCATTTAGAGTGCAAAAGCTAAATCATACGTTAAGATCATCGAATCCATGCAACAAAACTGGGTCGCCAAAATCGCACATATGAAACCTAATGACTCTATCATGCCTTGATCAAGTACTTAAGGGTTGAGTTTGGATCTGAAACTTTGGGGCATGCATGCTAACATACAAAACAACTAATATACATCCTATATATGTAAAATGGTACAATTTAAAGCACATTAGAATGATCAACAAGTTACAAAATGTAACAGCAACAATTCTGTCAACAATCATGCATAAGAACAAGCCATGTACTTCGGTTTTGAGGCTTCAAATGGAACCAAATACTTAAAGCATGAAGGCTAACATATAGAACAATGAGTGTACATCAACTCCATGCATTTTCACACAAAATGGAGGCCATATGATCATGCAACAACCCCAAATTTCACACAGCAGTTCGAAAACAGGGGAAATAGTTTGATCATCAAGTTTGGAGCTCCATATCTCATAATTTTATAAAAGGGTCAAGAGATGAAATCCTCCTAACATCATATACTATGAGTTAGGAAAGAAATAAGTCAAGAAACAAGTTCCTTTGATCACATATAAGCAAGGAATTCAGCCACACCAACATATAGGTCACTAGAGCAAAAATCCCTAAAAGTTCATACAAAACCCAACATTCAAACCCTAACCAAAACTGATCCAAATCATGTTGTAATTAGATGAAATCAAGCATAATAGAGTATAGAAGACATAAATATTCATACCTTAAAGATTTGGTGAAGAAAGATGGTGATTTGAGCTCAAAATCACAAAGGATGGCCAAGGTTTCTTCCTTTCTCCTCTTCTCCCTTCTCTCGATCAGTTGCAGAATGAGAGGAGATATTTTGGCTCGGTTTTAGCAGCTAAAAGGGAGAGGAAGGAGTTAACTCTAGGCACCAAAGTCATGGTTAAGGTGTGGTTAAGTTTGGTTAAGTAAAAAGGGTCCCACCAAGGAGACTAGTCAACATAAGGGCTCTTCTTGCACGAGTTGTCCGTTACGGTTGGATTTCAGAGGTCTTAATGATTTCAAAAAGGTATGAGGCTTGTTCCATTGTCTCCGAATCGTCGATACGAAGGCAACGGAGTTGACGGAATTCGAATCCGAATTCCCGAGCTCAAGATATCACGCACGGAACCAAGGGTGCGCTAATTGCTCGTTAGCCCCCGATTTGGTTCCACAATCAAAATTAAATTCTTAAACACGTCAAATAAATCCGAAAACATAAACCGAGCACGTAGGCATGTTCATAACACATATATTTACGACATACTGAATTTTCATACCAATCCGATATCAATACATATGTGAACGAAGCGCAAATAGCACACTCATGCGCATGAACGAATTCATATAGTTATAAATAATTTACTAAACCTAAATTCCACATTAATTAAATTAAAACCAACTAATAACATGTTGAAATTAATTAACGAAATTACCGAAATATTTAAGGCAACATAAAACCCTAATTAAGAATTTAACACTAAGTATCAAAGTAGAAATAAAATGAATTAAATTAAATATTAATAGTTTATAGTTTAAATCAAATAAAAACGCTTATGAACAAGTAATCATATAATTAAATAATTAATTTACGCAATTTATAAACAGATACGCCACATTATTTAAACTGAAAAACTGGGGCGTTACAATCTCTCCCCCTTAAAAAGAATCCGTCCTCGGATTCAAAACACGCTTGAAATCAAACAATGAGAGATTCCCCCATCTCTCACAAGCAACAAGGAGAGAGCCCCGTCTCTCGAGCAGCAATGAGAGAACCCCGTCTCTCCAACAACAATGAGAGAACCCCGTCTCTCGCAAGCAAAGAGAGTACCCCGTCTCTCAAACAAAATAAGAGAATCCCCGTCTCTTAACCGAAAATAAAACAAGGAAGTCTCCAATACTCCCAAGCAACTCACGCAAAACCAAATTTAAAATCACGTAAGGCATCCAAAGCAAGTAATAAATGTCACCCATAATGGTTACCAATTACTCCAAGTAATTTTAACACCGTGCAGATCAAAACACTTAACATAAGAAAAATATATAAGTTAAATTTGCATGGATGCATGTATGATGAATGTTATAAGTACCGTTCACCGTAGTAGTAAAATTCAGATTGGTGAGTTGTCATGGTCCACGGTATGATCTGTCCCAAATATAACTCGGTGCCCCATTTGTCTTGAACCTCGTCTTTGTACCCTATGGGATTACTCGTGATCGCCATCATTCCATCATATGCCAACTTGATTCGACACTCTCTCTTGTCAATTCTGACTTAGGAGTTTCCAGACGCTCCTTTATAATTCTATTATCCCTAGATCCATGTTCCATACATAGGAATATTCTCCAAGACATTTCCCTTATACCTAATGAGGGACTCTAACCCGACTTGAGTAACTTAACTCTCCTCTTCACAGCTTAACCATTCACGCCGTCTTATTTATTTCTGATCATCACTAATAGGACTCTCAGGTCTTCCTTAATTTGTAATTTCGTCATTCCCACTAGAATATTTCTTCGAGCACCTTTTCAATCGTCCAATTTGTTTCTCGGTCGTGCTCTCCCCCTTAAATTTCTGTTGTCCCAAGTTGAACTCCATCAATTCTTCTCTTATCGAACTCTTGATGAGTAAATCCCATGAGGTGGAATTTAACTGATGCAGAAATCAAAAATGTGGCCCTTCAACTCCTTCCTTAGTTCTCTTGATGTCCGAACTCCTTTCTTAATCTTGTCCAGAACTCTAGTCTCGCTTCTCCTCCTCATAACTCAGATGCGGCTCGGTGGAACTGATACTTGATAGTTAAGGAGAAAAGACTTCCTATCAAGTAAACACTAAAATGCATGTTGGGTTAAAATGACAATGCATGGGTCACGTTTACATCAAGCAATTATACAACGCATTAGCGCAACGAAACCAATTAGAAAGCACGGATAAGCATAAAGTCACGGGAATAAGTAACTAATGCAAGATATGATGCACGTGCTATGAATGCTTTGGAACCTGTCACCGATGTGGGAAGTTATTAGCTCGACAGCTTTTCCTTGCTACTCCAAGTCCCGCGGTTACTTTGACTTGGTAGTTATTCCTTGTCTCTCCCATGGTCTTCGAGATTCCCATGCATCTTTATAAATCAATTTGTATCTTCCACTTCCAAGGAGTTAGCATCCACACTTCTCCTCGCAATTCGACCTTTACTTCTAATCGTCACCTTAATCAAGAATTGCGTGCCTATCCCTTGTGAGCTCAATTCACCTCCGACTGCTTACATTTGAGCACATGATTTCCTTTCTTTACCATTTCCATTTGTTGCTTCATATCTTCCATTTTACTTCACAACATGGCAATTCAGCTTTGTTTTGGAAAAACGAACTCATATCCTAATCAACACCTTGATCAAGATTCCCGTGACTATTGTTATAAGTTTCCCATCATGATCGAAATCCAAAACAACCAAGTCCAACTCTTCCCGGTCTTAACTTCGACAGACTAAATTTCAATTTCCTAGGCTTAGTCAGAATTCCTTCTTTGTCGACCCCATGTGCACCACTCCTACCGGACCCATCTTATCTTAGTTTCTCCTAATTATTGATACCTCTTCAACGATCAAGTCCTGAATCAGAATATCTTCAAGGTTCGTTCACTTTATTCTTTAGGTTGAAAGATTCCATTGAATTCAAGTAAAGGTACCTGAAGTAATAGAGCAGTGTATATCGATCATCTAAGTCATAACCATCTCGCGATCAATCCTTATTTCACCAAGTGTCCTTATACTACCACATCTTTAAATCCGGACCTTCTATTCCGATTCCTAACCCTTGAACTCTAGCGCCATCTAGAAAGTCCCACATCTCGAATTCTCCACATTCTTCCCGGGTGTATCCTTTCTATCTTCCGTGCCTCAGAAAAGTTTGCAATCGATCTTCTTTATCGTCGAACTTGGCCGTGGTTTGATATTATCTCCATAACCTATAAATCACAGCTTATTTCAAGAGTAGATGCATGCGATTAGTGCATGCTCATGACACATTTTCAACAATTATTGCAAGGATCCTTATGTAAATGCAACAGATAGTCCAACGAAATTCAAAAAGGAAAGCCAAATTCATGTTCAAGATCAATGCAATGCACACATTGCCATATAGTCCCTAAGCCGTTCGACTTAGACTGACTCCGACACGACTCAAGAACACCGGTTTTGCAATCGGGCTCTGATACCACTTAAGGATGTAGCACCCCGCACGTGAGGCACCACATCCCCCGCACTATGGCTCGACACGAGTAACGAAACAGTAACTCCGTACCCGTATCAAACCATAGCGAACGGGAGACAAACATAAAAACCTTTCTAAGCCAGGCGGAGCTAGACCCTGAAATGATTACTAATCCACAAAATATAATGCAGCAAAGCCAAAGTTCAATCATAAGTAGAATTCGGGCTCTTCAGGCCTCTTTTAAAACATAGCAAGTCCCAATCGAATCAATTCAATAATAATTTCATAAATGTTCAAGTTCGGGATACTAAGGAATCGAATCATACAGAAATCTAATACATGAGTGAGTGCAAAGACTCTCCTAACCTAACTCGACCAATTTAAAGACTCCAAACACCTCCGCCTAGCCGAAACTCCAAACTCCAACCTGCACACTAAAAAGATTGGGGAGGGAGAGGGGTCAGTCTCTAGAAGACTGAGTGAGCAGGAGCGATACATATATATAAAACATGCACACGCAAGTCATAAATCCCGAGCAAGGTTTTATTTGAATTCAGTTCCCAAAAAGGGCAAGAAAATAGATAAACAATGCTCGACTTTTATGACTAATTCATATTAAATTCATTACATTCATAAATCGTACATAAATATAAGGCTCGGCGAGTGAGCGTGCACAACCTCCATCCAAACTCCGACCGTGTACGACAAATATCAATAATATTTTAAATAGGTGATCATGCGATATATCATAATACACACAATTCATATATCAAATCCTAAATCATATTCGTTTGGGCAATCCGGTTCCCGGCCTTCCCGCACGGTACCTATCAATCATAACATATTCAAAATCATAAGTATAAATTATATTATAACCAACCTTCTTCCTCCGGGTGGTGGACGGGTTAGCAAGACCCGACCACCTCTGTCAATGGCCAATGGGGTTACATGAATTCCCCAAGGGCACTCAGCTCCCATTCCCCGCTAAACCTCCTAGCGAGGGCCGGTATCACCGTATATAAGTTGGGACTAGTATATGGGATCCCCGTCAGCCCTTGCTTCCTCGGTTAGCCACATATACTAAGTCCCGGGGCCCGATAAGTAATAAGTAATAAATGTGTCTCGCCAAAACATAACAATCATAAGTACATACCATAATATATAAATCATTTGAGAATGGTTTACTCGATCAATACATACTATAAGAAATCATACCTTACCGTGTAATTCGGCATATGCTGTATACGTACCTCTCCGTGTCATCCGAATCCGTAGCTAGCATGAAGACACACGGTTTGGAGCATAGCCTCATTACAAAACCATTTTTCAAGCTTATATACGCTCATACGTATAATTCAGAAGAATTTACTCGATAACTTCATTTGAAAATCATATATATATATATATATATATAAGGTTTTGGCCAAAGCTTTTCACGTAAGGGTTGTAGGGTTTGTTACATAGCTAAAACGAAAACCACCCTCACCTGAACCGTGACGAAACAAGGAACGGGTTAACAAGTGCTCGAACGATCAAAAGCTCTCCACCCTGGAGACAAACTGTACAAAAGACCACAAGACGTGTTCGTGAGACTCAAGACTCTAAATGAACCATATAAGACGCACGGCAATGCTCACACATGATATGAAGACATAAAGATCATATTAAGTCATGAAAATCCTATAACCAATTTGTTCACTTGTTCAATCATAAATCATTCAATTCATACTCCCAATCCAATAATTCAAGAATCCAAATGAGGGCACAAAACATGTTCAAGCTCTTCCATAATGTTACCATATACTTCATATTACATAACATAGCATATATTCAAGGTTGGGCAATCAAGAAGAAGTGATAAGATATAGAAAATAAGCGAGGCGATTCATAAACGGCACATAAACACCCATAACCGGCATCAAGTAAAAGCATGCCTATAGCACATCCAAATGCCATGAAATTAAACCAAAATACTCCTAACACATAGTACAACAAGTTCATAGTTCAACATAAAGGGAGATAAAGTCATTAAGGAGGGGAAACAAATCAAAAACCGAAGAGGAAGTGACGAAGACTGCGCATGGGAAGTGACACGGGGGTGTCACCTCCCTTAGCCAAACTGAGCCACGGGCGTGGCTCAGTACAGAACTGAGCAGAGGGTGTGACACGCCCGTGTCTCACTCTTATGAGTAAATGTGACACGGGGGTGTCACGGTACAGAACCAAAACCGTTCATAAGGTTTTTCCGGCAAAACTGATCCCTTACAAACTCAATCCAAAAGCATACCAAATGAACTCCAATTGCTCTGAAACTTAATATGCAGCATATTTGGCATGTTATGAACATTTTTCATTTAGAGTGCAAAAGCTAAATCATACGTTAAGATCATCGAATCCATGCAACAAAACTGGGTCGCCAAAATCGCACATATGAAACCTAATGACTCTATCATGCCTTGATCAAGTACTTAAGGGTTGAGTTTGGATCTGAAACTTTGGGGCATGCATGCTAACATACAAAACAACTAATATACATCCTATATATGCAAAATGGTACAATTTAAAGCACATTAGAATGATCAACAAGTTACAAAATGTAACAGCAACAATTCTGTCAACAATCATG
Source organism: Lantana camara (assembly GCA_037501455.1). Lineage (NCBI taxonomy): Eukaryota > Viridiplantae > Streptophyta > Magnoliopsida > Lamiales > Verbenaceae > Lantana > Lantana camara. Next base: position 94,800,899 of record CM074856.1, read on the forward strand.
CATAAGAACAAGCCATGTACTTCGGTTTTGAGGCTTCAAATGGAACCAAATACTTAAAGCATGAAGGCTAACATATAGAACAATGAGTGTACATCAACTCCATGCATTTTCACACAAAATGGAGGCCATATGATCATGCAACAACCCCAAATTTCACACAGCAGTTCGAAAACAGGGGAAATAGTTTGATCATCAAGTTTGGAGCTCCATATCTCATAATTTTATAAAAGGGTCAAGAGATGAAATCCTCCTAACATCATATACTATGAGTTAGGAAAGAAATAAGTCAAGAAACAAGTTCCTTTGATCACATATAAGCAAGGAATTCAGCCACACCAACATATAGGTCACTAGAGCAAAAATCCCTAAAAGTTCATACAAAACCCAACATTCAAACCCTAACCAAAACTGATCCAAATCATGTTGTAATTAGATGAAATCAAGCATAATAGAGTATAGAAGACATAAATATTCATACCTTAAAGATTTGGTGAAGAAAGATGGTGATTTGAGCTCAAAATCACAAAGGATGGCCAAGGTTTCTTCCTTTCTCCTCTTCTCCCTTCTCTCGATCAGTTGCAGAATGAGAGGAGATATTTTGGCTCGGTTTTAGCAGCTAAAAGGGAGAGGAAGGAGTTAACTCTAGGCACCAAAGTCATGGTTAAGGTGTGGTTAAGTTTGGTTAAGTAAAAAGGGTCCCACCAAGGAGACTAGTCAACATAAGGGCTCTTCTTGCACGAGTTGTCCGTTACGGTTGGATTTCAGAGGTCTTAATGATTTCAAAAAGGTATGAGGCTTGTTCCATTGTCTCCGAATCGTCGATACGAAGGCAACGGAGTTGACGGAATTCGAATCCGAATTCCCGAGCTCAAGATATCACGCACGGAACCAAGGGTGCGCTAATTGCTCGTTAGCCCCCGATTTGGTTCCACAATCAAAATTAAATTCTTAAACACGTCAAATAAATCCGAAAACATAAACCGAGCACGTAGGCATGTTCATAACACATATATTTACGACATACTGAATTTTCATACCAATCCGATATCAATACATATGTGAACGAAGCGCAAATAGCACACTCATGCGCATGAACGAATTCATATAGTTATAAATAATTTACTAAACCTAAATTCCACATTAATTAAATTAAAACCAACTAATAACATGTTGAAATTAATTAACGAAATTACCGAAATATTTAAGGCAACATAAAACCCTAATTAAGAATTTAACACTAAGTATCAAAGTAGAAATAAAATGAATTAAATTAAATATTAATAGTTTATAGTTTAAATCAAATAAAAACGCTTATGAACAAGTAATCATATAATTAAATAATTAATTTACGCAATTTATAAACAGATATGCCACATTATTTAAACTGAAAAACTGGGGCGTTACATGACTTCTACAATCTCAATTTCTAATTCCTAGGTTTATTTAGAAACCCTTCTTTGACAACTCTTAGTGCTCAATTCCCATCGAATTCATTTTACCTTAACTCTTCTCAGACCTCGGTACCTCTTCAATGGTCTGAACCCTGAACCAAATTACCCTCAAGATTCATTTACTTTATTCCTTAGGTTGAATGATCCCGTTGAATACAATTATGGCATCTTATTTAGGAGAGCCGTATATACCCATATTAGGAGTCATAAATATTTCCCTGATCAACTCTTATCTTATCAAGTGTCTCTCTGCCAATGCATCCCTAAAGTGGAACCTCCCATTCCGGCTCCCAACCCTTGAACTCTAGCTCCATATAGGAAGGACTCACATCTCGAATTCTCCATATTCCTCCCCGATGCATCCCTCCTATCTTCCATGCCTCAGGAAGAACTTACAATAGATCGTCTTTATCGTGGAACTTGGTCATGGTTTGATATTATTTTTATAACCTGCAAATCATAACTCACTTCGAAGATATATGTATGCGATTAGTGCATGCCCATGACACATATCCAACACGAAAGGCACGGATCCATTATAAAATGCAACAGGTAATTCGACAAGATTACAAGGAAAGATAATTTTTATGTTCAAGATCGATGCAATGCACACATTATCACGTATTTCCGATGCCGAACGACCTAGACTGACCTACACAACACGAGAACCCGAGTTTTGCAACCCGAAGCTCTGATACCACTTAAGGATGTAGGTGCAAGGTACCACATCCCCCGCACCGAGACCCGACCCGAATATGAAATGGACAATCCATACCCGAGCTAAATCACGGAGAACGGGGATAAACACACACTCTAAGCTATGCGGGACTAACCCTTGAACCATAAAATCAGAGTTAAACATTAAAGCGGAAGCAACAACTAAACATATATCATATATATATACCATGAGCATCAAAGCTCCAAAAATCAACCATATACATCGTCAAATGCCATCACGGCTCAAAACATATGTGCTCCATAACAATATTCATATACAATGATCAAATGTGAGAGTATGCAAGTGTAAGACCAAAATATAAGAGCTAGAGATGAATGCAAGGCCTATGACTCGAATTCCCACCTAGCTCCTTGACACCTGCATAAAATAACTAAAAACCAAACTGGTTCAGTCCAAAAGGAACTGGTGGGTATAAAAACAGGGCATAAATATAATATACGACGATATTTAAACAGTCACATGCAAGCTATAATCCCAAGTGAGGTTTTTAAAGAATTTCCCAAGTGGATGAAATAGAGAAATCATCAAAAGGGATTATAACGATTCATTTACATTAGGTCATTCTTGGCCCGGCGAGTGGGCGTGCATTATCTCCAACCAACACCTTGTGTAATTCATTAAACATTCATTCTTTCTTGCTTTTCATGCATAACATTCTTTCGTGCACATTCAATAACATTTACACCTTCTTCCTCCGGGTTGGTGGTGGGTTTGCAAGGCCCGACCACCCATTCATTGACCAAAAGGGGAACATGACTCCCCAAATGGCACTCAGCGTCCATTCCTCGCTAACTCCTAACGAGGTCCGGTTACGCTGTTCATTGGTGGAACTAATGTGAGGGATCACCGTCAGCCCTTGCCTCCTCGGGTCACCACTCACACCAAGTCCCTGGTCCCCATTCTGTGCATTCAATCATTTCTCGCCAAAACATTAGGTAGGATTCATAAAATAAGGCTTTACGTTGAAAACATTTACTCTTTAAAACGACTCTATATATATATATATTCATTTTGGACGAAAACTTTTCAAATTGAAGGTATATAGGGTCATTTATCTAATTAGAAGAGAAACCCACCTTAAAACGACAAAAGAAGACACAAAAGCCTCACGGACCGGCCTCGTCTCCAACAGGATCAAAATCTGTGCAAGGAAGGTGAAGTGAGACTCAAAATGACCAAATAAGACGCTCGACAATGAAATGATCATGATATGAATGCATAAAAGAGTTGGTTATGTAATGAACATGTTCATGTGCACTATTAACGTCTTAAAGACATATAAACGTTCATTTCAAGAATCATTTAAAGTCGTTCAAGTTCATAACCTTCACATTTAAATCAATCGATCCACGAATTTCAAATAACGAATATAACATGTAGTATAACAAGTTCATAATTAGAAAATAGGTAAATAAAAACATTTAAGTCATGATCGAAAATTAATTAACATAAAATAGAATAACACTTAAATTCTAAAATTTAAATAAATTAAACAATACTATTAAATAATATATAATATTGGACATACATTTAATAATATATATCAAATCATGCATTAGTAATATATATATACTATCATATCTATACATATATATATATATATATATATATATATATATATATATATATATATATATATATATATAGGTATATTAGTGCATGTACAGGCCATGTAATTAACAACCAATGCATGCATGTAATTTGTATATAAGTGTACGTAACATTCATGAAATTAAAAATAAAAAGAAACAATCATGCATGCATTTAACTAAGCTCATACATGCACTCAAAGATTCAACTATTTCCATGCATGCAATCATGCATCTAATTAGAAAAACAAATGCCATTAATATCCATGCATGTAACATTGGGAAAAAAGGAAAGAACGATCAAACCAAGCCCTACACCAGAATTTGAAAAAACTGAAATTTTAGCAGCTCACGCAGGGGTCGCGGCCGCGACCCATTGTCTTCATGAAATGGTAGCGGCCGCTACCCATTAAATTCAGAATTTTTGATCAAATTTTGCAGAATACGTGAGCAGCTCAAATATCAGTCGCGGATGCGACTGAATTAAAGGAGAAGAAGGTCGCGGGCACGACCTGCGCGCAACATCAAAAACACGCAGCAGAAAAACAGAGCAACACCATTCCAATCTTCAAACAACATATACAGGTAAGGCAAGGCCACAAATATGTAGCAAAAAGACTCCAAATCAACATACAAATTCAGCGCCAAGCAAGCTCATACGCAGCAGCAGCAGCAACACGAAGGAAGAAGGGGGGAAAAACTTCATTTTCATTCAAAATTCATTAATGGTAACTCAACCAATTCTCAACTACCAGATATTACATCACCATAAATGCAAATAAGAGATCAAGACAATCATATTCATGCTTGGAATCAATCAAATTCAACAAGAATTGAAAGAGATCAACTTATGAACCCATAACCTAAGTATCTTTCAAGGCAGCCATATATCCATGAAACCATGATCAAAATTAGGGATAAATGGATTAAAATGACTCATATTGGAAGCATAATACAACCCTAAGCTTACCTTGTTGATTGGATGAAGGTTGGAAGAGATTTGAGCTCTAAAATCTCCAAGGAAGGCAAGGTTACGAGAATGTCTGGAATGCAGTGGCTTTGGCTGAGATTTCTGATTTGTGGGAGGGTTGGTTCGGTTAAGGGATGGTATAGCAGGCTAGGTGGTTGAGTTAGGGTTCCATAGCATCAAACCATGGTTAATTTGGTTAAATTTTGGATGAGTTATGATCATTTTAATACAACATGGTCAGTTTTGTCATCGTTTCGTTTTTCGGTTGGATTTCGAAGGTTCAAAAGACTTTGGAAAAATATAAGGCTAAGTTCACTAAACTTCAATTTTCGATACGAGTTCAACGAAGTTGACGGAACTCGAATCCGAGTTCCCGAGCTCAAGATATCAATTACGGAACCAAGGGTGCGCTAATTACTCGTTAGCCCCCGACTTGGATTCCAAAATTAAAATAAATTCGAAACCTATGCAAACGAACCCTAAAACATGAAACGATCATATATTCATATTCATGACATGTATAAGTCCCACATATTAAATTTGCACGAAATTTTGGTATCAATTTATATAAAAACGAAGCACGTAAATGTCACTCATAAGCAATGCAACAAGAAAATTCATAACATTACAAAAAATATAAAATTCAAATTCGTATATAATTTATAAATAAAATGCATGCATCAATATTAATTACAATGAATTCCATGAGTTCATGCAAATATATTATTAACCAACTCGTACCACATTTAATATATATATATATATATATATATATATATATATATATATATATATATATATATATATAAAAGTATATTTGGTATTAATAACATTAAAATAAAGTAATTAACATTTAATATATTTAAAATAAAATTAAATATATAAAACACGTATAAATAATTATTTCGCGCAATTTGGTAAACACATACGTCGTGCTGTACTAACTTACTAAAAAAAAACTGGGGCGTTACATTCCATATAAGACAAGAGAGGCATTAATTTCGAACTACTACCAACCACCAACTCATCACCCAATATAACCTTCTTCGCAAAACAATCAACATTGGCCCGATGTCGAGACAACCAATCCATACCCAAAATAACCCCATATTTCTTCATAGGCATAACAATTAAATCAACTGGATATTCTTTCTCTTCAATCAAAACTAAACACTCCCGAACCAACTGATCTGTCCGAAGGCTTCCACCGAGTGGCGAACTCACCAAATAACAAGAAGATAAACAAATAACAGGCAAGCACTGTAACACCCGAGCGCAAGGTGTCACATCCCCCGCACCGAGACCCGACCCGAATATGGAATGAACGATCCATACCCGAGCTAAATCACGGCGAACGGGGACAAACACACACTCTATGCTAGGCGGGCTAACCCTTAACCATACGAATCAGAGCAAATCAATAAAGCGGAAGCAAAAAAAAACGAGCAAAGCATATCATATATATACCACGAGCATCCAAGCTCCAAAATACAATTCATATACAACAATCAAAAGTATAAGATGCAAGTGTAAGGCCAAAATATAGAGCTAGAGACGAATGCAAGACCTAGGACTCGTATTCCCGCCTAGCTCTCTCGACACCTGCACCAAACAGCTGAAAACCAAACGGGTTCAGTCCAAAAGGGACTGGTGGGTATAAAACATTGGTATAAATATAATATATAACTGAATTTAAACAATCACATGCAGATTATAATCCCAAGCGAGGTTTTAGAAACGGTTCCCAAGTGGGAGAAATAGAGGAATCATCGAAAGGGATTATAATGATCAGTTTTACAATAGGTCATTAGTGGCCCGGCGAGTGGGCGTGCATCAACTCCAACCAACACCAAGTGTGATTCAATCAATCATTCATTCATTAAGTCTTTCATGCATATCATTCTTTTGTGCTCAATCAATCGATTCTATTCAATAGGTCATATACACCTTCTTCCTCCGGGTTGGTGGGCGGGCTTGCAAGACCCGTCCACCCAGTCATTGGCCAAAAGGGGTTACATGACTCCCCAGATGGCACTCAGCTCCCTTTCCCCGCCAATCTCCTGACGAGGTCCGGTACCGCTGTTCAATAGTGGGAACTAGTGTGAGGGATCACCGTCAGCCCATGCTTCCTCGGATAGCCACTCACACCAAGAACCCCGGGCCCCCAATCAGTGCAATCAATCAATCAATACTCGCCAAAACATTTGGTAGGGTTTAAGAAATAAGGCTTTTACGTTTGCAATCGTTTACTCGATAAAAGACTCAATATATATATATATCGTATCACTTTGGCTTAAAGCTTTTCACATAGGGGGATATATCGGGTCGTTTTATCTAAGTAGTAGAGAAACCCACCTTGTACCGATAAAAGAAGATACGAAAGCCTCAAGGATTGGCCTTGTCTCCAACGGGATCGAAATCTGTGCAAGAAAAGTGAAGTGAGACTCAATATGACCAAATAAGACGCTCGGCAATGCAATGATCATGATATGAATGTATAAAAGATTAAATTGTGTTATGAAAATGTTCATGTGCACGATTAATACATTTAAATCATATAATCAAGTCATTCACTTCCATAATTTCACATTTTCAATCAAATTTATTCAAGAAATTTCAAATCTAATCAAAGTACAACTTAAATCACATTCTAAAATTAGAACATAAACATTTAAACATATTCAATCGCATTTACAATTAGAAAATAAACAATTAAATACATTCAATTAAAATTAGGAAATTAAATAAAACATGAAATAGGTAACATTTAATTTAAATAATTCAATTAAATCAAATAACAATTAATATTTAATAAATATATATATAATATATTAAATATATATATTTATACGTATACATATATTATAATATATATACATATATACGTATACTATAGTATATATACATATATATACGTATAATATACATGCAACCACACCACCATGCATGCAAATTAATACAAAATGCATGCAAACCATAACATGCATGCAAATAATAATAGAATGCATGCATCATCTAACACTCCAAATTCATGCAGGAAAATAAAAGGGAAGAATGAACAGCAGCAGCAGCTCGCGGGAACAGCAGAAACAAGCAAGAAAACAAGGTGACACGGGGGTGTCACCTTCAAGGAGCAAACCGAGACACCCCCGTGTCTCGGTACAGAAGTAGCCACCCATGAAACACCCCCGTGCCTCGCCGGAAAGGCCAGGAATGGCACGCCCGTGACAGCAGCAACCACCACGCGAAGAACCCCTGTTTCTCTAGCTTAAACGCAACAACCTCACAAGCAACAAATAGGCAACATATGAAGCAAGAAGAAGACATGAAATACAGCCTAAAACCAGCCCTAATAATGTACAAAAATGACAGCAATATCAAGGGAAGAAACGCAGTTGCTGACAGAAATTTTCAGGCCAAGAAAACAGGGCATAAATCGCGTAAAAACAGGGTACAACTGATCTCAAGCAATCCCAACACGTTCATGTGAGTTAGGTAGTCATATGTGCAGCAAAACACCACAAAATCAACATACAAATCAGTCCCACAGCAGTTCAAACATGGAAGGCTGTCACACGTGACTTTTCTTCAAAGTTTTCTCAATGATCCAAAGTTAATATCTCATAAATACTTCAACTACCATGCAATTAATGGTCATAAATGAAAAGAAGATATCAAAACAATCATTCTCAAGCTTGGAATCATCCAAAAAGCTCAAGTATGGAAGAAGATCAACCAATTTCAAACCTAATTCTATATATGTTCATTTCTGTCAAAAGCTCACGAATTGATGCTCAAATTCAGAGATGAATGAATGAAAATGACTCATGATGGATGTACATAACATAACCAAGCTTACCTTGTGGATTAATGGAGGTTTGAAAGAGATTTGAGCTTGAATCTCAAGGGGTTGGCTTGGCTACGGGATTCTGGAAAACAGAGGAAAGAGGGCTGATTTTCTCTAAGTATGAGGGACTAATTTAGTTGGGGAGGATAATGATCAGCTAGGTGGTTGAGTTAGGGTCTCAAAAGTTCAAACCATGGTTAATTTGGTCAAGTATGGTAAGAGATATGGCTATTTTGGTGAAAGGTGGCAGTTTTGGCGCCGTGTAGGTTTTTCGGTTAAATTTCGGAGGTTGAAATGAGTTGGGAAAAATATATGGCTAAGTTTACTAAACTCGAATTTTCGTTACGAGTTCAGCGGAGTTGACGGAACTCGAATCCGAGTTCCCGAGCTCAAGATATTAAATACGGAACCAAGGGTGCGCTAAGTGCTCGTTAGCCCCCGACTTGGATTCCACAAATCAAATTAAATCCGAAACACAAGCAAATGAATTCGAAAATACGAAACGAACAAATATTCATGTACAAGACACGTATAAGTTCAACATATTAAATTCGCACAAAATACCGGTATCAATTCAAATAGAAACGAAGCACTCAAACGCAATGAAACAATAAAAGCCATAACATTAACAAAATAAGCAACCAATTCCATTTATAATATATTACATATAAATGCATGCATACGTATATAATATATATAAAATTACATGCATGCAAATATATATGTTATAATTATAAAGTGCATGTAAATATAATTCATAACTAATTATGCATGCATAATTATAAATCCATGCACACATGTACGTATATATATATATAATGTAATTAATATTAATAACATTAAATTAAAACAATTAACATTTAATATAATTAAAATTAAATTAAATGCATAAAACACACATAATTAATTATTTCGCGCATTTTGGTAAACAATTACGTCATACCTGTACGGCCGAAATGTCGGGGCGTCACAACCTCTCCCCCTTAAAAGAATCCGTCCTCGGATTCACTGATCGTCCAAAAATAATTCGGGATGAAACTTCCTCATTTTATCCTCGGTCTCCCACGTAGCCTCTTCTGTTTTATCACTTCTCCATAACACTTTAACTAGTGGGATTTGCCGGTTTCTTAATTCTTGAAATTTCCGATCCAAAATCTTAACCGGTTTTTGAACGAAGGTGAGATTAGGCTCAATTTCTACCTCTTCCTCAGGTAGGATTTCGGACTCATCCGGATAATACTTGCGAAGCTGGGAGACATGAAATACGTTGTGGATTCCCGTCAAACTCGGGGGTAGATTCAAACGATAAGCAGTATCTCCAACTTTTTCCAGAATCTCATACGGACCCAGATAGCGAGGATTCAACTTACCTCCTTTTCCAATTCTTGAAAATCCTTTTCGCGGCGAAGCTTTCAAGAACACCCTATCACCAACTTCAAATTGAAGATCCTTTCTCCGTCGATCCGCATAGCTTTTCTGTCTATCTTGGGCCGCTTTCATTCTTTGTTGAATGATTTGAACCTTATCAATTGCAGCTTGTACGGCTTTGGAAGGCTTCTCCTTCATTTCACCTCGTTTCACTCCCTCTTGTTTCGTCCAATTCCACTCTTCAAGGTCGAAAAATAAGGGGGATCTACATTTTCGTCCGTAAAGGGCTTCATAAGGTGCCATTCCTATCGAAGCCTGAAAACTGTTATTATAGGCGAACTCAATCAGGGATAACTGCTCATTCCACGAACTCGAGAAATCCAATGCACAAGCCCTCAACATATCCTCCAAATATTTGATTAATCTTTCCGACTGACCATCTGTCTGAGGATGGAAAGCTGTGCTGAATTGGAGCCTTGTTCCCAGATTTCTTTGCAATTCTTGCCAAAACCTAGAAGTGAACCTCGGATCTCGATCTGATACAATACTGGTAGGCACACCATGAAGTCGAACAATTTCATCAACATACTTCTTGGCTAACTTAGGTACCTTATCCGACATCCGAACAGCCAGAAAATGTGCCGATTTCGTTAGTCTATCCACGATCACCCAAATCCCATCAAGACAACCCTTCACTCTAGGAAGACCCGAAACGAAATCCATCGCCACCTGTTGCCATTTCCATTCTGGGATAGGTAGCGGTTGAAGTAGCCCTGATGGCTTCTGATGCTCGGCTTTCACGGTTTGACAAGTCAGACAATGTCTCACGAAATTAGTTACATCCCTTTTAAGTCCATTCCACCAATAGAACTGCTTCAAATCCTTGTACATCTTATTACCTCCAGGATGTATCGAATACCCTGATCTGTGAGCTTCTTCCAAAATAATCCTCTTCAATTCATCCGGAACCACAATCCTGTTCTTAAACCTTAAGAGTCCCGTGTCATCGAACCCAAATGGACATTCGGGATCATCCCTAGCTTTCCGAGCTAATTTCTGCACTTCGGAATCTCTTCTCTGAGTTTCAAATAATCTTGATTGAAGATCCGGTTGTACCGTAATATTCCGAATACTTGCTCTTAACTTGAAAAACTCGGGTTCATATCCAACTTCCACTTTCACACTAGATACACTAGCCTTCCTGCTAAGTGCATCCGCGACCACATTAGCTTTTCCAGGATGGTATCTGATTGTGCACTCGTAATCCGCTAAAGTCTCCATCCATCGCCTTTATCTCTTATTTAACTCCTTCTGAGAAAACAAGTATTGAAGACTTTTGTGGTCAGAAAAGATCTCGAAAGGAATTCCATACAAGTAGTGTCTCCACTTCCCCAAAGCAAAGATCACTGCCGCTAGCTCGAGATCGTGAGTGGGATAATTCTGTTCATGATCCTTCAGTTTTCTCGAGGCGTAGGCTATCACCCTACCCTTCTGCATCAACACACATCCCAGTCCCTCTTTCGAGGCATCCGTATAAACCATATATCCTTCAGTTCCTTCAGGAAGTGTTAATATTGGTGCAGTGGTCAATTTCTCCTTTAAAAGTTGGAAACTTGCCTCACACGCCTCATCCCAAGCAAACTTGACTTCCTTCTTTGTCAAACGAGTCAAAGGAGCTGCAATCTTAGAGAAGTCCTTAACGAATCTCCGATAATACCCAGCCAAACCCAAGAAACTTCTGACCTCGGAAGCATTTTTCGGACTCTGCCATTGAATAACTGTCTCGATCTTTGAAGGATCTACTTCCAAACCCTTACTTGAAACAATATGACCTAGAAAAGCAACCCGGTCGATCCAGAACTCACACTTACTAAACTTCGCATACAACCGGTGCTCTCTCAATGTCTCCAATACCAATTCGAGATGCTTAGCATGATCTTCCGGAGTCTTAGAATACACGAGAATATCATCAATGAAGATTACGACGAATTTATCCAAATATGGCCGAAAAATCCGATGCATCATATCCATAAATGCTGCAGGGGCATTCGTCAAACCAAAGGGCATCACTACGAACTCATAATGTCCATACCGGGTATTGAATCCTGTCTTAGGTATATCCTCTTCCCGGATTTTCAATTGGTAGTAGCCTTGTCTTAGATCCAATTTCGAATAAACCCCTGAACCTTGCAACATATCAAATAAATCCTCAATGTGGGGCAACGGGTACTTATTCTTGATAGTCATCCGATTAAGCTCCCGGTAATCTATACACATTCTCAACGATCCATCTTTCTTCTTGACAAAGAGAACCGGAGCACCCCACGGAGATGAGCTCGGTCGAATATATCCAATCTTAAGTAACTCTTCGAGTTGAATCTTCAACTCCTTCAACTCTGCAGGAGCCATTCTATACGGCGTCTTAGAATAAGGTTCTGATCCCGGATATAAATCAATAACAAATTCAATCTCCCGATCCGGTGGTAAAGAACCTAAATTTTCCGGAAATACGTCGGGGTATGCCTTTACCACATCCGTATCCTCAAAACTTAATTGATCCTTTGGTTTGTTAAGAAGATAGGCAATAAATCCCGTGGCTCCATCTTTCACTAACTTGCGAGCTTCCATAAACGATAAGAGAGGTACATTCTTCGACTCTACTTTTCCAATCAACTCTGTTCCCAATTTTATCTTCTTTCTAAAACAATCAACCTCGGCCCGGTGCCGATATAACCAATCCATCCCGAAGATTACCCCATACTTCTTCATAGGCATAACAATGAAGTCTGCCGGATAATCTTTCCCCTCTAACAGAACTGAACAACCCCTAACAACCCGGTTTGTCTGCAAATTACCTCCAAGAGGCGAACTCACATAATAACAAGAATTTGAGCAAATAACAGGTAGGCATAGAGAAGCACATAGATCAGAAGATATAAAAGTATGCGTGGCACCCGGATCAAATAATGCGTGAATGCTCGTGTTATGAATGCAAACGGTACCTTCCACTACGGCATTCGGATCAGCTTCCACCTTTTGTTCCTCGCTCTCAAGGGCATAAGCACGGGCCTGGATCATCGGTCTTTGTACCCCAGCTTGAAACCCCGGTCTCTTATCAGGACATGCGAAAGCCATATGATCTCCCTTCCCACAAATCAAGCACAATTTCAATCTTATTCTGCAATTGCTATAAGAGTGGGTCGGTCCTCCACAATGAGTACACGGAGGTACATCTCGTCGATCTCTCGGGGGAGCCGGTAATGCCTGAGGTACTCGAGCAGCCTGAGGAGCATGCTGACCTCCAGTTCGTGGCTTCTTGAAATATTCTTTCTGAGAAGGAGCTGCCGCAGTCATAGGCCTTTTTCCCTGATTGAATCTCATGCTCGATCCCGAAGCTGAGCCCCTACCTTGTCCCATGGATGCTTTGAAGATTGGATCCTTCTTTTTATACTCCTCTTCTTGCCCTAAGGCCCTTTGCACCGTGTCTGAGAAAGATATAAAATTATGGCCCGCTTGACCGTGCCTCAAATCCTGCCTCAACCCAGCAATAAACTTCTTCGCCTTCCTCTTCTCATCCCGGGTAATATGTGGAGCATACTTCCCAAGTCGGTTGAAAACTGCAAGGTACTGAGCCACAGAACGATTTCCTTGCTTCAGATCCATAAATTCTTGCTCTTTTCTCTCCCGAACAACCTCGGGTACAAAGCACTCCCGAAATTCCCGTTTAAAAACTTCCCATGTGATCTCCTCTCCATCTACCTCCAACTTTTCTCTTGTTCTCTCCCACCACTCAAACGCCTCTCCGTCCAATTGGAATATAGCAAACTGAGCCTGTTCTTGGGTAGTGAACTGCCGAACCCCATAAATCCTCTCCAATCGAGTCAACCACCCCTCTGAAACCGCGTCATCAATAGAACCAGAAAATCTAGGGGGATTGTAACTCAAAAACACCCCATGAGGATCCCTATGATTGTTATTTGGTGGAGCCGGTTGCTCAACGGGTTGTGGTGGTGGAGCTTGAGCTCTCCTATGCTCAACATAATTGAAAACGGCTTCCATAAAATTTCCCATATCCATCGGCGGCGGCTGTGGTTGTTGTTCTGGTGGTATAGGAGAACGATCACGGTCTCCTTGTCGTCCCGGTGATCTCTCACGATGTCTACGGGGAGGCATCCTGATCAAGAAACACTGAAATGCATGCTTCTCTTAGTCCATGCATGAAAATGCAATTAATTCACTCAAATTTCAACAATTAGAGCACAGAAGCACTAAAAGGATGCATAGGCAATCACATTGTCAAGTAGTCCCTAAAGCCGAACGACCTAAACTGACTCACCCGACACTAGAGCCTGGGTTTTACAACCCTAAGCTCTGATACCACTTAAGGATGTAACACCCGAGCGCAAGGTGTCACATCCCCCGCACCGAGACCCGACCCGAATATGAAATGAACGATCCATACCCGAGCTAAATCACGGCGAACGGGGACAAACACACACTCTATGCTAGGCGGGCTAACCCTTAACCATACGAATCAGAGCAAATCAATAAAGCGGAAGCAAAAAAAACGAGCAAAGCATATCATATATATACCACGAGCATCCAAGCTCCAAAATACAATTCATATACAACAATCAAAAGTATAAGATGCAAGTGTAAGGCCAAAATATAGAGCTAGAGACGAATGCAAGACCTAGGACTCGTATTCCCGCCTAGCTCTCTCGACACCTGCACCAAACAGCTGAAAACCAAACGGGTTCAGTCCAAAAGGGACTGGTGGGTATAAAACATTGGTATAAATATAATATATAACTGAATTTAAACAATCACATGCAGATTATAATCCCAAGCGAGGTTTTAGAAACGGTTCCCAAGTGGGAGAAATAGAGGAATCATCGAAAGGGATTATAATGATCAGTTTTACAATAGGTCATTAGTGGCCCGGCGAGTGGGCGTGCATCAACTCCAACCAACACCAAGTGTGATTCAATCAATCATTCATTCATTAAGTCTTTCATGCATATCATTCTTTTGTGCTCAATCAATCGATTCTATTCAATCGGTCATATACACCTTCTTCCTCCGGGTTGGTGGGCGGGCTTGCAAGACCCGTCCACCCAGTCATTGGCCAAAAGGGGTTACATGACTCCCCAGATGGCACTCAGCTCCCTTTCCCCGCCAATCTCCTGACGAGGTCCGGTACCGCTGTTCAATAGTGGGAACTAGTGTGAGGGATCACCGTCAGCCCATGCTTCCTCGGATAGCCACTCACACCAAGAACCCCGGGCCCCCAATCAGTGCAATCAATCAATCAATACTCGCCAAAACATTTGGTAGGGTTTAAGAAATAAGGCTTTTACGTTTGCAATCGTTTACTCGATAAAAGACTCAATATATATATATATCGTATCACTTTGGCTTAAAGCTTTTCACATAGGGGGATATATCGGGTCGTTTTATCTAAGTAGTAGAGAAACCCACCTTGTACCGACAAAAGAAGATACGAAAGCCTCAAGGATTGGCCTTGTCTCCAACGGGATCGAAATCTGTGCAAGAAAAGTGAAGTGAGACTCAATATGACCAAATAAGACGCTCGGCAATGCAATGATCATGATATGAATGTATAAAAGATTAAATTGTGTTATGAAAATGTTCATGTGCACGATTAATACATTTAAATCATATAATCAAGTCATTCACTTCCATAATTTCACATTTTCAATCAAATTTATTCAAGAAATTTCAAATCTAATCAAAGTACAACTTAAATCACATTCTAAAATTAGAACATAAACATTTAAACATATTCAATCGCATTTACAATTAGAAAATAAACAATTAAATACATTCAATTAAAATTAGGAAATTAAATAAAACATGAAATAGGTAACATTTAATTTAAATAATTCAATTAAATCAAATAACAATTAATATTTAATAAATATATATATAATATATTAAATATATATATTTATACGTATACATATATTATAATATATATACATATATACGTATACTATAGTATATATACATATATATACGTATAATATACATGCAACCACACCACCATGCATGCAAATTAATACAAAATGCATGCAAACCATAACATGCATGCAAATAATAATAGAATGCATGCATCATCTAACACTCCAAATTCATGCAGGAAAATAAAAGGGAAGAATGAACAGCAGCAGCAGCTCGCGGGAACAGCAGAAACAAGCAAGAAAACAAGGTGACACGGGGGTGTCACCTTCAAGGAGCAAACCGAGACACCCCCGTGTCTCGGTACAGAAGTAGCCACCCATGAAACACCCCCGTGCCTCGCCGGAAAGGCCAGGAATGGCACGCCCGTGACAGCAGCAACCACCACGCGAAGAACCCCTGTTTCTCTAGCTTAAACGCAGCAACCTCACAAGCAACAAATAGGCAACATATGAAGCAAGAAGAAGACATGAAATACAGCCTAAAACCAGCCCTAATAATGTACAAAAATGACAGCAATATCAAGGGAAGAAACGCAGTTGCTGACAGAAATTTTCAGGCCAAGAAAACAGGGCATAAATCGCGTAAAAACAGGGTACAACTGATCTCAAGCAATCCCAACACGTTCATGTGAGTTAGGTAGTCATATGTGCAGCAAAACACCATAAAATCAACATACAAATCAGTCCCACAGCAGTTCAAACATGGAAGGCTGTCACACGTGACTTTTCTTCAAAGTTTTCTCAATGATCCAAAGTTAATATCTCATAAATACTTCAACTACCATGCAATTAATGATCATAAATGAAAAGAAGATATCAAAACAATCATTCTCAAGCTTGGAATCATCCAAAAAGCTCAAGTATGGAAGAAGATCAACCAATTTCAAACCTAATTCTATATATGTTCATTTCTGTCAAAAGCTCACGAATTGATGCTCAAATTCAGAGATGAATGAATGAAAATGACTCATGATGGATGTACATAACATAACCAAGCTTACCTTGTGGATTAATGGAGGTTTGAAAGAGATTTGAGCTTGAATCTCAAGGGGTTGGCTTGGCTACGGGATTCTGGAAAACAGAGGAAAGAGGGCTGATTTTCTCTAAGTATGAGGGACTAATTTAGTTGGGGAGGATAATGATCAGCTAGGTGGTTGAGTTAGGGTCTCAAAAGTTCAAACCATGGTTAATTTGGTCAAGTATGGTAAGAGATATGGCTATTTTGGTGAAAGGTGGCAGTTTTGGCGCCGTGTAGGTTTTTCGGTTAAATTTCGGAGGTTGAAATGAGTTGGGAAAAATATATGGCTAAGTTTACTAAACTCGAATTTTCGTTACGAGTTCAGCGGAGTTGACGGAACTCGAATCCGAGTTCCCGAGCTCAAGATATTAAATACGGAACCAAGGGTGCGCTAAGTGCTCGTTAGCCCCCGACTTGGATTCCACAAATCAAATTAAATCCGAAACACAAGCAAATGAATTCGAAAATACGAAACGAACAAATATTCATGTACAAGACACGTATAAGTTCAACATATTAAATTCGCACAAAATACAGGTATCAATTCAAATAGAAACGAAGCACTCAAACGCAATGAAACAATAAAAGCCATAACATTAACAAAATAAGCAACCAATTCCATTTATAATATATTACATATAAATGCATGCATACGTATATAATATATATAAAATTACATGCATGCAAATATATATGTTATAATTATAAAGTGCATGTAAATATAATTCATAACTAATTATGCATGCATAATTATAAATCCATGCACACATGTACGTATATATATATATAATGTAATTAATATTAATAACATTAAATTAAAACAATTAACATTTAATATAATTAAAATTAAATTAAATGCATAAAACACACATAATTAATTATTTCGCGCATTTTGGTAAACAATTACGTCATACCTGTACGGCCGAAATGTCGGGGCGTCACAAGCATAGAGTGGGAGCTAAATCACAAGAAATAAAGGAATGTGTGGCACTCGGATCAAAGAGTGCATGAATGTTCATGTTATGTATGTATAGGGTACCTTCCACCACGGCGGTAGGATCAGTCTCAGCATCTTACTCCTCGCCCTCAAGGGTATAGGCACGGGCTTGAATCATTAGCCTTGGAGCTCCTCTTTGAAACCCTAGAGTTTTATCGGGGCATGCATCCACCATATGATCAGCTTTTCCACATATGAGACATAAGCCCAATATCTTCCGGTAATTGTTGAAAGTATGAGTCGGTCCTCCACAATAAAGACGTGGGGGTACATCACGACGTGCTGTGGTGGGAGCCGATGCCGCTGGTAAAGCCTTTGGGATTTTTGAGGCTTGTCCTCCAACTCGAGGTTTCCTGAAATGACCCTTAGGTGGAGCTATTTGAATCATGGGCCTCTTCCCCGAACTTGACCCGGAGCCTTGTTGTAACACCCCTTAACACGTGGGGGTACCACACCCCCGCACTATAGATCAATCCACATAAAGGTTATATGGTTCTAGATAATTAATAACTAAACCTCACCTTTACCGACAAAATGCAAGTCAAGACACGGCCTACGACCCCTGCTCCACGTCACGAGAAGATAATCTTGAAATAAAAGAAATGAAGAAGATGGATAATGATGATGACTATGCCCCAAAGCTTGGAATTTTCTTGAAAATCTTGGATGAATATGATGAAATCTCTTCCTTCTTGCTTATGGAATGGTTCGGTGAGCCAAGGAAGCAATTTTGATCGATGGTTTTTGGGATAAAATGAGCAAGGAAACTCATGGAAGCATATAACGTGATTCACCATTTTTTATTTGTGTGAAATGATCAATTTGCCAATTAATCCCCCAAGGAACTAAGTTATGCAATTGAGGCTATATAGTTTTGAAATATGATCAATCCAGTCCTTAAAACTATGCAATTTGATCCCTAAACTTAAAAGAATGAACATATAGGGACAATTTTGTAATTAAATCATACTCGGCAATTATTTTACCTAATAAATATTTTCATGTCATGAAATAAATTCTCAATTTAATATGAATCCATAAAATTTCATGAAAGTCTGATAAAATATAATTTATATAATTATAATAAACATAAAATGTAATTAATGAAATTCGGGGCGTTACAATTCTCCCCCCCTTAGAAGGACCTGGTCCCCAGGTCCACTATCAAGTTTCAAGTGATGCGCAAGCCATAAGAGAACCCCGCCTCTTAAACAAGGAATGAGAAAACCCCGTTTCTCAGCAAGGGATGAGAGAGCCCCGTCTCTCGAACAAGTTATGAGAGAGCCCCGTCTCTCAGCACGTAATGAGAGAACCCCGTCTCTCGGACATACACCAAGTAGCAATCCAGAACAATGATAGAAACATTTATTACATAAGAAGCAAGTATAGTCACACCAATCACATTATTTTATTCTTCACATCAAAGCACATTGTTGCTAGCAAAAGTTATATTAGTAATAAAATTCATGATGCTCGTGATATGCATGTTTAAAGGTACCGTTCACCATCGCTCTTGCCTGTTAAGTGAGCTCTGGCCCCTGGTGGACCGCTCTTTCCGTTTCGGACACGTATCTATTTGATGCTTAGAACTTCCACAACGGAAACATAACCGCAAACGCTTTCTACATCCATCATAGGTATGTGTGTCCCATCCACAATAAGTGCAAAGTGGTTTCCCGGATCGTGATGGCAATGTAACAGATACCTTCTCTGAAATTGATTTATCGATCTGGGACTTTTTCCTTTTGGTCCTTTCCCGGGAAAGTGAGATTGAAGCAGCATTGGACCTTTTCATTGTGTTGGAATCCTGTCCTGATCCCGAGGCTGGATCCGGTTCAAAGCGAGGAATAGACGTTCTTGCATTGTCCGAATCTTCGACTTTCAATGCTTTAGTGGTAGCCTTGGCCCAGGTACTCGTGTTAGTAGCTTTCAAAGCATCCTGGATATCTGGCCTAAGTCCCTGCACGAATTGTGTTGCCTTGTGAAAATCATCGTTCGCTATATTGGGAGCGTAGCGAGATAATCTCTCGAACTCTTCAATGTACTCGCCAACAGATTTCCCTTCTTGCTTCAACTCAGTAAATTCTCTTAACCTACGAGTGTGGGAAGCTGGTGGAATGAATTTATTTTTGAATTCCCGAACGAATACTTCCCATGTAATAGCTTCCCCGACAGCTTCTAACACAATCTGACTACTTTCCCACCATGAATAAGCCTCGCCCTGGATCAGGGTAAGAGTGCAGCGAGCTCTTTCCTGAGTATCACACGGGATAAGCTGCCAAATTCTTTCTACTTCCTTTAACCACATCTCTGCCTGGATATCATTACCCCTATAAAACTTGGGAGGTTGCTGATTTTGAAATTCCCGTAGTATAGCAGAGATAGGGTTTTCCTATGGTGCTAATGGTGCAGGTGGTACTGGAGGAACCCGTTCTTAAAGTCTCCGATCAACTAACCCGACCACTGCATTCATGAAATCTTGTGGCTGAGCAGGAGGGGGTAAAGAAGCACGAGGAGAATGATCATGGTGATGTCTCCTATGTCGAGGCATCCTGTAATCGAAACACTAGATATGCATGTTGGATTAGGAAATGCTAATGAACATAATTACGGTCATAGAATACAAGTATAACACATAATTCAAGATCAATTATTTGAAATTAGTAGCAGAAATCAATGCAAGGCGTAAGTTATTGAGTTATTTAACTAGTTCAAGTAAATTCAGGTAAATCCAAGTAGCTCCAAATAAGATGCAAGACTCACCAAGTATCAATTAATCCTATGCCGTTCGACCTAGACATGACACGACCCGACACGGGAACCTCGGTTTTGCAACCGGGCTCTGATACCACCTTAGATGTAGCACCCCTTAACACGTGGGGGTACCACACCCCCGCACTATAGATCAATCCATATAAAGGTTATATGGTTCTAGATAATTAATAACTAAAACTCACCTTTACCGACAAAATGCAAGTCAAGACACGGCCTACGACCCCTGCTCCACGTCACGAGAAGATAATCTTGAAATAAAAGAAATGAAGAAGATGGATAATGATGATGACTATACCCCAAAGCTTGGAATTTTCTTGAAAATCTTGGATGAATATGATGAAATCTCTTCCTTCTTGCTTATGGAATGGTTCGGTGAGCCAAGGAAGCAATTTTGATCGATGGTTTTTGGGATAAAATGAGCAAGGAAACTCATGGAAGCATATAACGTGATTCACCATTTTTTTATTTGTGTGAAATGATCAATTTGCCAATTAATCCCCCAAGGAACTAAGTTATTCAATTGAGGCTATATAGTTTTGAAATATGATCAATCCAGTCCTTAAAACTATGCAATTTGATCCCTAAACTTAAAAGAATGAACATATAGGGACAATTTTGTAATTAAATCATACTCGGCAATTATTTTACCTAATAAATATTTTCATGTCATGAAATAAATTCTCAATTTAATATGAATCCATAAAATTTCATGAAAGTCTGATAAAATATAATTTATATAATTATAATAAACATAAAATGTAATTAATGAAATTCGGGGCGTTACACTTGTCCCATCGGTGCCCTGAAAACTGGATCCTTCTTTTTGAATTCCGCCTCTTGTTCCAATGCCCTTTGTACCGTGTCTGCAAATGACATGTAGTTATGTCCAACTTGGCCGTGTCTCAAATCCTGCCTTCGTCCCGCAATGAATTTCTTAGACTTCCTCTTCTCATCCCTTGTAATGTGGGGAGCGTACTTTCCAATTGCAAGATATTGGGCCACCATGCGATTGCCCTGTTTTAAATCCATAAACTCTTGTTCCTTTCATTCCCTTACAACCTCGGGCACAAAACACTCCCGGAATTGCCTTTTGAACACCTCCCAAGTAACCTCTTCTCCATCAACTTCTAGCTTTTCCCTTGTTCTCTCCCACCAATCATATGCCTCGCCATCTAATTGGAAAATGGCAAATTGAGCCTTCTCCTGGGTAGTGAACTGTTGAACCCCAAAAATCCTTTCTAATCTTGTTAACCAACCCTCTGAAACCGCATCATCAATAGAACCGAGAACCGTGGAGGATTGTAGATTAGAAATACTCCATGAGGATCCCTATTATTGTTTGGTGGAGCCGGTTGTTCAACGGGTTGTGGTGGGGGAGCTTGAGCTCTCCTATGCTCGACATAGTTGTAGACAGCTTCCATGAAATTCCCCATGCCCATCGGAGGCTGTTGTGGTTGTTGAGGTTGTTGTTGTTCAGGTGTAGGAATTCGGTCTTGGCGACGACGTCGCTCTGGAGATCTATGTCGGTCTCTCCTTGGAGGCATTCTATCAATAAAACACTGAAATGCATGCCATATTTAGTCCATGCATGTGTATGCAATTAATTTAAGCAAAAGTTAAGAAATAGAGCACATAATCACATAAGAGATGCATATGCAACACATTGACAAGTTGTTCCTGGAAGCCGTACTACTAAGACTGACTCACACGACACAAAAGCCCAGGTTTTGCAACCCTAAGCTCTGTTACCATTTAAGGATGTAGCGCCCGAGCGTAAGACACCACATCCCCCGCACCGAGACCCGACCCGCATATGAAATGGGAAATCCATACACGTGCCAAATCACGGCGAATGGGGACACAACACACACGCTAAGCTAGGCGGGAACTAACCCTTAAACCAATCAATACCAAAACATAATTAAATCAGAGCGACGAGAATGAAAGCGGAAGCAATAAATGATAACTATTCACAATGAGCATCCAAGCTCCAAACTAAATTCAAAAGTATACAATGATAGAGTATCAATGCCATCATGGCTCGACATAATATGACTACGCTCCATACATGATCATAATACAAAAGTAATAAGAACAAAGTATTTATACGTGTAAAAGGAAATGCTAGACACCAATAAAAGACTAGACGATTCGAATTCCCGCATAGCACTCCCCAAACCTGCACAAAACTGAAAACAAACCGGGTTCAGTCTAAAAGACACTGGTGGGTAGAAAAACGGGGCATAGTATATAATACAACGGAATTTAAACAAATACATGCAAGCCCTAATCCCATTTGAAGTTTGATAAGAATTTCCCAAGCGGGCAAAACAAGGTGAACATCAATGGGATTACGGCTATCATATTCATTCATATTTAATCTTAGGTTTTCATAGCCCGACGAGTGGGAGTGCATAAACTCCAACCTTCTCCTTGTGTATTCATAACATGATTCATTCGTTATCACACATAGAAGACTTTTGTGCTCATGCATATATGATCATAATCATACACATACACCTTTTTCCTCCGGGTGGTGGACGGCTTTGCAAGGCCCGACCACCGGTCCACACATTGACGCAAGGGGGTACATGAATTCCCCAAGGGCGCTCAGCTCCCATTCCCCGCTAATCTCCTAGCGAGGTCCGGTATCACTGTAGTTTGGTTGGGACTAGCACATGGGATCACCGTCGGCCCTTGCCTCCCCAGATAGCCACATGTACTAAGTCCCGGGCCCGTGCAATCATAACATGTTCTTGCCAAAACATAAGGTAGGATTCATAAGAGAAAGGCATATGTTTGCAATCATTTACTCGATAAAAGACTCTATATATGTATAAAATATATTTTGGCTTAAAACTTTGCACATTGGGTGTATATAGGGTCATTTAGCTAGTAGAAGAGAAACCCACCTTGAAGCAACAAAATAAGTAAAGCAAGGCCTCAAAGGTCGCCCTTGTCTCCGTCCAAACTCGTATCTGTGCAAAAGAGGTAGTGTGAGACTCAAAATGACCACATACAACGCTCAACTATGTTATGCTTATGATATGAGATGCATAAGATGTGAAAATCATGTTATGATGACATATAGACAAGTAATTCAATCAAAACGTTCCATACTTGAAGGTTACAAATTCAACCGTCCATAACTTCCACAAATTCTAATAAAACGAATCATAAACTTAATACATTAATCATAACACATAATAATACATGTTGGCATAGCATAGAAATCATAAAAGGGGTGGAGGAAGATCAAACAAGCGAAGAAAAACAAGAAAAGCGGAACCGGAGTAACAAAAAAAACGCAGGACAAAATCCGTAGAAAAATCCACCCCCATGGATTCTGGTCCAGAAGCCTACTGACTCAAATCCACCCCAGTGGATTTTTCCAACCCCCGTGGATTTGGGTCTGTAGTGAAAAAAAACAAACAAACAGGGAAAAAACGAAAAGGAAGCTAAAAGGCACAAAACTAACTCACAAATCTCAACCCAAAAACATGTAAAATCAGGTCATGAACTCAAATATTCAAGCTATATCACATTAAGCAACAAGAACTTCAAGTAATGCATCAAGAAGTCATCATCAAATTCATATCTTCAAACTCCATCAATGGCAAATCCAAAATATTCAACAACCAAGCAAAACAAGTTCATAACCATCTAATTACATGCCTTAGGAACACATATTACTCATGAGATTCAAAAGAATCCAAAGGATTCAAGTTGATCATCAAAAGAAGCAAGAACCATACTACTCATCATCATCTTCCAATCTAATTCATGAATGGATGAAATCATGCAAAATTCAACATAAAATGACTACAAAGAGCTATACTACTCAAATATAAGCTTACCTTCAAGAATAAGTGAGAAAAGATAGGGAGATAAGCTCAATTTCTCCAAGGGTTTGAATAGTTTCTTTCTTCCTACTCTTTCTTCTTCTCTTGTTTGTGGCTGAAATTATGGGTTGTGAGAGGGATTTGGTTCGGTTGGGGGGCTGAATGGGGAGTGAGAGAGTGATGCAAGTGGCTTAGGTCTTGGGTGTAGGGTCTAGGGACGTCATTTAGGGCCGTAGCTTAGAGAAAAGTCAATGGTTTGTCATTTTTAAACGTGAGGTGCACATTTCGGTTGAAATTTGAGAATCTAAATGATCTTAAAAAGGTATGAGGCTTATCCCATTGTCTCCAAATCGTCGATACGGATTTAATGGAGGTGACAGAACTCGAATCCGAGTTCCCGAGCTCAAGATATCACATACGGAACCAAGGGTGCGCTAATTGCCTGTTAGCCCCCATTTTGGTTCCAATAATCCAAATAAATTCAAAACTCATGCAACCGACAACAAAATCATGCAACGAACACATAGACAAGATCATAATACACATAATTCAATTATACCAAGTTATCACGAAAAACGAAAATCGAATCGGAATCAAACAAGGCATAATCATACGCATATAAGCAAATACGTTGGAAATGCAAATAAAATTCAAATGAAACAAGAAATAAATTCAAGTATGGCAAGAATGAAATAAATAAATGAAATTTAATGTAATTAAACAATTAAATCATGCAAATAGTAAACACATACGTCATACCTGTACGGCCGAAAAGTCGGGGCGTTACACAGTCGAACCGGAAAACATTTGAACCGAACCCATAACCGTTGAACCAAACCGGTCTAGTCCTTAAGCTGGACCCTTAACTTCTTTATTGCTCATTTACATGTTCAACAACAACAAGTGAAGCTCCAAGGAAGAGCAACCCAAGTTTGAACCCCTTTGATTTCAAGAGCTCATATCTCCCTCATTTCTCCATCTTTTCGCTAGTCAAGGTAAGATACGGAATCCCCATGATATGTTCTTCGATTCTATACTTAAATCTTGATTTATGGTGTTGTGTATAAGCATGTATGAGTTAGAACATGAATAGTAAGGGTTTGGATAAATTTAGGGATTGTGTGATATGTGTTGGTTTTTCTTGGAATTTAACTTCATATATGAGTTCAACATGTTGTAATTAATGTCATGAATGCAAGGAATCAAGTGGTAGTTGAGTATTTAGATCGATGCCATTAATGAGCTTATTATATGCTTGAATATGAACTTGATGAATATGACTTTAATTCTTGGTATTATTGAGGTTTATGTGTCTAAACATGTTCTATATGATTTATATGAATTGTTTGCATGAATTTTAATACGTGTTGCTGCTGTCTTATTGTTGGTTTTGGCCATTTTTTTGCCATGGGAGTACCTCCCCTATTTCTGTAAAGCTTCTGCCCAAACTTACACTTCGAACCAGGCCGGATCGGCCGTTCCCATCACTGCATGGGCTGGGAACGACCCTTCGCGGGTTTTGCTGGCATCATTTCCGAAAATCAAAACGGTCGTTCCCCATTTGTACTGAGTTGGGAAGGGTCGTTCCCATGGGCCAAAACTTGCAAATCTTTACAAACGCTCGGGGAGGGAGTCAAGTATCTGGGAACGGCCCTTCCCATTTTGTACTTGGGATCGGAACGACCATTCCTGTAGTGCCCGAGCGCGTTAAGCCACATCCCCCCGTACTAAGCCCGGACTCGCATATGAAATAATCCATACACGTGCCAGATCAGAGCGAACGGGGACACAATTCACTCACTATGCTAGGCAGGAGCTAACCTTCTAAACCAAATAAGCAATAAAGACAAACAAGTGCAGGCTAAAGAAACATAAGCGGAAGTATTGTCATATACATGGCATAAGTAGTGAGCTCGCAGGCTCAAATAATAAAACATTAATGCGCTCACAATCATTTAATATTTATAACATCAATTAAATGATATGAGTGTGAAAGTAAAAGAAAAGCTATACACGACTCCCAAGACTCTACGGACTTGACTTCCTGCCTAGTACTCCAAAACCTGCAAGAAAACTGAAAACAATCCGGGTTCAATCTTTAAGAGACTGGTGGGTATAAAATAGGGCTTAATACAATAATAATACAGGAATTAAACACACATGCAAGCTATAATCGCGTGTGAGGTTTTGAAACATTTCCCAAGTGGGTGAAAACAAAGAAAACAATGCGCGGGATTACAACTGTAGCACCCCGCACGGTGGTCACCACATCCCCCGCACCTAAGCCCAATCCACATACGAGATGGGAAACCCGCAGATGACCCAAGTAAAGGCGAATGGGATACAAATAGGCACTCACCTAAACTAGGCGGAACGTAGACCCTGCAAATAAAACCAAACAACGAAAGCAGAAACACAAGCGGAAGCTAATATATAATTAACCATGAAATCACATGCAGCAGGTGACCGGTTCAACTAGCATAATAACTAATCCCGGATATATCAAAATCATAAATGCAAACGGGTTCATTCTATTCCCAGAAGCCTGTCCCGAAAATAATACAATCAAATAAAGTTTACAAATATGTATACATTCGAATCTCACAAACATACTTAATCGGATTACAAAATACGTATGCAAAGACTCAAACTAAAAACGAAGACTCAACAGACTCGAGGGACTCGACATACGCCGCCTAGCTCGAACTCCAAGCAACACCTGCACACTAAAAATTATAATGAGGAGGGAGAGGGGTCAGTCACACTGACTGAGTGAGGGGCTACCCACACATGCTACATATATATAAGGGAGCATAGCACATTAAAAACATAGTATTCGTGAACTCAGGGATAGTTTTTGCACGCCAAATCATTTTCCCATGATACATATATATATAGGGATTACTTAGCATAAGAGCAAAACTGAACTTAACTAGGCGTTTAGTTACATGTTGTAGCGCCCGCAACAGTGGGCCACCACATCCCCCGCATCTAAACCCGAACCCACATATGAAATGGATTTCCATACATGAGTCCGAGCTCAAGCGAACAGGAACCTACACTCACATGCTAGGCTAAGCGGGGCTAAACTCGAACAGAGCACGCAAATAAACCAGAACAGATAGGCTGAAGCAGTAAACAGGGTCGAAAAGAGCTCTATAACTAACATATGCATTATATACAATGGCCTCACGGCCCAAAAGATCGAGTATGTACATTAAAAGTCTAGAATTCTTGAAAAAATACCATTCTAACATCAAATACATAGTAAGGGTCTCCAAAATGCAAGAAATACGAATGCAACCCGACCTAGACACACAAGTACAAGACTAAGACTCGCACTTCCCCGCCTAGCTCGGCACACCTGAAAGGGAAAGGAGAGGGTCAGTCTCACAACTCGACTGAGTGAGGGGCTTGACACACCCACACCATAAATACGTATAAAGCATAGCATAAATCAAAAGTGATAGTCATGAATCGAGGCTAGGGTTTTTCACACCAAACCATTTTCCAAAGCTAGTATATAGCATAAAAGAGGACCTATCTCGATTCATAATCTATCAGGCATAACATAAACCAAAAGCCCGACGAGAACGGACTATCCCTTACTCCTTTACACAAACAAAACCGAATTCAAATATAAATCCAACCTCAACTCCATGGTGCGTCGGGAATCAAACCCTAACACCTACATTACCAAATACATACGGGGTAGCTAACCCACGATATGCCTTCCCCGGTTATCCACCAAGGGCTCAAGATATCCCGTCTTCCCAACCTCCATAGGTCGCACGTGAATATCTCAAACGAGAACGTGCACAGGGGTCACAACCGGTGACCCCGTGGTCGTCCCGGGTCTCCCTTACCCACATCTCCAGGGCCCAACAAATCAGATCAAACCAAATTCCCGTCTTTCAGGGCACAACTCGATCAGCATAACAAAACTTACTAAAAGAGATTCAAAACTCAAGCTTACATATGCTCTTACTTATATCATTTCCATAAAAGTTCAAATCTTCCACAAGATCATAAACATAATTTAAGCACTTATATTTAAATATGTATAACATATCCGCAGGCGAGTGAGAAATCATCACATTATAGGCCATAGGTTAATAGCTAATAATTCCTAACCTCACCTTAGCAAAAGAGACAAAAGAGTAGGATCGAACGGCAACCAACCACCTAAGCTTCGGGCTCTTGCGCGATCGAAAGAGGCTCTGAAACGTAAAAGACAACAAGACCCGAGACTTAGACTTAAATATGAACCAAATAGACGCTCGGCAATGCTTATGAATGCAAAGAATGCAAATGAAATGCATAAACATGTCAAATAAATCCTACCAATTCTTATTCACACAATTCATAACAAATAAGGTCATAAGTTCAAAACAAGGCACATAACGCATAATATAACAAGCTAACATTGCATACGAGTCATAAACGGAGAAAGAAGATACAAAGAAAACAAAGAAGCGATAAAATGAGCAATTGCCGCCTCCAGATTTTCAAATGGCACGGCCGTGTTGGGTTTTAGTTCAAAATGGACACGGCCGTGTCCGATTAAAATTCATTCAGGAGCCCAATCCGAGACGCTGACACGGCCGTGTTGAGTTTTAGTTCAAAATGGACACGGCCGTGTCCAATTTTATAAAAATAATTTGCTCCAAGTCGAGAGGCTGACACGGCCGTGTCCAAAACATGTACAAAGCTGACACGGCCGTGTTGGCCCTTCATCTCCGGAAAAAAAAAATAACAGCAGTAACAGTGTTTCAGCGCTAAAAACAGGGGAAGAAGCAGAGCAGGCACGCAGCAACAACAAGCAACCATCTCAAGCTATAAAACTCATGCAAACCAAAGCAAATCACCTCATGATCATCATATAATCTCCCAAACATCACAAAAGTTCAAGAATTATCATATATATCAAGTTAATCCAAGGAAGAATTTGAATTCCATTAATGGCAACTTTCACCACACTCATCCATATTCAAAAGAGGAATCATATAATCAAATTAGAGTCATATGGGATCATGTATATATCTTCAAACCAAAGCTTAACTCCATGAATTGCATGAGATCATCAAACCCTCAAGTTACATGCCATGCTCCATATATACACCAAACATAGCTCAAAGCATGGAATTAATAGCTCAAAATGATCATATAATTATGTACATAACAAATACTAGCTTACCCCTTGAAGATGTTGGAAGAAAATGGAGATTAGAGCTCAAATTCTCCTTGGTGTGAATAGTGACGGGTTGAAGGGTTTAGCTCCAAAGTTGCTGCACTTTTCTTCCTTTCCTTGTGTATACCGATATTGAGAGGGAGAGAGATAATAGAGTATGGTGTTGGTGGGTTGTGGGGCCAAGGTGGAGGGTAATATGTCAAAAATTGAGGGACTAAAATGCAAATAGGTGAAAGGTAGTCATATAGAAGCGAGGTAAGTTTCCGTTCGAATTTCGGCGTATCAAATGGGCTTAAAAGGTTATGAGGCTTAGTCCATCGAACCCAAATTGTCGAAACGAGTTCAACAGTAGTGACGCAATTCGAATCCGAATTCCTGAGCTCAAGTTACACACATCGGAACCCAAGGTGCGCTAAAAGCGTTTTAGCCTCCTTTAGGTTCCAAACGAAACAATTAATTCCAAACTCAACAATTAAACTCGAAAACATATAACGGGTATAAACCAAGGTTCATAACACGTAAATCTCCTTCAAGCTAAAACAACGTAAAATTTCGAATTCAAACCAAGCATAAACAGATCAAACCATAACAAATTGCGTACATATTCAAATAGGAATCATTCGAATTCATAAGAAATATTTAAAATAAGAATTAAAGAATAAAGAATGTGAATTTAAATAATGTAAATCGCGCACATACGTCATACCTGTACGGTCTGGAAGTCGGGGTGTCACACATGCATTGCATAATAGAACAAATTGTATCGAATCTTATCGTTTCCTTTCCAAAATAGCCAAATTTTATCTTATTAATTAATGAGTCTATCCTCGTTTCACGAATTCTAACATTCATTCAAACATAACTCGGTGGGTACGAGTATCAAATCCCATCCTGGGCTCCTCATACAAATCATTACAAGTAAAACAAAACAAACAGATCAAACTTACATTACAAACCTCCTTCTTCGGCGATGGAAGGGTGTATACGCCCTAACCATCCATTTCAGGTGAGGGGAGTGCAAGCTACTCCAAACCCTCAGGATCTCCATCACTCACCAAACCTCCTGGTGAGATTAGGGGTAATCCGAATCAAACTTGGAGACTATGTCCAGGGCAAGCCCGACGGCCTGATGTCACCCAGGATTCCTGACCCACAATCTTCGGGGCCCATTATTCAAATACAAACCATTATATTACATTACATTACAAACTTATCGGCTACTTAACATTACCAAACTTTAACTTACGTACCAAACCTTACATTGCAACAACCACGCTATTCATACCTCGCCTGTCAAATTCTTAACTCATATCTCCCGGCTCATAAGAGGCACACGTTTTGAAGCAGGTTTAATGTTGTAAAACATAACGAATCGAACCAAATCAAATCTTAAAAAGCGTACATAGGCTTGTACAAAGCGTATCCTACTTGCAAACTCATAGCAAAGTCATAAACTTACATATCTCGCACATATTTACATATACTTAAGGTTATAGTTCGTATGCTAGAAAACGAGCACATTTCATTAGGGTTTAACTATAACCTAACCTCACCTTACACCGTCGGAGCCGTAATACGACGAATGATCCACCCCGGAATCACTCTGGCTAACGAAACACCACCCTGGGTGGACCTAGACAAACTGAAGACAAAACACAGAACTTAGACACAAGGATGAACCACATAGATGCACGGCTGCACTTAAGAGATGCAAACACTTAGGCAAAGTTCATATTCCAATCAATTTCATGTAAAGGAAAGCATTTCATAACTTAACATATGCATAAAACACATTAAGACATGTTCATGTGCATAATTAATGCAAATAAGGGCAATCGAAATGCGTATGGTGAACACATAACATGTTTAAACACTTAAAACACACCATAAAATTATAAAACACATCATAATACATTAATTCATATTCCTAATAGATCATAAACCAAGTTAGGATCATGATCAGGGTGGGTAAAGACCAAAGAAATGAAAGGGAAAGCAAGAAAAACAAGTTCGGAACGTAAGTAGACACTGGAGGGGGGTCACCGGGTAGCCAGTCCAGAAAACTTTCTACCTCAAGGTCCCCGCCTGGGGACCTTTCTAGGCCAAAATCTCCCTGCCCGGAGAGCCTGTCTGGGCGAGAAAAACACAGCAGCAGGACATATCACGAGGAAGGCAACAAAATCACCAAAAACCAACTCAAAACTCAACCAATTCAAGCAAGAATCAAGACACAAGTTCACATACACATGCTCTAGCACATATCTCAAATTCAAGGCATGAAATGACCTAGAAACCATCTTTTCATTGTAGCACATTTAAGCTCCATTGATGGAGTTTCAAGCAAAAAGCAACCAACAACCAAGATTTCAATGAATAAACGAAGAGGAAGTTCATGCGAGCAACATATATCGAACTTGGTTCAATTAAATCACATAAGAAGACATTAGAGGTAAAATTTCACATTTTCACGCTATTCATCTTCTTCAACAAAAGCATGGATTCAAGCACTTAAAACAAGATTCAATCTGGAGAAAACGAAGCACTCGAAGAGAAGAACACATTGCTTACCTTGGATCGTTGATCGGGCGAGTGAGGAAGCCAGAACTTGAGCTCAAAGTTCGGAGTGAATAGTGGTGAATCTCTTCTCTCTTCTCTTCTCTTGCAACGTGAAGAAGCAAATGAGGGAGAAAGTAGGGTTGGTCCAGTTTTAAGGCCAAGAAAACTGGTCTAGTTCGGTTCACGATGGGTTCAGTTCAATTGGTTAGAAATTAAATTGGTAGAGGGTTCAAATGGTAGGAAAAGGCAAAGCTAGTTCCGTTGGGCTCGAATTATCGAGACAAGGCCAATGGTGGGGTCAGAATTCGAATTCGAATTCCCGAGCTCAAGTTAGCCAAGAAACGGCTCATAAACCCTAAACTGGTCAGGTTCCTAATCTTCAAATAAACACGTAATAAACAAGTTCTAAGGTAACGAATAACTTAAAATAAAGTTTATATAGACACGTTAGGTATGCAACTTCACGTATTTACAACTAAAATAATTAACTTACGTAATAAAGCTCACTCGTGATGTCATACCTAGATTGCCGAGAAGACGGGTTTTAATACAATTATCAATTTCATTCATTCATTCGTTAGGTCATTACGTGAGCCCGACGAGTGGGCGAATTCTCCAACCTTCTCCTCGTGTGTGCATTATCCATTCATTCAATTATTAGCGATCACACAACATTCATTCATAATCATAATCATTCATTCATTCATTTATGCATGCATGCATAATCATTTACCCCTTTTTTCCTCCGGTTAGTGGACGAACTCAGCCAAAAGACCCGTCCACCTATTCATTGTGGCCAGTGAGGTTCATGACTCCCCAAAGGCCCGGTTCCCATTCCTCGCTAATCCCCTAGCGATGGCCGGTATCGCCGTAGTTTTGGTAGAACTAATGTACGGGGATCACCGTCAGACCATGCTTTCCCGAATAGCCACGTACACTTAGTCCCATGGCCCCTATTATTCATTGTGATCACTGATCTCGCCAAACATTGGGTGGATTTATTAAAAGAAAAGGGTTTTAACATTGAATCATTGACTCTTTGAAATGACTATATATATATATATATATATATATATATATATATATATATAATAACTTGGCTTAAAACCTTCACGTTGGATATCGGGTCAATTCATATCTAATAGAAGAGAAACCCGCCTGGCTACAGCTTACCGAACAAAACCAAGAAAAAAGAAGTCTTGAAGATAGCCTATGAACCTGTCACGTCTCCATCCTTGAGAAAACTGTACAAAAGACAACATGGTGCATTCGTGAGACTCAAGACTCCAAATAAACCCACGGCAATGCATTATCATGATATGACATGCATAAGAAGTAACAATATGCTATGAAGATGTTCATGTGCACAATTAATGCCACTTAGATATGTAAATAAGCTATTTATTCGTTACACGAATAAATCGTGTCCGTTCATTATCATTCTTTCATTCAATATCAATTGTTCATTTAATATTCAATTCACAATAAATTATAATACATATTAACAGTGCATTTGAATCAATTAAAGGTGAAAGGAATTCATTAAACACATAAAGAATGCAATAATTGCAAACAAGGTCACATTGTAGCACTTAAGCGTTCATAAACGGAAGTCACATTTATACATCATGAATCAAGCCATAAAAATTCATAAAAATATCATAACACATCATTCAACAAGCCATTAACATCATAGATACATGTTTGGGGCAAAGGAGATCAATTAAATCATGTACGGAAGTCAAGGGAGTGAAAGGAATGCAAGGAAGTGGATTTTGGTAAAAGCTGATAGTTTTCGAAAACGCGCAAGCTATAGAAAAATGGAAATATATCAAGTTCTAGAAGTTGGAATTAAGTTTTATTTGTTGCATATGAAACTAGACAAGCAGATATTTCCAATTACATATTTCTTGAATTATGGTTCAAAGCGATGTGAAAATGGCGTAGGTTTAAAGTTGGACAATTGCAGAATTTAGGCGTCACAAACCAGGACGAATTTCATGGTGATTCCAATTAGAGAATGTTCTAGACTTCAAAAAGTTTCTGTGGTTAAAATTTCAGGTCAATCGGAGTTCGTTTGAATAGGTAACGAAGAATAAAACAGTGCATACATGCAGGCCCTTGTCTCCCCTCAAGGCAAAAGAGAGACACGTCTGTGTCAGGGTACAGACGTGAAAAAGGGCTGGAGACACATGGGTGTCTCATGCTAAGGCATAATTGAGACACTCCCGGCTCCGGGTATAGGTATGGAAAGGCAAGGAGACACGCCCGTGTCTCCAAAACGACATGGGGGTGTCGCTGTGCGGCAGTAGCTCATTCACGCGGAAATGGAGTTGAAACGAACTAAAAGCCAAGGAAAAACAGGGCATAAAAGTAGGACAATGTATACACTTATCAACCATGCCAAGAATGTAAGAAAAATAGCTCAAGAACACCACACAATCGCCCTAAAACTCACGCAGCAGCAGGACAAGGTTGCGTAGTTCATATTTCCAAGTTCATGGTTTAAGAACTCATCAATCTTTCAAAGATATTAATGGTGAATCATTAATTTCTCAACTACCATGAATTAGGGGTCATAAATTGAAGACAAGAAGCTCAAGTGATCACATCATCTCAAAACTCAAGCTAAGACATGGATTCTAAAATTGAAGCAAACCCTCCCTATTCATGCATCTCTTCGAAGCCATATTAAACCACGCTCAAGGTAGAAAATTTGTGGAAGAAAAGAAGCATAGAAGAGTGGGGAATCCAAAAATATGCTTACCTTCAAGAGACGATGAAGTATGGGAGTGAGATATCTCAAATGGACAAGGTTTGGAAATATGCTTCTCTTCTCTGCTTTCTTCTCCTTGTTGCAACTGTTCTTTTCCTTTCTTTTTGGTGTGGAGTTCTAAATGTAGCTGATAGAGAAGAGAGAGGGATGGTTCTTGTATGTATAGGTCAAATATTGGGGCAAGAAAGGGGTGACTTGGGCCTACAAGTACAAGAATGGTCAAAGGTAGTCATTTTGGTACAAGGTGCTCGGTTCAGTGAAATTTCGGAGGTCCAAATGGGCTTAGAAAATTGTAAGGCTTGTTCCATTGGCTCCAAATTGTCGAAAAAAGTCTAATAGTGGTGACGGAATTCGAATCCGAATTCCCGAGCTCAAGTTATACCGCCCGGAACCCAAGGTGCGCAAAATGCTCTTTAGCCCCTTTAAGTCCTGTTTCACAAAAGTGAACCAAAACCAAATCAAACAAGTTCGAAATCATGCAACGAGTATATAGACATGTTCATAACTCACATATCTCATGCATATCAAATTTTCACGAAAATCGGAATTAAATTCGGATGCAAACGTATCAAGTTCGAAATCATATGAGTATAAACGTTTAAAATTCATATTCATAATTCAATAATTAATTTCATATAATTTCAAATAGCATATAAACATTAAAATTAGCATATAATTGCATAATTAAAGAATTTAAAAGCACAAGTATCACCCATTAGGAGGTTAGTGGAGGATGGAATCCGACAGGCGTGAGTGTCGCGAAACTTACGTCCTGTTTGCTTGCTTGGGTGGCTAGGGTGTGCACAATCCTTCCATCACCGGAGTTTGAGGTGAGATTGTTTTGATTTGAACTTGCTTGATATGTACTTGTCTTGACATGGAGAAACTAGTACTTGCCGAGTGTTATGTCTTGTCTTGTTTTGTCTTGAATCTATGAAATGGGAATGGATTTCTAATTACTTAAAACTTCTTATTTTGGCCTTCGGCCCTTAACTTCTTTTAAGTATATATATATATATATATATGTTATCACGGGAAACGTTTTGGCGTGCAAAAACCATCCCCGGTTCATGGATTATTATGATCTTGATATGTGCTTTGCTCTATATGTATATGAGTGTATGTGTTAGCCCCCTCACCAGTCTCTAGGACTGACCCTCGTTGCTTGTCTCTTTTTCCCCCTTGTCTTTGAGTTGCATGTGCTGGAGTGTTCGTGCTAGGCTGCAGTCTTTGTTTCGAGTCTTGGAGTCTTGTAGCGAGTCTCATGCATCCCTTGTACTTATTTTGTATTCTTGAACACTCATATGCATGTATATGATCATGTTTCGATTCGAGAGCATATGTTACGTTTTATTTTTGGCCCGTAGTGGCAAGTTATGTATATTTGATTTAGTTGGAACTTGTTTATTGCACGTATGTATGCTTGTATTGGATCCTGTTGCTTTCGCTTCTGCTTTGGATTTTTTTTGTATGCACACTCTGATGTAGGGTCTAGACCGCTTAGTCTACGGTTTGATTTTGTTTGTCTCCCGTCCGCTATGGCCCGATGCGTGTGCGGAATCCTTGTTTCGTTACAAATATCTAGCTATGGTGCGGTGGATGTGGTGCCCACCGCTCGGGGTGCTACAATCACAACCTTGTCTTCTCCCTCGTTTCTTTCCTTTGAGTTTAAACAAAAAAAGGGGAAGAAAGCCCTAACCTCATTCTCTCCTTCTCTGACCGATTCCAGCGAGCTCCAGCCACCCTAGCCACCACCAACCGTCACTCGTTCTTAATAAACGAAATGATTTTGTTCATAGACAATCACTTCTTTATGTGACGTTTGATGTCTTGTTTGAGTTTGATTATCTGTGCATATATTAGAATTCTCTTAATCCATAAAGTTGTTAAGAACTTTGTCACTAATCCATAAAACTGTTAAGAACTTTGTCACTATGGGAATGACACACATGAAACAAGTCCTAACTCAAGTGGGGATTAGAAACTTTTCAAAGTCGATGAATCCGACTGACAATGAGAGTGTCGACCTGACCCCGTTGAGACTTGCTTATGTGATTGTATCCTTCAGAAGGATCATCCAATTTCATGGGGACTTAAAAGTGCGTAAGTTGATGCATACACAATACACAAAGGTGCTTGTTAAAACTAACAATTTCATAAACTTACTTAAACTTTGTTTGTTTAGAATAATAAATTTTTTTAATGAAATAGAAAATCATAACAAACATACGAAATTCACATAAATATCCATCACATTTAAAAAATATTTCAAACTTTGGTGATTTTAAATGCATGTACTTTAAATACGAATAACAATTCCAATATAAACATGCATGCCCAAATTTTTTTTTTCAAGAAAATATTTGATATCCATAAAATTTAGGAATGAAATTAGTTCATTATTAAAACGTCAAAATTATCAGTATCATCTTTGTTAAATCAAAAAAAAAAAAAAAAAAAAAAACTAGGCAAATACAAAATTCAAGTACTTATATCAATCAAACTCTCCAAGAATTTCAATACTTACATTAACCTCCATGCTTTTGGACTTTTATTACATATACCCTCCTGAATTTTAGGATCCGAGACGTAAAATAGTAAAATCACAAATTTTGTTAAATTTAACAGAGAAGATAACAAGGCAGGGAGAATTCGTAATTTCTTAAAGTTCAGAGGGATATCTGTAATTTCGCAAAACCTAAAGGGACGTTCGTAATTATCCCTAAAGAAATTGAAGAAATTTAGGTATGTCGTATACTGTACACAGGCAAACACCAAGTCTTTGGGGGAAATGAAAGCATATAGATAAAATTACACATCTTTTTCAGTCAAAATAGGGTTGAATTCAATTCACCCCCTATTACTTACTAGATGTGTATTAAATACATTGTGTTATAAAAATCATGAACACCCTCTCCTATGTATACCTGTTGCAAATATACTACTACTCATGCTTCCGTTCTGTGTTCTCATGCTTGTAGCCTGATGCTTTCCCACTTCTCCCGGATAAAAACTTCCCAGGCAGGGAATTACTGCCATCAATATCAAGACCATGATAAGATCGACTTGCAAAGTATTCAGCTCCAGTTTTTGCTACACTCTTCTTTGTGAGGGATTGAGAGTTCTCATCACACACTTGCAAAGCTTTCTCAGTAGTATTCACCAGTGCAAGGATTTCATCCTTCTCTTCTACTTCATGGCCCTCTGCTTGAGAAACATTAGATGTTGTGAGCTACAATTAGGTAAGTAAGATAGAGGGAAAACTTAAGCAGAAATTTAAGAGAATGGAACAACTTCCAGTCACCAAGCATGAAAAATGAACGTGAAAAATCCAACAAAATGGTTTCAAGCATTTATCCTGGACTCCCATGACTTAAATAGGGGTAGGGATCCGAGAATTATTATTCTTTTCAATGCTCATGTTCCAAAATAATATTATGACAATAGAACATACAGAAGAAGGATTGATGTCAGGTATTTATCAATCCTAGACTTACTTTCCGCTAGGCTTAAGAGGAAATTTAAACGAATGAATAGATTATGAGTACTGCACATAAGAAGAAAGCGTGAAAAATCCCAACAAAATTGTTTAGAATCCTAGGATTATAAATATCTGACATGGATCATTTTTCTGTATATTTTAGGGATAATTACGAACACGATAATTACGAACAGCCCCCCTGAGGTATGGGGAAATTACAGATTCCCCCTGAGGTTTGAAAAATTACGAATTCCCCCCTCACAGAATGTGCGATTTTACTATTTTACCCTTCATATGCTGAAGCTCAAGGGGGTATATGTAATAAAAGTTCAAAGATAAGGGGCTAATGCAAGTACTCAAATTCTTGGGGGGTTTGATGTAAGTACTTGAGTTTTGTGACTATCTAACATTTTCTTTTTTAAAGAATGCTACTTGATGATATTTCATATGTAAGGTAAATACATTAGAGATCACTAAAGCTTGAAATATTTGTTTAAATAACTCTCGTGGATATTTATGTGAATTCACTAATGCATTGATTAATAATGGTGTGTTTGTCATAATTTTCTATTCCGAAGGAAAATTTTGTTATTTCTAACCAATAAGTTTAAATAAACTTATGCACAAGATACATAAAACTAAAACATAAATATAAGGTATGGAATAAATATACATGAAATATCTATTTCGATTTATGCTTATCGATAAAATTTAAATATTATATTAACTTATAAATTTTCAAATTAAAAAAATACAAATTTAACTAGCATTACAAGTATACCATCATACTTTCACTATTATTACAATATACCCCTAAGGGTAGAATTTGAATTTTCAAAAATATTGTGCTGAGGTCATCAAAATTTAACACCGTTATTAACGGTTGGAGCAATATGTGAGAGAGAGCGGAAACCTCACGGAGTGTTCGTAAGTTCTCAAAACTCAGGGAATCTGTTCATACCTCAGGGTTGTTCGTAATTATCCCTATATTTTATTTTCATAGTATTTATGCTTGAAATGTAATGATTACTAAGAATAACCAATTGTTGGCGCACGACTGCACAAGTACCAGCCTTCCAAACAACTACACTTGAGCTCAACCTCAGGTCACTGGTCACTTAAAGTGCAATGATTGTGGGTGGGATTTGTACACAGGACTTCTGGTACAGCCTTGGTCTATTTCCATATTCAATGACTACTCATTAGAAGTCTAAAAGTTTAAACTATTAGAGGGAAGAGAGATTAATATTTAAAAATTAATAAATGTACTACTATCTATCAATAAGTTCACTTAGCTACAGAATATTAGTAAATGCTAAAAATATTTATAGTTATCTAGAATATTTACGGCCAGCAGAAGTAGAATTAAATATTATTTGCAAGAAACACATTCACAATATGCAAAGTCATGCAAGCATTAGTTAGATAACCATCTCCCTAGACAAGGTTTCTGTAAAAACATTCGAGATACCCTTAGAAAGTATACAGCATTGTAGGATATTCAAAATCCCTGTTTTATAAAGTCGGTAGAAAAACTTGTATCGCTGGCTTTATGAACTAAACATTCCTAATCTCCATAAAAATAACAAAGTAAGAAGGTGTCCAGCTAAGCTTATTTTAAAAGAGCTTCCATAAGCTCTTACATCTTATAAGAGATTTTTTGGATCTTATTATGATGGTTGGTGTTAGTTAGATAAAATGAAGAGTATGAGCTTATAATTTGTTAGTAGTGGCAATTGTGTAGTTATTATGGTCATGGGTTACATCTCTTAAAATGAAGATGTTAATCACCAACGTATTTAAAAGAAGCTTATAAACCAACTTATTGTAACATCTCATAAGATTTTTACATAGCAAGTTTACCACACCTGAGGTGCTTATAAGCTTCCTAGACAGTTTATAACCTCAGCCAAACATCCTCTAGCCAGCAAGTATGTAAAAGTATGGAGCCAGTAAAATGAGTACCTTGTAGCTGCAAATCCTCTACATAACCACCCTGAATGAAGGAAAACCGTGCTTCTTCAGAATGTTCACCAGCTA
This sequence comes from Lantana camara, assembly GCA_037501455.1. NCBI lineage: Eukaryota > Viridiplantae > Streptophyta > Magnoliopsida > Lamiales > Verbenaceae > Lantana > Lantana camara. The sequence goes on from CM074856.1 coordinate 94,841,523, forward strand.
TGGAAGGAGTTGAAGCAATCAAATCTTGAAATTCCAGCATATATGCTCCTGTCCATTGACTTCCCCTGGAATTTAAACCTAGAAGTTAGTGTTATCAGCCAAACACAAATAGAAACACGAAATTTCGTAGTGATTTAAACAGCCTCTTTATACCACCCATGATGGGCTCGTTTTTTCATGACATCCCTCAACTTGACTCTCAATACTTCTTCTTTACCAGAAATTTTCACTTCCATTAGAATTTCACAGGTGGCCACACATGCCTTGAAATTACAATATTTCACAAAAAAATGTACTAGTAATTAGAAATACAATATTTTTTGTATGATCGTGTTGGTTGATGTACATGTGATTCTGAGACAACAGCTCCAACCCAATGAAGGATGTGTGTAACAATTACAGAACTTCGCAAAGCTAATCATTATATAGGACCATAGTAAGGGCAATACAATTCATGATGCTATCAATGTATCGTTGCCGAGCTCTAAGACTATTGCAACAAAGCACAACATAGATTCTTTACTCAAGAACCTCTACCGAGACCATACGAGGTTTTGTAGAATGAAACAGGGCAGACTAAAGCAAACTCGAGTCCATGTAGACAAAAATTGATGCTTATGTTCAGATTTTGTGATTAAGAAGGCTAAAAACTTATAATTTAGAAGAAGAATTGGCATTAAAAGCTACCCATTCTCGGGGGTTGGACTGAGACCCACAGCTGAAAGGATTTTACGGAGCACCAGCACAACTAATTTGCCTCTAAGCTCTAGCATCATATATTAGCAAGGAAATCTGGCCAAGTGGCCTACCAAGTGTATTAGAAAATGGAATACTTATAGGACCAAAATTATACTAAAAATAATCTTTAAGTTGAACTGATTCAGAAAGACAATCATCCAAACCTAATTGGAAGAGGAAAATTCTTAATAGCCAAATTAGTTAAAAGCCCATGTTGTCGTTATTGGGGAAAAAAAAATAAAGAAATATATGCACTCTATCAGAAGAACCTAAATGATAACCTTCTAGTAAGCTCCTTTGAAACATATGGCTTGGATTTGCTGTAAAACATTAATGAAATCAACTGGATTTCTGATTTCTTGGAATAATTCATGTTGATAAAATTATTCACTTAAGAGCTATGGCACATTAAAATCCATTGTTTCTACAGAAAAAGGATAAACTGCACACACATTACATCAACTGCTTTGTGATATACGCAATAATAATACTCGCACACTTACTGCTTGCAATTGAAATTTTATTGCTTCAAAAGCACCTTTTCACTACTAAATTAAATTAACAGGAAAACCTAATTCAAGGAATGGAAAACAAAAATGCCAAAGTAAAAGGGTATTTGTTACAAGGACTCAAAACTATTAAATTAAAGCAAAAACAAATGATCAGAAAAATCACATCAACCAATTCACAAGGCACTTACTTCCTAATCCCAAATGCTTGACCTTTCTCAAGATTCATTTCTCAGTTCTCACGCATATATTTTGTGACATCCCGTATTTCCAGTCGTCTAGGTACGCACGCCTTACTTGTGAGTTCTTCGAGAGAGAGGATTTTCTTTCTCTTTATGTGTGTAATTTAATTCCGATTTTGACTATACCTATGTGATTTACTTACAAGTTTACTTGTTAGGCAAATGATTTATTTAAATTATGTACCTATTTGATCTTATATAAAATTCTTGAACTTAATTGAATTTATGATTTGGACCTAATTGCTCACTTTCCAAACCTTCGGTCTTGATTGAAACCAGTCATAATCGGATGAAACACACAATAATCAATCGGGCCCCGAAATCCGTGTATTGAGTGAAACCGGGACAATGTGGGCCATCGGCCTACCTCTTGCATGCAATCCTTTTGAGGTATCCTCGTGCGACCCAGAAGCCGAGAAGGCGTAGATATTCTTGAGCCAGTGATAACCCCATTGAAAAAGCAAGGAAATCATGAAACCTTGTCTTACATGATCAGGATGGCCGAGCCTTGCAAGCCCGTCCATCAAACCGGAGGAAAAAGGAGTAATGATTGAATGAATGAGCACAACGAATGATCCATGAACGTTAATGAATGATCTAATGAGCACCCAATGATCTAATGAATGTTTGCATGATCGAATGTTAAAATTGATCTATTGTACACGAGTGGGAGGAAGGTTGGATAATTTGCCTGCACTTGATTAATGAATTGGTTAGTCATAATCCCAAAGTGATGCCTTGTCTTCTTGTCCACTTGGGAAATGTTCTACTACTTCACAATGGGATTATGGCATGCATGCGCGTGTTTACTGTCCTGCAAGTATACTTATACTTAGCCCCCGTTTTACACCCACCAGTGTCTAGGAGACTGAACCCGGATATTGTATTCTCAGTTCTTTTACAGGTTTGAAGCTAGGCGGGAATTATAGTCAGTTCGTGAGTCTAATTAGTATCTAGCTTGTACTCATCGAGTCTTCATATTATGCATACTTTCGCATACTGTATTCTTTTGGGCCAATGTGCCTTTTATATTTTTATACTGTTTATTGTTAGGCCTTGCCAGCCACTTGCTTTGTACATGTTGAGGGCTTGTAGCCCCTTTTGCATCAGTGGAGTTGTCAGCTTGTTATACTGTTTATTGTTACGCCTTGCCGGCCACTTGCTTTGTACATGTTGAGGGCTTGTAGCCCCATTTGCATCAGTGGAGCTGTGAGCTCGTTATAGTGTTTAAATAATTTGTGTCTTACGCTTCCCCATTTATTGTTGTATTTTGTATTGTTCTACTTGATTGCTACAGGGTTAGTCCGGCTAGCAAGGATGTTGTGTCGTCTCTCCCGTTCGCTTTGATCGGGCACGTATACGGACTTCCATTTCGTATACGGGTCGGGTCTTAGTGCGGGGATGTGGCGTCACACGTTCTGGGCGCTAAATATTTTAGGTTCATGACCTAACCTTTTCCGTGTTAATGCTTTGTTCTTTCTTGATAGCAATTGCAATCTCTTATCTTCCATGCTTATTTCCTTCTTTCACACATCATATATTTTTATCTTATTTACAATATTTATTTTTATCTAATGAATTTCCTATCTTTAGAATTATGAACTATTCAAAGCACAGGAAGAGGAACCAACAAAAAGAGTTGGAACAATTTTAGCTAAAAATTTGTAACCATTCAGAAAGAAAGTTGTATCAGTTGAAGTGGTACCTGTCCAAAGCAATCATGGCTTCAAATGGAGTAATTATAGGAGCTAAGAACTCCTTACTATCCAATAGGGCTGTTTGTGGACAAGAGACATTAATAAAAACATCACACTGCAATAAACAAAACATTAAGGATCAGTATTAGACCAATGAGTAAAACATGTGTCATAAGTATCTACACACTTAATGAGGTGTACCTCTGGAAAATTTGCAAGTTTTGCCGGATTTGGTCTTCCCATTACAAAAGTATACGACTTCTTCCCAGCTTTTGTAATGAGTTCCCTCATCTGATGAATCATGTGAAGATAACCAGCTGCAAAAAAAAAAAATATATATATATATATATATATATGAAAACAATAGGCTTGTAGGCTTCCAGCATGAATCTTTCGAAACATAAGAAAAGGTCAGTTACCAAGTGGGACAGTTTGTTACTCATCTGAACTTATGTTTTCAGGAAATTATAACGAGTAAGGGTTAGAATTAGATCACAAAAATCTTCTAAGTTGGATAAACATTTTATCAAAGTATGATCTTAAATATGTGTTCCTAGGTATCATGATGAAAAGGGGCACAGATTAAACTTATTACCATGGGATAACTGCAGTGTGAAGCACAACTTAGAATGACCAGCATATGCATACTTCATGAATAGCTTGCATTCTTTTACCAAGAAGGAAACATAAGTTCCGCCAATTTATTACATCAAAAGTGGAAATTCGGCGAAGTGCCAAATCAAAAACACTACAAACAAAGAATTGTTGCACAATAAAAGATCAAGGTTATTTCACCACAAATTTTAGTTATTCAGTCTCATATTTATAAGACGTTTTAGAATATCCATTTTGATGGGGATATCTTATCTCTTCTACAAACGCATATCACAACCTACGCATGTCAGAAAACCTTACATTGAAAACAAGAAAAATTGATGGATATGAAATGGTACAAGGTATTTTTTAATACATGATCAAAGTGAAAAATTAGCAAAGGGGAACTCCTATAAAGGAAGTGCCAGAATTACGGTATAAGTGCAGATATTTCTAATCTAATGAGCATGTTGTGTTTTTGTTAAAGAAGGTGGTGAACAGTTCAGAAGAAAAGTTACTCCATCAAATGGGATAATTAAGAATTCAGCCTCTATTGCACATAATAACATTTACCTGCTCCGAGAGTCCCAACCAAGATACCGATCATGTTGGCATCCTTTGCTTTCTCAACTAGATAATACCTGCAAAGTTCACGAAAGATTGATATAACATATAAGCTTGAAAATAAATAAATGATAAAATAAGACAGGATTCACATTAACAAGCTTATGAGTTGTACCTACGCCTCAGTATTTTTTTCTGTTGAGATAAGTCTGTTATCAAGCAATCTTCTCTTGCATCATACCTGGCTAAAACCAATGCAATACACATTAAGATGGTAAAAATAATCACCACATCAAACGTTATGAAATGTAAACGAAGAGGATGAGCAGTAGATTGTAATAGCTTAGATCAATCTAAGCAGAGCCAGAAAACACACTTCGCTAGAAAGAATGTTGCCCTATTTTATATTGCAATAGCTAGATATCTTAGCAGAACAGGGAAACAGATATTTGAAGACTGTATCAGGCAGTGCTTATCTTGTCTGTATAGGCTATACAAATATGCTCCACATCTATCTTCCACATACAGATTGAAGAATTACCTGATTATTCAAGCATTATTATCCTTCACTTTCTTTACACCTTGTCTTCCCTACGGATTGAAGTATTACCACATCCCTTTATTTCATTTGAATTAGGCATTTTTCCATGTCAGGTTGAAATGTTACAATTGTTTGTTTCTCACATCCTCTTTCCACTATAATCTATTGGTTCATGATTTCTTCTTCTCTTACTACGTAATTTAATTTAAGTTGCAGCGAAATAGAATAAGATAGGTGCAATACTATATTTTAGTGAAGTATTGTGGGAATATAGAAACATGGGGAATATAGAAACATCAAAATGAACGTCTTTTTTAGAAGGTGATTTGGTAAGGGAAAATAAATTATTCAGTAGGAAACCAGGAGCAAATGTCCCCAACAAGATAAAAGATGTTCATGAAATAGACAACACCATAACAAAAGAAATACCCTGAGAAATAGGACAAAAAAAAGAGGAGCAAAAAGATACTATTGAGTTATTAACTATTTTTCCTCATAAATTGGATGAACAAGTGCGCAAAGTAATCTAAAAATTTACCTATTTCACAGCTATTATATGTCAGTACAACATTTGCAAATGCTGGATCGTGGGACCCAATCCAGAAAATCAAATAGTCCTCCATTTTCCGTCCATAGGGCAATTTCCAGCTCAAGCCTCCCAAGTTATAATTTTGGCTAGTTACTTCAGCAACACTTCCATTAACTACTTGGCTATCAACCGTTTCAAGCGGATTTGTACGTGTTTTAGATGGGCCTCTTACTGAACAGCTTACATCAGCATAAAGATATTCTAACATGGAAGTCAATCCATGCAAGCTTGAAGCATTAGATGATAATGATTTTTGGATTTCTGGTAGTGCATGTGCATATTCCAGTCCATAGAGAACCTGGTTAGGTAGAAGAATAAGCCAATTAATAGTGATCATGCTGGTATTTTCATAACTTCAGCAGAGCAATAGATAATTAATCCTTAAGGAAATCTAGAAAAATGGAACCATATTCTCAATTCTGATTAAAAGAATACACCGACAGATAAACTGTGATGCAGCCTACTCTAAAATTATTTCATGAACATCTTTTACTTACTTTATCATAGAATCACTTATATTTTTGATATCAACAGAAGACTATCTCCATACCAACATAAAATTGAAGTGCTTCGTCACACACACGCCCCCCCCCCCCCCCCCCCCACCCCCCACCCCCCACAACAACAAAAAAAAAGGTTCCATTATATTGTGATTAACTTACGTCGATATTGGTGCCTAAAAGGCTTTATAGTCTCTACACACCTACTGCCATCGGTATATGTGCTTCTCTTCAGTTAATGTCTTATCAAATTATTTGCTAATTCCAGTAGCATGGAAATACTAACACGCACACAACTAAGTCTCCAGATTAGTTTAACTAAATCTAAATCAGAGAGAAGACTTTTGAAACAAAATATTTCCCTACACTCATAACAAACTGGCACACAAGCCAGATAATGCAACCTTGACCATAAAGAAGGCAACAATGAGGAAAATGCTAGCTGCCAGTTAGTTTTTACATACTTGCAATTTGTCAAACATAGAGAAGTAGACACATATAGTTTGAGATAATACTCGTTCACATTCATTCTGAAACAATAAACTTTGACAACTAGATACTGATTCACATAATGATTTGATGATTATTGATTTTCAAGCTTAGACACGCACATGCAAGGACTTCCCTACAATCAACAACGTATCAACTAAATATCATTACATATGCAGTGAAAATGTGAAATAAAAAGGATAAGTATAGCTGCAATACCAGAATAGGTTTCCCACTATTCATCTTGTGATCAAGCAAATTTCTGGCACAACTTGATGTGTTGATCGAAGCTTTTCCAAATATAAACAGTGCAGGGAGTGTCGATGTGCTGTAAAGAAAAATAAAGATAGAGGAGGTTACATATTCTACGTAACAACAGACCTCATAATCCAATTCTGGTTTTCAACAACAGTTAATACAAGGATCATGACACAAAGGCAACTTATAATATCCAATAATCAGAATGTTACACAAAAGAAGAAAAGAAGAAAGAGGTCTGATGTTGCACTCAGTAACTTGATTACCACATCACATATCTTTCTACAACTGACAAGTCAGATTGCGCACTGATCTTCACAAAACAAGCAGAAGATAGACAAAAGACAGGCAATTGCTCTGAGTACATAACTGAATTTCCCTTCTAGATACTGTTGCTCTTGCTTTCTAGTAAGTATAGACTAGAGACAAGACCGGAAACTGAATTTGACGTTCAGTCAGTTACACAGTCTAACTAACTTGTTTCCACTAACATATCCAACTCTTAAAGAACACTAAATGACTACCCGAAAGAAAGTGAATACTGTGGCTGACAAATTTTAAGATAGTTAAATCAAAGAGTAAACATTCACAAACCACAACCTCGACCAAATAACACAGCTAGTATATGTTCTAAAATTGAGTTAGTAGGGTTATAAACTCACGGGCTGAGGCATGTACGGCCATAATGAATCACGCACTCGGCATTGATATGAGCCGCCCCCACTTCATCTACGCAGCAGCTTCCATATGTTGTGTCAGCCATTAAGTACAACTTAACTGATGAATTGAGCTCTTGGCGCAGAGCTTTAACGACCTTCATCGAATCTTTCAGTAGCTCATCTGGGAACTTGATTGCAGCACCAAAGGAGGAGTGAAAACAATGTCCGATATAATTAACAGATACAAAAATAGGTAAATACACACATATTCCCTCAGAATTTTTGATACCTGTAAAGCTACTCTGGTGAAGCTATGGCTCCGGATGAATTCCGCGACACGGGCTATTTCGTAATCAGATTCGAAGTCCATGGCAAAAGAGTTTTTTGATTGAAAAGGATAATAAGAGTAATAGCACTAACCCTGTACGAGAAAAGGATTTTAAAGTTGCTTCAAACTCCAGAGAAACACTAAATTCGCATCAACAACGTAGCAAAATTGTCAGCAAGGTCTTTCTTTTGCCACAAGAATCGACAGAAAGACGTAAGAGCATAATCCACCGGAGTCAGCCCCCTGTTGCCTTCCGCTCCAGTTAGCGGCGTTATTTTGCCGAGCAAGGACGCGTCTAGTTTAGCAAATCTTCGTTAGACTTAGGGCTGACTAGGGATGGCAACGAGCCGAGCCTGTCTCGAGCCTGGTCGAACCGAGCCCGAGCCTGTAAAAAAGGTCAAGGCTCGACTCGTTGCCATCCCTAGGGCTGACTCCAGGGATGTAGATGAATCGAGCCGTGCATGAGCCTAACGGGTTGGTCTTGCTCTCTACCTTCTCACGGGGGATGGAAACAAGAGAGGTCAACTGGAGTGTAAGCTAAAGGACGGGCTTCTCTGTGGATCGATCCGAAGAACCACTGCCGCATACGATTTTGCTCCCCCTTGGTACTACCAAAAAATGAGATTCTTCGAATTAATGAAGGTTGGGACTTCAATTCGAGAAAATCGAAGTCAAATCAAACCTTAGCTCAGTTGGTGTTCTTTCCGAACCGAACTCAAACCTTTCTTTTTGAAATTTAGATTCTCGAGGTGGTTCACGGCCGTTATATCTTAATTAAAAAAATTAAAAAAATTATTATATATTACATATTTTATATATGATGTGGCTCAAATATAATTGTGACATGTTATTGTTCTGGGTCCCAGTGAAAGCATAACGTGTGGATTTTCAGTCCACTTCAAGACTCTCCCCCCACCTTACAAATCGAGGACATTGGAACAAGTACAGGTGTCCCTGGGAATACACAGGGTGCCCCTTGGACCCCGAGAGACCTGACATCACCAAGGTGACCCTCGAGCAGTTTATCAGGGAAGCCCCCAACCAAGGATAGTAAACTCTCTCGAGAACACCTAGGGTTATGTCCCTCGGTAACAATTTCAGTGCTTTCCGTGTCTCTGCTACAGACACTATTACAGCCACTTTCACAGGTCTACCGGTGTTTTTTCTTAAACGCTCCCTCATTGGCCATGTGTGTAGGGCAACACCTCTTGTACGTGGATAACCTAGAATTACTCAAAGGCCCTTGCCTTGCTCCTATATAAGTTACAGTGATTCTCACTCATAAGTAAGTCATTAATCCACATCTTTGTAGCGCTCGGATCGGTGGGCCACCACATCCCTTGCACTAGAACCCAACATGTCACGCCCAGGGTCCGTGGGCCCGTTGGACGCGAGCGCAAGTCTCCAGCCCATCGAGTATAATCTGAAATTGGGTCTAAACCACTACCCAAAAGGGATATCCATTGGTTATACTTGGACTCTTTAACTTATAAACTGAACTTAACTCTCATACTTTCCCGATGTGGGACAGGGGTGTCACAATCATCCCTCCTTCAGAATCGCGACGTCCTCGTCGCGGCATGACATATAGCCCATGACCGACTCGTTTGCGTTGGGACTCTAGAGGTGGCTCCTACGGGCTCAAGAGATGGCTCCCATACATGTATCACTTTACCCCGCAGGCTCAAGAGGTGGCTCCCATGTGCGTAGCACTTTGCCCCGTATAGCACTTAGCTCCTGCGGCTGATGAGCGGCTCTGATACCATTTGTCATGCCCCGGGTCCATAGGCCCATTGGACGCGAGCGCAAGTCTCCAAGCCCACCGAGTATAACCTGAAATTGGGCTAAACCACTACCCAAAAGGGATATCCATTGGTTATACTTGGACTCTTTAACTTATAAACTGAACTTAACTCTCATACTTTCCCAATGTGGGACAGGGGTGTCACGCAACACGTGTACGAAATGGAAAGTCCACACACGCACCAAGTCGTAGCGAACGAGAGACAAACAATAACTCACCTAAGTTAGGCGGAACTTAGACCCTTACAATAGAGTGTGCAAACAAAACATAAATGCGGAAGCAATTTAAACCATACGGCGTTTGGTATCCAATATTATACTCAAAATAATCCTCAAATTATTTTATGAATCATGACGATATTCTTGAAAATTAATTCTCATCCTAGCTTCATTTTATGCATTTTATCATATTTTCCAAAATTCCGAACGCTTACTACTTTAACTTGAAACGTTTAAACGTTAAGTGTTTATATTCATCGGAAAGCTCTTTCGATTCTCTTTCTTTTGTAATTTTTCCCACTTTAAACTCTAATATAGAGATTTATGAACGTTTTTAAGTATTATTTTCTACCTATTTTTGAACTAATTTTATTTAATGTATTTATGATGTAGTTATGAAGTCAAACATGTATACCTAAGCTCCTACATCACATATGCACTTAAGCAGACACCTTACTACCCTAGAATTATATACCTAGCTACCCTAACTTGTGACGCACACCCCTAACTATTCAAAATTACCCTCTAGGTCCCAAATACATACCTATAAATACCCTAACTCTCATTCTCAAAAATCAAACAATTTCCTCTTAATATCTCTCTCTAAGTCACGAAATACCCCCTCTCTCTCTAAGGTATTCTCTTTTCTTTTATTATTTCATACTTTATGGTATGTTCTTAGGGTATTATGAATATAGCATGCTTAGATTTAATTAATTTAAGCCTTTAGGAATTTTATTTTATGAATAATATGCATAATTGCTAATTTTATGAAAAATGTGCTTACATATATGAATTTTATTTAATTAAATGCATGCTTTATGATATGATATAATGTGATTACATGTTTAAATATTCATGATCTTATTTGATTAAATTTATTTTTATGATTAAAGTTACATAAAGTGCTACATTTAGGTTTAATTACATGTTATGAATATGAAAGTGGTTAGAAATGATCATGAACTTATATGAACACCTAAATAAGTCTAAGAACATGTTATTGATGTTCTTGAATGAGTATGTGTGCACGTGTGACAGTGTGTGCGCTTGTATATGTGCTTAATTTTATGTTATAAACTGTTTAATTCCTAGAAATTCAAATAGTAAATGTTTCAATAGTAACTTTGATTTTTGGTCAATATTTCACCTAAATAATTCAGATTTTATTTAAAAATATTTATAAATAAAATTTTTGAAAATATAAAGAAGGATTTGTATCCTAATTTTCTGAAATCGCCAATTTTGTAAACGTTTTCTAAATCATAACCTAAATTACCAAATTATCCCTAATTTATCATTTCAAATTCATAATTAGGATCAAAATTTGATTAATAAATAGTTGGTTAGCTAAATAATTCATAAACACTATATGATTAAGGAAAATCCGGTTTATCGACTAAATTAGGGTTTACCAAGTTTTTCTAACTTGTTACTCTTTTAAGTGTGAACATTACGTACTTTATGTGCTTGCTTGATTAGAATAATAAGAAACTTAGTCCTAAGCCTGTTGTAGTTAATACTTTCAGGCGAAATTAGGACCAAGCAGTGGAATACACATGACTTTGTCTGACTATCGGTATTAGGTATGTAACGCCCCGGTTTTTATTTATTAATATCTTATGTTCAAAATAATTTTATAAATTATATTTTCTAATACTTTCATGAAAATTCATATTTAACTTATAATTTATCTCATGACTTGAAAATGTTTATTTCGTGAGATAATTACCGAAAATGATTTAATTGTCAACTTGGCCCTATACGTTCATTCTTTTAGATTTAGGGACCAAATTGCATGAAACCTTTGAGGACTAAAATGATCACTTTCCAAACTTGATATCCTTAATTGCTTAACTTAAATAACTTGGAGGGTTTAATTACAAATATTACATATTTCCCAAATATCACGGTATATTGCATCCCCCAAGCTTCTCTTGATCATTTGCTTCCAAATTCACCAACATATCCATCTTTCTTGCTCTCGGTTCTTCACGTGGAAAAGGGGGGAGAAGAGAGTTCATCAAATCATCCAAGTTATTCAAGAAACTCCAAGCTTTTGAGCTCAAGCATCCATCATCATCTTCTCCATTCATTCCTTTACCTTTAAAAGCATGTAAGTGGATACATATGATCTCTTGAGCATCTATGTAGGAGCTAGGGTTTGAGGATGGCATGCTAGATGAACTCCTTGTTGTGTAAAGCATGATTAAATGATGATATCTTGGATTATGGCATGATTAATTCATGAGATTCTTGGATAATTGGTATGAATGATCAAGTATGATCATGAGAGTGAAATCATGATTTCTTGATGATTTTGTGTGGTTTGAGTGTTTAAGTGTTATGATATTATTTCTTGAACCTATATGTATCATATTTCCAGAAAAGCATGAATTGGTGGATTGAAAATGGATTTTTGGTTGCTTTGTTTGCATTTCCCGTAGCCCTCCCCTGTTTTTCTCTGTTCTTCATATTTGCAGAAACAGGGAACGGCCGTTCCCAGCCTCAAGGCATTGTGGGAACGGGCGTTCCCACCTTTTCAAATGATTTAGGCGGCCGAGCATGGGAACGGCCGTTCCCATTTTGGCCTTAGGCCGGAAGGGCCGTTCCCAGCTTCCGTGCGTTTTAAAGGGGGGAAAACGCGGGTGCGTTTTTGGGGTTATGGGAACGACCGTTCCCATTTTACAAAGGAGTCCGGAACGGCCGTTCCCACCTCGCTGACAGAACAAAAATGACTGCATAAAATTACATTTTTAGCCCCTCGATCCAACGACTTCTTTGACCCCGAATTGCTGTAATATGTGCTAATATGATGTGAAACAACATGTTATCATACCACATTGCATTTTCGTGATCATCTCGATACATTCCGCCGTTCGTCACATTTTGGGCATTTTAGGTCATGTCTCATGTATAAGTGTCGTGTTTGCACAGGTCACGAGGGTAGGGACGAGGAGCAAGCCCCGTAGGCCGTGCCTACTTGTCTTTGTCGGTATAGGTGAGGTTTAATTTCTAGTTAAATAGAACCTATATAACCTTTATGTGATATTTTGGCCAAAACAGTATTTACGGTTATACTTTCTATAAATCATTGATCATTTCAAGCCAGGTTCAAGCAAGCAAGCAAGCAAGTCAGGTATTGTTTCATGCATGTTTAGGCGAGTAGCATGACGGTTACGTTTGGGCCCGAGGGTAGTGACTAGAGCCAACCGGGAAAGCAAGGGCTGACGGGTAACTCTGGCGCTATCCTCACCATGTTAGGGGTCACCCCTGAATCCACTAGGAGATTAGTGGAGGAAGGAGCTCCGGGCTTAGGGATTCATGTACCCTCTGCTCAATGAGATTGGATGTTGGGGCCTTGCAATCCCTTCATCAAACCGGAGGGAAAAGGAGACTGGGGACGAGTCCGGCACCACGGATGCGCCTCGGGTTATTGCATGATTGTCATTCCATGAACGTGTTATATGATTACACTATCGCACGATTGCACGATAAATGAATTGCATGATCACCTATTGAATATTAAACAAGCAAGCATGTTCATGTTCATTGGGAGATCGGTTGGAGACCGCCCTTACTCGCCGGGGCCATGTATTGATTGATTGCATGAAAACGAACAAGTACTTAATACTGGTAGTTGTAATCTCGGGCGAGTTTATATTATTGCGAACTTATATTACTTTTAATTATAAAACCTTACCCGAGGTTATAACTTGCATGTGATTGCGTTATATATATTTATGCCCCTCACTCAGTCTTCGGTAGACTGATACTTCACTTTTCAGGTACTAGAGAGCCGGTCGTGCTAGGCGGGAGTCTGGTCCAGTCTTGCATTGTCACGAGTCTAGCAGTGCACCATCATGTATATATTTTACTACTTCTCATGTTATGTCTATTGTTATCACATTTTGAATACTTGATCATATGTAAGAGAGGATAGTGTTTTGATAGTTAGTGTGGTATCTATAAGTATCTATCTGATAAATATGGTACCTATATGTATGTATGAGTTAGCGCTTCCGCTTGTAACTGTTATGTCTTGATTTTGTATTGCTTTGGGGTTTAGTCCCGCCTAGCTCGTCTTTTCTTTTCTTTGTCACCCGTTCGCTATAGGTTAGTTCATGTACGGATTGTCCATTTCGTATGTGGATCGGCCTATAGTGCGGGGGTGTGGTATCCCTACGTATAGGGGTGCTACAAGGTAAGGGTTAAAATATTTTCAACTGGAATCATGCTTATACATATGTATCTATATAAAAATATTTTCAAGCCTACCTATTATTCATGATTTATTACCCTATATACATAATATCTTACTATCATATCCCTTTTAAAGGGAAAAATACTTTTATGCTGGAATCAACGTATTACTAAGACGCTGTATACTTTAAGTCCACCTTATCAAAACATTGATTCCTAGCAATGCAAGCAAAATATCATATTATCATTATCATTATTATGGGTCAGCGCGCAGCCGTTGAAATAATTACCCGGAAGGTATCAGGCCAAGGGTTATTATTCTCGCGGACCGCCACATAGATCTTGGTAGTGGTTCAACTGGAAGTTAGTTGCTCCATGCCAAGTGACAGGGAAACAACCTCCCAGGGAGCACTACTTCCCGATTATCATTTATCGTCTCTAGGGGTAGCTCCCCTATTGACATTAAGTAGTAGCGAAGGTATTATCATATTGGTTTTATTAAAGTATCGGTACCATGTACAGTGCCGTTACTATTTTACCAAATTCTAAGGAGTTACGGATGGAGAGGTCTTGCTTGTGGGCATTAAAATTCTTATTACAAACGGTTCATATTTCTACAAATATTTCCAATATCCCCCTATCCCTACTATTTTAAAATCTATCATGAACCGAATTATATTGCCATATCCTATTGCTATTATTTTAGATCAAGATCTTCTTGATCCTATATATACATATATGAGTATATCTATAAGATATTATCCACCTTCACTTAGTCACTTTGACTAACCCCTCGCCTATTTTAAAAGCATAGTTTCAGGAATCAAGGGGACGACAACTAGAGGTATCTTGAATTATTAAGGTGTCATGCGTAGTAGGTCAGAACTGATTCCAAGGACACATAGTTCTGAGCATATTTATTGTGACACCCCGACTTTCAAACCGTACAGGTATGACGTATGTGCGCGATTTACATTATTTAAATTCATATTCTTAATTCTTTTACTTCCTTATTTTAAATATTTCTTATAGATTTGAATGAATTCTATATGATTATGAATGCTATTTGTTAAGATTTGATTCGTTGATGCTTGAATTGAATTCGGAATTTTACATTGTTTTAGTATGTTGGAGATTTACGTGTTATGAACTTTGTTTTATGCTCGTTATATGTTTTCGAATCTATTTGTTGAGCTTTTGAATTATTTGTTTCGTTTGGAACCTAAAGGAGGCTAAAACGCTTTTAGCGCACCTTGGGTTCCAATGTGTGTAATTTGGGCTCGGGAATTCGGATTCGAATTCCGTCACCATCGTTGAACTCATTTCGATGATTCGGGTTCGATGGACTAAGCCTCATAACCTTTTAAGTTCATTTGGTATTCCGAAATTTGTCCGGAAACTTACCTCGCTCTTATATGACTACCTTTCACCTATTTGCATCTTAGTCCCTTAATTCTTGACATATTACCCCCAACCTTGGCCCCACACTCCACCAAAACAATGCATAACCATCTCTCCCACTCCCATTCTCGGTTCAAGCAAGGAAAAGGGAGAAAAGTGCAGCAACTTTGGAGTTAAACCCTTCAACCCGTCACTATTCACCCTTAGGAGGTTTTGAGCTCTAATCTCCATTTTCTTCCAACATCTTCAAGGGGTAAGTTAGTATTTGTTATGTACATGAATATATGATCATTTTAAGCTATTAATTCCATACTTTGAGCTAGATTTGATGTGATTATGGAGCATGATATGAATCTTGAAGGTTTGATGATCTTTCTTGTTCCTTGGAGTTAAGCTTTGATTTGAATATATATATGTGATCTCTTATGCCCCTAACATGATAATATGGTCTTGCTTTTGAATATGGATGAGTGTGGTGAAAGTTGCCATTGTTGGAATTCAAATTCTTGCATGAGAATTTTTGTGATATATGATGATTCTTGGGTTTTTGTGATGATCGGATGATTATATGTTGAATATGAAGTGATTTGCTATGATGTGCATGAGTTTTGTGGCTTGAGGTTGTTGCTTGTTGTTGCTGCGTGCTCCCCTGCTTCCCTTGCTCTGTTTTGGCACAGAGCACTGTTGCTGCTGCGTATTTTTTTCCGAAGAAGACAGGCCAACACGGTCGTATCAGCTTTGTGCATGTTTTGGACACGACCGTGTTAGCCTCTCGACTTGGAGCAATTTATTTTTATAAAACCGGACACGGCCGTGTCCATTTTGAACTGAAACTCAACACGGCCGTGTCAGCCCCTCGAATTAAGCTTCTGAATTTATTTTAACCGGACACGGCCGTGTCCATTTTGTACTAAAACCCAACACGGTCGTGTCATTTGAAAATATGGCGGCGGCATTTGCTCGTTTTATCGCTTCGTTGTTTTTCTTTGTGTTTTCTTTCTTCGTTTATGACGTGTATGCAATGTTAGCTTGTTATATTACGTGTTATGTGCCTTGTTTTGAACTTATGACCTTATTTTCTATGAATTGCGTGAATAAGAATTGGTAGGAATTATTGGACATGTATATGCATTTCAACTTGCATTCTTTGTATTCATAAGCATTGCCGAGCGTCTATTTGGTTCATATTTGAGTCTAAGTCTCGGGTCTTGCTTTCTTTTGTGTTTCAGAGCCACTTCCGGTGGCGCAAGAGCCCGAAGCTTAGGTGGTCGGTTGCCGTTTTGATCCTATCTTTTGTCTCTTTTGTAAGGTGAGGTTAGGAATTATTAGCTAAAATACCCTATGGCCTATAATATGATGAATTTTCCCTTGAATGCGGATATGGTATATATATATTTAGATACAAGTGCTTAAATTATGTTTATGATCTTATGGAATAACTTTGGTCTTCTGGAAACGATATATATATATAAGTATATATAAGCTTGATTTTGAATCCCTTTTTGGTATGTTTTGTTATGCTGAGCGAGTGTGCCCTGAAAGATGGGATTTTGGTTTGATTTGGTTTGTGGGCCCTGGAGACGTGGGTAAGGACGGCCCGGGGCGACCACGGGGTCGCCGGGTTTACCCCTGTGCACGTTCTCATTTGAGATATTCACGTGCGACCTAGGGAGGTTTGGAAGGCGTGATATCTTGAGCCTTCGGTGGATAACCGGGGAAGGCATAACGTGGGTTAGCTACCCCGTATGTTTTTGGTAATGTAGGTGCTAGGGTTTGATTCCCGACACACCATGGATGTAAGGGTGGTTTTGTGATTTGATATTTATGTTAAAGGAGTAAGGGATAGTCCGCTCTCGCCGGGCTTTTGATTATGTTCTACTGATTGATTATGAGTCGAGATAGGTGCCTTTCTTACTAATATTATCTTCGGGAAATGGTTTTGGTGTGCAAAACCCTAGTCTCGATTCATGGCTATCACTTTTGATTTGTGCTATGCTTTATAGGTATCTATAGTGTGGGTGTGTTTAGCCCCTCACTCAGTCAAGTTGTGAGACTGACCCTCTCCTTTCCCTTTCAGGTTTGTCGATCTAGGCGGGGAAGTGCATCGAGTCGAGTCGTACTTAGCCATTTAGGTCGAGTTGCATACATTTTCTTGCCTTTTGATTACTCTTCTTATGTATTTGATAGCATAACTTGTCTTTTGGAGAATTTCGAATCCGTGGATGTATATACTTGATGCTTTGGGGTCGTGAGGCCAATGTTCTTAATGTATATCATTTTATACGTATATGTTGAGCTCGTTTGGATCCTACTGTTTTCTGCTTCCGCATATCTATTTTAATTAAGGTTTGCGCGCTCTGGTGTTGTTTAGCCCCGCTTAGCCTAGCGTGTGTGTGTAGGTCACCGTTCGCTTAGACTTGGGCTCATGTATGGAAATCCATTTCATATGTGGGTTCGGGTTTAGGTGCGGTGGATGTGGTGGTCCACCGTCCTGGGCGTCACATACTTAAAGTGGTATCAGAGCTCTCGGTTGCAAAACCGGAGCTCTTGAGTCGAGTCTGGTGAGTCTAGGTCGTTCGGCTTAGGACAAGGTGGTTATATGCATTTATGTGATTATTTGTTTACCTTCTTGTTAATAGTGCACATGAACATACACTAACCCCCACACATATGAATTGAAATCTTTGGTTTTGTAGAAATATGCCTCCCCGAAGGCACCACCGCCGAGATAGATCTCCGGAACATCGTCACCACCAGGATCATTCTCCACAACATGAAAACAACAATCCACCACCTCCACCTCAAATGGATCCCGGAAATTTTATGGAAAGATTGGCTGTATTTTTGGAACAAAGGGCTCAGGAAAGAAATAATGCACCTCCGGCTGGAAATCATGGAGGGAATGCTATCACTGCTCTTCTTCGGGAATTTAAAAATCAGAATCCACCGGTTTTCATTGGTGGGAATGATGTGCAAGCAGAGGAGTGGTTAATTTAGACAAATCGGGTATGGCGCTTCATTCCTTGTGACTTGATGGACAAGCTACAGTGCACTCTTAGCATGATACAGGGACAGGCCTATAGTTGGTGGACTAGCACTCAGATTAAGTTGGAAGCTTCCGGGGAAGAGATTACCTGGGATATCTTTGAACAGGAATTCAAGAACAGATATATCCCTGAAGCTACTAGAAGCCGAAGGTTGAGGGAATTTATGGATTTGAAACAAGGGAGTATGTCTGTGACGGATTATATCAACGAGTTTGAAAGACTCTCCCGTTATGCCCCTAATATCGCCAATGATGATGACGCGAAGGCCTCTCAGTTTCTCCAAGGATTACGGGAGGATATGAAAGATGCTTTGGAAGCAGCCAACACGAGCACGTGGGCGAAAGTAGTTGATAAGGCTCTAAGGGTTGAGGAGAGAGTGGTTTTGAGGAGGAGAACTTCACATTCAGGGCAAGGGTCCAGCTCAGGGACTTTGAATAAATTTGGAAAGAGGCCAGCCTTTCAAACTTTTCAACAGGCTAAGCCTCAGAACAAATCATTCAGACCAGCGGGACCAACTCAAGCCAAGCAACCTTTAGCACTTCCAGCACCACCTAAAGTGCAATGTACCTATTGTAAGGGTCCTCACCACGTGGATAATTGCTTCAAACTCCATAAAAGGTGTTTCTTTTGTGGAGCACCGGATCATATGGTGAACACGTGTCCAAAAAAGAAAGATAATCCGAGGCCTGCAATTCCAGCTAGGGCATATGCGTTGGGAGCTGAGGTGGAGCAAGCTGTGGATGTCGACGCAAACGCGGTGATCGAAGGTACTATAAGCATCCATGGCACTACATTACATGCATTATTTGATTCCGGGGCCACTCATTCCTTTATTTCCCGGGATATTGCTGCTTCTATGTGCTTGCCTGTTTCCTTATGTGCGCATGATTACGTGGTTAGTTCCCCTTTTGGTGGTAGCTTAGTAACTTACAGGGTTTTTCGGGGTTTTCCAATTAGCTTTGAAGGCCGAGTCTTTCTGGCGGATTTGATTGAAATGCCTATGCAGAGGTATGATGTAATTTTGGGTATAGATTGGTTATCAGAGCATGGGGCTCAGATGGATTGTCGGGAAAAGAAGGTTTCATTTAGTTCAGTGGTGTTTAAGGGCGAGAAGGTTCAGTCAAGCCCATTTATTTCTTTCATGGAGGCTAGTAAACTGGTCCGGGACGGAACAACAGGTTTTGTGGCCTATCTTTTGAATAGACCGAAGGATCAGGCCAAACTTGAAGAGACGGAGGTCGTGCGGGAGTATATCGATGTTTTCCCTGAGACTTTAGGTTCTCTTCCACCTGATAGGGACATCGAGTTCGTAATTGACTTTTATCCCAGAGCAGAGCCTTTCTCGAAGACTCCTTACAGAATGGCTCCTGCTGAGTTGAAGGAATTGAAGTCGCAGCTTGATGAACTCCTAGCTTGCGGGTACATCCGTCCGAGCACTTCTCCGTGGGGTGCTCCTGTGTTATTTGTAAAGAAGAAGGATGGCACGTTACGGATGTGCATAGACTACCGTGAGCTGAATCGGATGACCGTGAAGAATAAGTATCCATTGCCTCATATCGAAGAGTTGTTTGATATTCTGCAAGGGTCTAAGGTCTATTCCAAGTTAGATTTGAGGCAGGGTTACTATCAGCTGCGAATCAGGAAGGAGGATATACCTAAGACTGGATTCAACACTCGCTATGGTCATTTTGAGTTTGTTGTGATGCCTTTCGGGTTAACTAACGCTCCAGCCGTATTTATGGATATGATGCACCGAGTGTTCACGCAGTTCCTTGACAAGTTTGTGGTAATTTTTATAGACGACATTCTGGTGTATTCTAAATCGGTTGAAGAGCACGCTCAGCATCTTCGGATTGTTTTGGAAACCCTAAGGGAGCATAAGTTATATGCCAAGTTCAGCAAAAGCGAGTTCTGGATCGATCGGGTTATATTTCTGGGGCATATTATTTCGGGGAATGGAATTGAAGTGGATCCGTCCAAGATTGAATCCATGCTTCGTTGGGAAAGACCGAGGAATATATCAGAAATTCGAAGTTTTCTTGGGTTGGCCGGTTACTACAGAAGGTTTGTTAAGGATTTTTCTAAGATTGCTACCCCGTTGACTCATCTGACTAAGAAAGAAGTGAAGTTTGAGTGGGATGATAAGTGTGAAGCAAGTTTTCAGACTTTGAAAGTGAAATTGACTTCAGCACCAGTTCTCACCCTACCCGAGGGCACCGAGGGTTATGCAGTTTACACGGATGCTTCTAAGGAAGGTCTGGGTTGTGTTTTAATGCAGCACGGTAGAGTGGTAGCTTATGCTTCGAGAAAATTGAAGGAGCATGAGAAGAATTACCCTACCCATGACTTGGAATTAGCTACCGTGGTGTTCGCGTTGACGAAGTGGCGACACTATCTCTACGGTACTACATTCGAGGTGGTCACGGATCATCAGAGTCTCAAGTACCTCTTTTCTCAGAAGGATTTGAATGTCAGGCAGAGGCGTTGGATGGAATTACTAGAGGATTATGATTGCAAGATTCAGTATCATCCGGGTAAAGCAAACGTGGTAGCCGATGCCTTGAGTAGAAAGGTGAGTGTGGCTAATTTGGAAGTAGGTTCTTCTAGTTCGGGTTCAGAGATTTTGGCTTCAGGGACTTGGTTGGCTAATCTCACAATTATACAGATTTTAAACAGCAGTTATTAGAAGCTCAGGCCTCAGATGTTGAGATTCAAAGATTGATATCTCGTTCACAAGAGAACCGGGATTCTAAGTTTGGATTAGATAACTCAGGTTTGTTTAGGTTTGGATCGAGAGTTTGTGTTCCAACCGAGCTTAGGAGGTTGATTTTGGAAGAGGCACATCGCTCGGGGTACTCGGTTCATCCGGGAGGTACTAATATGTATCGAGACTTGAGAGAGTGGTTCTGGTGGAATGGCATGAAAAGGGACGTCGCGAACTTCGTGAAGCGATGTCTGACGTGTCAAAAGGTGAAGGCAGAACACCAGAAGCCGGGAGGAACTCTCCAACCACTTCCTATTCCCGAGTGGAAGTGGGAGCAAGTGACCATGGACTTCGTGTCCGGCTTGCCTAGAGCTAAAGGAGGGTTCGATGGAATTTGGGTAATTATCGACAGGTTGACTAAGTCTTCCCATTTTCTTAAGGTTCGGATATCGGATAAGGTACCGAAACTAGCAGAGTTGTACGTGCGGGAAATTATAAGATTACATGGAATTCCAGTTAGTATAGTTTCGGATCGAGATCCTAGGTTCACTTCGATCTTTTGGCAGAATCTTCAGAGATGTTTGGGCACCGGGCTCAAGTTTAGTACTGCTTCGCATCCTCAGACAGACGGTCAGTCGGAGAGGTTAATTCAGTATTTAGAGGATATGGTTAGAGCGTGTGTTTTGGATTTTCAAGGTAAGTGGGACGAGCATCTGGCTTTGGTTGAGTTTGCGTATAATAACAGCTATCAGGGTTCAATTGGGATGGCTCCTTACGAGGCACTTTATGGAAGGAAGTGTAGATCCCCTCTATTTTGGGATATAGAGGATTGGAAATGGACTGAAGAGCATCAATTCAAGAGAGCTGAACCTAAGGAAAATATTACTGCTACTATTGAGAAGGTTCATCAGATTAGACAGAGAATGAAAGCTGCTCAGTCTCGTTAGAAGAGTTATGCTGATAAGAGAAGAAGGCCTTTACAGTTCGAGGTGGGAGATAGAGTCTTTTTAAAAGCATCTCCAAGGAAGGGTTTCACTCGGATTGGTAAAGGTGGGAAACTCAGTCCCCGATATATTGGACCGTTTGAGATTTTAGAAAGAATCGGAGAAGTGGCGTATAGATTGGATTTACCACCGACTTTGACCGGGATACACAACGTGTTTCACGTTTCTCAACTCCGTAAATATTACCCCGATGAGACAACAATTCTCCCTGTTGAAGAGGTTCAGTTAGAGCCGGATTTGACGATTGAGAAACATCCAGCTACAATTCAGGATCGAAAGATGTAAGAATTAAGAAACCGGCAGATACCTTTAGTCAGGGTACTTTGGAGGGATCAGAAATCAGAGGAATCCACCTGGGAAACTGAGGAAAAGATGAAAAGATTATATCCGGAGTTGTTTGAGAACTCGGTTCGGACTTGAGGACAAGTCCTTTTTAAGGGGGAAGGATTGTGACACCCCGACTTTCAGACCGTACAGGTATGACGTATGTGCGCGATTTACATTATTTAAATTCATATTCTTAATTCTTTTACTTCCTTATTTTAAATATTTCTTATGGATTTGAATGAATTCTATATGATTATGAATGCTATTTGTTAAGATTTGATTCGTTGATGCTTGAATTGAATTCGGAATTTTACATTGTTTTATTATGTTGGAGATTTATGTGTTATGAACTTTGCTTTATGCTCGTTATATGTTTTCGAATCTATTTGTTGAGCTTTTGAATTATTTGTTTCGTTTGGAACCTAAAGGAGGCTAAAACGCTTTTGGCGCACCTTGGGTTCCAATGTGTGTAATTTGGGCTCGGGAATTCGGATTCGAATTCTGTCACCACCGTTGAGCTCGTTTTGATGATTCGGGTTCGATGGACTAAGCCTCATAACCTTTTAAGTTCATTTGGTATTCCGAAATTTGTCCGGAAACTTACCTCGCTCTTATATGACTACCTTTCACCTATTTGCATCTTAGTCCCTTAATTCTTGACATATTACCCCCAACCTTGGCCCCACACTCCACCAAAACAATGCATAACCATCTCTCCCACTTCCATTCTCGGTTTAAGCAAGGAAAAGGGAGAAAAGTGCAGCAACTTTGGAGCTAAACCCTTCAACCCGTCACTATTCACCCTTAGGAGGTTTTGAGCTCTAATCTCCATTTTCTTCCAACATCTTCACGGGGTAAGTTAGTATTTGTTATGTACATGAATATATGATCATTTTGAGCTATTAATTCCATACTTTTAGCTAGATTTGATGTGATTATGGAGCATGATATGAATCTTCAGAGTTTGATGATCTTTCTTGTTCCTTGGAGTTAAGCTTTGATTTGAATATATATATGTGATCTCTTATGCCCCTAACATGATAATATGGTCTTGCTTTTGAATATGGATGTGTGTGGTGAAAGTTGCCATTGTTGGAATTCAAATTCTTGCATGAGAATTCTTGTGATATATGATGATTCTTGGGTTTTTGTGATGATCGGATGATTATATGTTGGGGCAGAGCACTGTTGCTGCTACGTATTTTTTTTTGAAGAAGACAGGCCAACACGGCCGTGTCAGCTTTGTGCATGTTTTGGACACGGCCGTGTCAGCCTCTCGACTTGGAGCAATTTATTTTTATAAAACCGGACACGGCCATGTCCATTTTGTACTGAAACTCAACACGGCCGTGTCAGCCCCTCGAATTAAGCTTCTGAATTTATTTTAACCGGACACGGCCGTGTCCATTTTGTACTAAAACCCAACACGGCCGTGTCATTTGAAAATATGGCGGCGGCATTTGCTCGTTTTATCGCTTCGTTGTTTTTCTTTGTGTTTTCTTTCTTCGTTTATGACGTGTATGCAATGTTAGCTTGTTATATTACGTGTTATGTGCCTTGTTTTGAACTTATGACCTTATTTTCTATGAATTGCGTGAATAAGAATTGGTAGGAATTATTGGACATGCATATGCATTTCAACTTGCATTCTTTGTATTCATAAGCATTGTCGAGCGTCTATTTGGTTCATATTTGAGTCTAAGTCTCGGGTCTTGCTTTCTTTTGTGTTTCGGAGCCACTTCCGGTCGCGCAAGAGCCCGAAGCTTAGGTGGTCGGTTGCCGTTTCGATCCTATCTTTTGTCTCTTTTGTAAGGTGAGGTTAGGAATTATTAGCTAAAATACCCTATGGCCTATAATATGATGAATTTTCCCTTGAATGCGGATATGGTATATATATTTAGATACAAGTGCTTAAATTATGTTTATGATCTTATGGAATAACTTTGGTCTTTTGGAAAAGATATATATATACGAGTATATATAAGCTTGATTTTGAATCCCTTTTTGGTATGTTTTGTTATGCTCAGCGAGTGTGCCCTGAAAGATGGGATTTTGGTTTGATTTGGTTTGTGGGCCCTGGAGACGTGGGTAAGGATGGCCCGGGGCGACCACGGGGTCGCCGGGTTTACCCCTGTGCACGTTCTCATTTGAGATATTCACGTGCGACCTAGGGAGGTTGGGAAGGCGTGATATCTTGAGCCTTCGGTGGATAACCGAGGAAGGCATAAGTGGGTTAGCTACCCCGTATGTTTTTGGTAATGTAGGTGCTAGGGTTTGATTCCCGACACACCATGGATGTAAGGGTGGTTTTGTGATTTGATATTTATGTTAAAGGAGTAAGGGTGGTTTTGTGATTTGATATTTATGTTCTACTGATAGATTATGAGTTGAGATAGGTGCCTTTCTTACTAATATTATCTTCGGGAAATGGTTTTGGTGTGCAAAACCCTAGTCTCGATTCATGGCTATCACTTTTGATTTGTGCTATGCTTTATAGGTATCTATAGTGTGGGTGTGTTTAGCCCCTCACTCAGTCAAGTTGTGAGACTGACCCTCTCCTTTCCCTTTCAGGTTTGTCGATCTAGGCGGGGAAGTGCATCGAGTCGAGTCGTACTTAGCCATTTAGGTCGAGTTGCATACATTTTCTTGCCTTTTGATTACTCTTCTTATGTATTTGATAGCATAACTTGTCTTTTGGAGAATTTCGAATCCGTGGATGTATATACTTGATGCTTTGGGGTCGTGAGGCCAATGTTCTTAATGTATATCATTTTATACGTATATGTTGAGCTCGTTTGGATCCTGTTGTTTTCTGCTTCCGCATATCTATTTTAATTAAGGTTTGCGCGCTCTGGTGTTGTTTAGCCCCGTTTAGCCTAGCGTGTGTGTATAGGTCACCGTTCGCTTAGACTTGGGCTCATGTATGGAAATCCATTTCATATGTGGGTTCGGGTTTAGGTGCGGTGGATGTGGTGGCCCACCGTTCCGGGCATCACATACTTAAAGTGGTATCAGAGCTCTCGGTTGCAAAACCGGAGCTCTTGAGTCGAGTCTGGTGAGTCTAGGTCGTTCGGCTTAGGACAAGGTGGTTATATGCATTTATGTGATTATTTGTTTACCTTCTTGTTAATAGTGCACATGAACATACACTAACCTCCACGCATATGAATTGAAATCTTTGGTTTTGTAGAAATATGCCTCCCCAAAGGCACCACCGCCGAGATAGATCTCCGGAACATCGTCACCACCGGGATCATTCTCCACAACATGAAAACAACAATCCACCACCTCCACCTCAAATGGATCCCGGAAATTTTATGGAAAGATTGGCTGTATTTTTGGAACAAAGGGCTCAGGAAAGAAATAATGCACCTCCGGCTGGAAATCATGGAGGGAATGCTATCACTGCTCTTCTTCGGGAATTTAAAAGTCAGAATCCACCAGTTTTCATTGGTGGGAATGATGTACAAGCAGAGGATTGGTTAATTCAGACAAATCGGGTATGGCGCTTCATTCCTTGTGACCCGATGGACAAGCTACAGTGCACTCTTAGCATGATATAGGGACAGGCCTACAGTTGGTGGACTAGCACTCAGATTAAGTTGGAAGCTTCCGGGGAAGAGATTACCTGGGATATCTTTGAACAGGAATTCAAGAACAGATATATCCCTAAAGCTACTAGAAGCCGAAGGTTGAGGGAATTTATGGATTTGAAACAAGGGAGTATGTCTGTGACGGATTATATCAACGAGTTTGAAAGACTCTCCCGTTATGCCCCTAATATCGCCAATGATGATGAAGCGAAGGCCTCTCAGTTTCTCCAAGGATTACGGGAGGATATGAAAGATGCTTTGGAAGCAGCCAACACGAGCACGTGGGCGAAAGTAGTTGATAAGGCTCTAAGGGTTGAGGAGAGAGTGGTTTTTGTTAGGTTTATTTTATACCTTTATTTGAGCATGTTTTATGTCATTATTTGACGGATTTTAGGCCTTATATTGTTTAATTGCTCTTATTTCAGGTATATTATGCTCGAAGATGGTTCATGATGAAACGGGGCAAGAAACGAGAGTTTAGATGGCGAGAATGATCAATACGTGTGAAGATTTGAATTTCCCGCGGATGGAGGATGGGAACGGCCCTTCCAAGCCCTTTGTATTTTGGGAAGGGCCGTTCCGGAAAGTCAGCTTTAGTACCTTTGACCGCCGTTCCCATCCCAAGCCTTTCCTGGGAACGGCCGTTCCCTGCAGCGCTGGCATTCGTGGGCGAGGCCGTTCCGCAGGCCGTTCCAGGGGGCGTTTGGTGGACTATTTAAGGTTGTTTTCAGCATTTCTCTAGGGAGACTCATCTAGGGTTTAATTTAGGGTTAATTTAGGAGTCTCTTCTAGCTTTATCTTTGATCCTTAGAGCTTTAATTAGATTGTAGTTGTTAATTCCTTTCTAGAACAATCATTTCCTTTATTTTCGGTCCTAGTTAGATTTAATTGCTTTAAGTTTGATACTAATGTCTCTGGTTTTGGAACTTGTTCATGTTTTTGAGAGTTTTGTTCTTGATATTTGATATTTGGTTTAATTCAATGAATATGCATGTTTTCAGTATGATCTCTATTATTTCCTTGCTTTATAGTGTTAATATGAGTGGCTAATTTCTTGGGCAAAGGGGGAGTGATGAATTATGTAGGCTAAGTGTTTGATGAAATGTCTAGGTGGGACTACTTGATCTTATGCTTGTGAAATTGCTTTGTTTGCATGTTTAAGCTTGATCACCTTAGATATGAACTTAGATTTGCATGCTAATCGAGAGATTGTATGTTAATTGGATGAAATTTCACAGCACTTAAGTTTTAGGTATAAAGACATTTAGCCTAATCTTGAGCAATCGAGCAATAGAGTAACCGGGCCAAGCCGCTAGTTATTTTGTTGCACTAGTCTTGTTTGTTTGATCTAATTAATGAGCTAATGACCACGAGAGTAGGCTTTAGACTTTGATTAGGTACACGCACTTGACTTCGAGAGGAGCTTGTGTATACTTTAGTGATTAGGATTGTGAGATCCTTGTCCCATTTAAGCACTAATTGAATACGAACCTTGCATGATCATTACTACCCCATTGCCACTTAGTTAACTTGGTTTTTCGCTACTTTATTCGCTTCCTAGTTGGTTCTAGTTTGTTAATCTTAGTTAACTTTCATTTCCATTAGTAGTTAATTCACTCCATCGCTCGTCTCGGTCTATAGATTGGTGAAAACATTAGGTAATTGATTGATTTACTCCTCCCCGTGGATTCGACCCCTTTTGCTACATTGACTTATTGATGCTTGCACTTGGGCTTTATTAAAACAAAACAGTTTTGAGGAGGAGAACTTCACATTCAGGGCAAGGATCCAGCTCAGGGACTTTGAATAAATTTGGAAAGAGGCCAGCCTTTCAAACTTTTCAACAGGCTAAGCCTCAGAACAAATCATTCAGACCAGCGGGACCAACTCAAGCCAAGCAACCTTTAGCACTTCCAGCACCACCTAAAGTGCAATGTACCTATTGTAAGGGTCCTCACCACGTGGATAATTGCTTCAGACTCCATAAAAGGTGTTTCTTTTGTGGAGCACCGGATCATATGGTGAACACGTGTCTGAAAAAGAAAGATAATCCGAGGCCTGCAATTCCAGCTAGGGCATATGCGTTGGGAGCTGAGGAGGAGCAAGCTGTGGATGTTGACCCAAACGCGGTGATCGAAGGTACTATAAGCATCCATGGCACTACATTACATGCATTATTTGATCCCGGGGCCACTTATTCCTTTATTTCCCGGGATATTGCTGCTTCTATGTGCTTGCCTGTTTCCTTGTGTGCGCATGATTACGTGGTTAGTTCCCCTCTTGGTGGTAGCTTAGTAACTTGTAGGGTTTTTCGGGGTTGTCCAATTAGCTTTGAAGGCCGAGTCTTTCTGGCGGATTTGATTGAAATGCCTATGCAGAGGTATGATGTAATTTTGGGTATGGATTGGTTATCAGAGCATGGGGCTCAGATGGATTATCGGGAAAAGAAGGTTTCATTTAGTTCAGTGGTGTTTAAGGGCGAGAAGGTTCAATCAAGCCCATTTATTTCTTTCATGGAGGCTAGTAAACTGGTCCGGGATGGAGCAACAGGTTTTGTGGCCTATCTTTTGAATAGACCGAAGGATCAGGCCAAACTTGAAGAGACGGAGGTCGTGCGGGAGTATATCGATGTTTTCCCTGAGACTTTAGGTTCTCTTCCGCCTGATAGGGACATCGAGTTCGTAATTGACCTTTATCCCGGAGCAGAGCCTTTCTCGAAGACTCCTTACAGAATGGCTCCTGCTGAGTTGAAGGAATTGAAGTCGCAGCTTGATGAACTCCTAGCTTGCAGGTACATCCGTCCGAGCACTTCTCCGTGGGGTGCTCCTGTGTTATTTGTAAAGAAGAAGGACGACACGTTACGGATGTGTATAGACTACCGTGAGCTGAATCGGATGACCGTGAAGAATAAGTATCCATTGCCTCATATCGAAGAGTTGTTTGATATTCTGCAAGGGTCTAAGGTCTATTCCAAGTTAGATTTGAGGCAGGGTTACTATCAGCTGCGAATCAGGGAGGAGGATATACCTAAGACTGGATTCAACACTCCCTATGGTCATTTTGAGTTTGTTGTGATGCCTTTCGGGTTAACTAACGCTCCAGCCGTATTTATGGATATGATGCACCGAGTGTTCAGGTAGTTCCTTGACAAGTTTGTGGTAATTTTTATAGACGACATTCTGGTGTATTCTAAATCGGTTGAAGAGCACGCTCAACATCTTCGGATTGTTTTGGAAACCCTAAGGAGCATAAGTTATATGCCAAGTTCAGCAAATGCGAGTTCTGGATCGACCGGGTTATATTTCTGGGGCATATTATTTCGGGGAATGGAATTGAAGTGGATCCGTCCAAGATTGAATCCGTACTTCGTTGGGAAAGACCGAGGAATATATCAGAAATTCGAAGTTTTCTTGGGTTGGCCGGTTACTACAGAAGGTTTGTTAAGGATTTTTCTAAGATTGCTGCCCCGTTGACTCATCTGACTAAGAAAGAAGTGAAGTTTGAGTGGGATGATAAGTGTGAAGCAAGTTTTCAAACTTTGAAAGTGAAATTGACTTCAGCACTAGTTCTCACCCTACCCGAGGGCACCGAGGGTTATGCAGTTTACACGGATGCTTCTAAGGAAGGTCTGGGTTGTGTTTTAATGCAGCATGGTAGAGTGGTAGCTTATGCTTCGAGAAAATTGAAGGAGCATGAGAAGAATTACCCTACCCATGACTTGGAATTAGCTGCCGTGGTGTTCGCGTTGATGAAGTGGCGACACTATCTCTACGGTACTACATTCGAGGTGGTCACGGATCATCAGAGTCTCAAGTACCTCTTTTCTCAGAAGGATTTGAATGTCAGGCAGAGGCATTGGATGGAATTACTAGAGGATTATGATTGCAAGATTCAGTATCATCCGGGTAAAACAAACGTGGTAGCCGATGCATTGAGTAGAAAGGTGAGTGTGGCTAATTTGGAAGTAGGTTCTTCTAGTTCGGGTTCAGAGATATTGGCTTCAGGGACTTGGTTGGCTAATCTCACAATTATACCAGATTTGAAACAGCAGTTATTAAAAGCTCAGGCCTCAGATGTTGAGATTCAGAGATTGATATCTCGTTCACAAGAGAACTAGGATTCTAAGTTTGGATTAGATGACTCAGGTTTGTTTAGGTTTGGATCGAGAGTTTGTGTTCCAACTGAGCTTAGGAGGTTGATTTTGGAAGAGGCACATCGCTTGGGGTACTCGATTCATCCGGGAGGTACTAAGATGTATCGAGACTTGAGAGAGAGGTTCTGGTGGAATGGCATGAAAAGGGACGTCGCGAACTTCGTGAAGCGATGTCTGACGTGTCAAAAGGTGAAGGCAGAACACCAGAAGCCGGGAGGAACTCTCCAACCACTTCCTATTCCCGAGTGGAAGTGGGAGCAAGTGACCATGGACTTCGTGTCCGGCTTGCCTAGAGCTAAAGGAGGGTTCGATGGAATTTGGGTAATTATCGACAGGTTGACTAAGTCTGCCCATTTTCTTAAGGTTCGGATGTCGGATAAGGTACCGAAACTAGCAGAGTTGTACGTGCGGGAAATTGTAAGATTACACGGAATTCCAGTCAGTATAGTTCGGATCGAGATCCGAGGTTCACTTCGATCTTTTGGCAGAATCTTCAGAGATGTTTGGGCACCGGGCTTAAGTTTAGTACTGCTTCGCATCCTCAGACAGACGGTCAGTCGGAGAGGTTAATTCAGTATTTAGAGGATATGGTTAGAGCGTGTGTTTTGGATTTTCAAGGTAAGTAGGACGAGCATCTGGCTTTGGTTGTGTTTGCGTATAATAATAGCTATCAGGGTTCAATTGGGATGGCTCCTTACGAGGCACTTTATGGAAGGAAGTGTAGATCCCCTCTATTTTGGGATATAGAGGATTGGAAATGGACTGAAGAGCATCAATTCAAGAGAGCTGAACCTAAGGAAAATATTACTGCTACGATTGAGAAGGTTCATCAGATTAGACAGAGAATGAAAGCGGCTCAGTCTCGTCAGAAGAGTTATGCTGATAAGAGAAGAAGGCCTTTACAGTTCGAGGTGGGAGATAGAGTCTTTTTAAAAGCATCTCCAAGGAAGGGTTTCACTCGGATTGGTAAAGGTGGGAAACTCAGTCCCCGATATATTGGACCGTTTGAGATTTTAGAAAGAATTGGAGAAGTGGCGTATAGATTGGATTTACCACCGCCTTTGACCGGGATACACAACGTGTTTCACGTTTCTCAACTCCGTAAATATTACCCCGATGAGACAACAATTCTCCCAGTTGAAGGGGTTCAGTTAGAGCCGGATTTGACGATTGAGAAACATCCAGCTGCAATTCAGGATGGAACGATGCAAGAATTAAGAAACCGGCAGATACCTTTAGTCAGGGTACTTTGGAGGGATCAGAAATCAGAGGAATCCACCTGGGAAACTGAGGAAAAGATGAAAAGATTATATCCGGAGTTGTTCGAGAACTCGGTTCGGACTTGAGGACAAGTCCTTCTTAAGGGGGAAGGATTGTGACACCCCAACTTTCAGACCGTACAGGTATGACGTATGTGCGCGATTTACATTATTTAAATTCATATTCTTAATTCTTTTACTTCCTTATTTTAAATATTTCTTATGGATTTGAATGAATTCTATATGATTATGAATGATATTTGTTATGATTTGATTCGTTGATGCTTGAATTGAATTCAGAATTTTACATTGTTTTAGTATGTTGGAGATTTACGTGTTATGAACTTTGCTTTATGCTCGTTATATGTTTTCGAATCTATTTGTTGAGCTTTTGAATTATTTGTTTCGTTTGGAACCTAAAGGAGGCTAAAACGCTTTTAGCGCACTTTGGGTTCCAATGTGTGTAATTTGGGCTCGGGAATTCGGATTCGAATTCTGTCACCACCGTTGAGCTCGTTTTGATGATTCGGGTTCGATGGACTAAGCCTCATAACCTTTTAAGTTCATTTGGTATTCCGAAAATTGTCCGGAAACTTACCTCGCTCTTATATGACTACCTTTCACCTATTTGCATCTTAGTCCCTTAATTCTTGACATATTACCCCCAACCTTGGCCCCACACTCCACCTAAACAATACATAACCATCTCTCCCACTCCCATTCTCGGTTCAAGCAAGGAAAAGGGAGAAAAGTGCAGCAACTTTGGAGCTAAACCCTTCAACCCGTCACTATTCACCCTCAGGAGGTTTTGAGCTCTAATCTCCATTTTCTTCCAACATCTTCAAGGGGTAAGTTAGTAATTGTTATGTACATGAATATATGATCATTTTGAGCTATTAATTCCATACTTTGAGCTAGATTTGATGTGATTATGGAGCATGATATGAATCTTTAGGGTTTGATGATCTTTCTTGTTCCTTGGAGTTAAGCTTTGATTTGAATATATATATGTGATCTCTTATGCCCCTAACATGATAATATGGTCTTGCTTTTGAATATGGATGTGTGGTGAAAGTTGCCATTGTTGGAATTCAAATTCTTGCATGAGAATTCTTGTGATATATGATGATTCTTGGGTTTTTGTGATGATCGGATGATTATATGTTGAATATGAAGTGATTTGCTATGATTTACATGAGTTTTGTGGCTTGAGGTTGTTGCTTGTTGTTGCTGTGTGCTCCCCTGCTTCCCTTGCTCTGTTTTGGCGCAGAGCACTGTTGCTGCTGCGTATTTTTTTTCCGAAGAAGACAGGCCAACAAGGCCGTGTCAGCTTTGTGCATGTTTTGGACACGGTCGTGTCAGCCTCTCGACTTGGAGCAATTTATTTTTATAAAACCGGACACGGCCGTGTCCATTTTGAACTGAAACTCAACACGGCCGTGTCAGCCCCTCGAATTAAGCTTCTGAATTTATTTTAACCGGACACGGCCGTGTCCATTTTGTACTAAAACCCAACACAGCCGTGTCATTTGAAAATATGGCGGCGGCATTTGCTCGTTTTATCGCTTCGTTGTTTTTCTTTATGTTTTCTTTCTTCGTTTATGACGTGTATACAATGTTAGCTTGTTATATTACGTGTTATGTGCCTTGTTTTGAACTTATGACCTTATTTTCTATGAATTGCGTGAATAAGAATTGGTAGGAATTATTGGACATGCAGATGCATTTCAACTTGCATTCTTTGTATTCATAAGCATTGCCAAGCGTCTATTTGGTTCATATTTGAGTCTAAGTCTCGGGTCTTGCTTTCTTTTGTGTTTCAGAGCCACTTCCGGTCGCGCAAGAGCCCGAAGCTTAGGTGGTCGGTTGCCGTTTTGATCCTATCTTTTGTCTCTTTTGTAAGGTGAGGTTAGGAATTATTAGCTAAAATACCCTATGGCCTATAATATGATGAATTTTCCCTTGAATGCGGATATGGTATATATATTTAGATACAAGTGCTTAAACTATGTTTATGATCTTATGGAATAACTTTGGTCTTTTGGAAACGATATATATATACGAGTATATATAAGCTTGATTTTGAATCCCTTTTTGGTATGTTTTGTTATGCTGAGCGAGTGTGCCCTGAAAGATGGGATTTTGGTTTGATTTGGTTTGTGGGCCCTGGAGACGTGGGTAAGGACAGCCCGGGGCGACCACGGGGTCGCCGGGTTTACCCCTGTGCACGTTCTCATTTGAAATATTCACGTGCGACCTAGGGACGTTGGGAAGGCGTGATATCTTGAGCCTTCGGTGGATAACCGGGGAAGGCATAACGTGGGTTAGCTACCCCAGTATGTTTTTGGTAATGTAGGTGCTAG
The DNA here is from genome assembly GCA_037501455.1 of Lantana camara. Classification (NCBI taxonomy): domain Eukaryota; kingdom Viridiplantae; phylum Streptophyta; class Magnoliopsida; order Lamiales; family Verbenaceae; genus Lantana; species Lantana camara. The sequence continues at coordinate 94,875,307 of CM074856.1, forward strand.
GGTTTGATTCCCGACACACCATGGATGTAAGGGTGGTTAGGCGGAATCTAACCCTGTACCAGTTAATCACAAATCCCAAAGTGCGGTGCGACAGCAATAATATCATGCATAAATTCTAGCAATAGTCCCAAAACATTATCATAGCATAATGAATTCAGTCATGCATCCTACCAATGGGTTCAACTAAGCATGCAACTTGTCCCGAATCAATATTCAATAAACATAATCAGCACACAGGCCCAAATACATAATGTGATACAAATAATCATAATAATGTAAAGTGCGACTCGAGTGTACAAGTGACTTGAAATAGAAAATTAAGACTTGACTCCCGCCTAGGAAAACCTGCAAGAACTAAAAAGTGGAAAGAGGGATCAGTCTCTAAAAGACTGAGTGAGTAGGAGCTATATATATATAAAAACATGCACATGCAAGTCATAAATCCCGAGCAAAGTTTTTATGTGAAGTTAGTTCCCTCAAAGGGCAAGAGAATAGATAAGCAATGCTCAGACTTTATGACTAATTCATATTAAATTCATTACGTTCGTAATCATGAGTAATCATTGAGGCTCGGCGAGTGAGCGTGCATAATGTCCAACCAAACTCCGACGGCGTACAATAACATGATTAATACTTTTGAATACGTGATCGTACAATACATAATAATATATGTGAATAACACGTTCATGAAATAACCGTAATAGTAATCATGATCGTAAAATATTTCCAACCTTCTTCCTCCACTGGTCGGGCCTACAGACCCGAACCAGTCCCTAGTCCGTATCGAGTCGGGGGATCCTACCCGCTCCTTTGATGGGGTAACACCATCGGTTTGAGAATAACTCACCTCCCACACTACATGGTCGCGTGAGAAATTCTCAAATGGTACTTTATATGAATGGATTGACCGACGGCCCGATACCTTACCGGTTTCCCCACTCACACATTTTCTCGGGCCCAATAATACGTGAACATGATTGTGCGTAATCTCGCCAAAATGTTCAAGTCATGAGAATAATAATAATATTTTATTTCAAATCCTTGAGGAAAGATTTACTCGATAAGCAATTACTCGATGACCCCACATTGAAAACAATATATATATAAATTATGTCTTTTGGCCAAAACTTATCACATAAAGGTTGTAGGGTTTGATACGTAACTAGAATGAAAACACCCTCACCTGGAATACCACGAAATAAGAAACATGAGTAATACGGGTGCCTATTCGATCTTGAAGTCTCCACCCTGGAAACGAACTATACAAGAGAAGGAACAAGGTGTACTCGTGAGAAATGACTCAATATGAAACCAAATAGATGCACGACAATGTTCATGAAGTGGTGTGACATGTTAGGAAATGATGCGATATATAAGAAATCATAAAATGTCATGAAGTGTTGTGATCAAGTTCATGTGCACAATTAATGGTTTAACGTAATAGGCTATCATATAAATTCATACCATAACAAACAATCAACCATTAATTAATTATCAAGCCAAGGAGTGAAATTAACAAGAAAACGATCAATTACGCATGTATAAAATGCATGTAAGTCACATAAGAGGTCGAGGGAGTGAAAGGGAAGCGATAAAATGAGTTTTGGCAAAGTTGAGCAAAAGTTAGGAGTTTTTCCAAAACACTCAGCTATAGGAAAAAAAACAAATCTTGAGTTCTAGAAGTTGGAATTAAGTTTTGTTTGTTAGTATGAAACTAGATAATTAGACCTTTCCAAGGATATGTGGCTCGAATCTTGGTTCAAAGCGAGGTGAAAATGGCGTAGGCCCGAAGTTGGATAAATGCAGATATTCGCTGAAGTGGTGACACCAAAAAGAATTGATTATATCTCACAAATGAGAAAAGATATTGAGGTGATTCCAATTGGAGAATTTTCTAGACTTCAAAAGGTTTCAGTGTTCCAAAATTCAGGTCAATCGGAGTTCGTTTGGGTAGGTAACGACGAACAAAACAGTGCAAATGTGCAGGCCGGGGGAGGCACGGGTGTGTCACCCCTCAAGGCAAAAGATCGACACGGCCGTATCTGAGTATAGGCATGAAAATGGTCTTGAGTCACGGGCGTGTCTCATTTTATTCACTAGGGAGACACGAGCACGTCTCCCGGTCGTCCCCAAGCTCCAAAAGCTAAAAAATGGCGGAAAAAGAAGGAAAAACAAGATAACACCACCACCTCAACCTCAAATCACACAAAATCGCATATGTAAGTCCCAAATAACATGCTTAACAACTTAGGCACAAAATAAACTCATGAATCGAAGCATAGGGCAAGTTTTCGTAATTAGGCACTATTCATTAATTTCACCAAAGTCACGAAAACGAGCAAGCAAAACAACATTCAATCGGAAGGAAATGAAGCATTCGAAGAGAGGAATACATTGCTTACTTTGGATAATTGATCGGACGAGAGATGGAGTCAGAATCTCGAGCTCAAAAATTGGGTTGAATAGTGGCTTTCTTCCTTCTCTTATTTTCCCCTTGAAATCGATCAGAAAAATGAGAGAAAAAGGGAGGGGGTTCGGTCCTTATGGCCAAGAAAATTAGTTCGGTTCGGTTCGACTGACAACGGGTTCGGTTCAAATGGTTAGAAATTAAATTGGTAGATGGTTCAAATAGCTCCAGAAAAAGGCGAGGCTAGATCTACTGGACTTGAATCGCCAAAACAAATCCAAGGGCTTAGTCGGAATTCGAATTCGAATCCCTGAGCTCAAGGTAGCCACGAATGGCCCAAAACACCCTAATTATGATTACGTCCCTAATTTACAAGCATTGGACATTCGAGTCCAAATGAGTTAATTGCATTCTAGAGTGCAAAGAACGTAAATAAATTACACTTTGACACTTAAAGCATCCGTATTCACACAAATCACAAAAGTACAGAATAAACTCTCCCGTGACGCCATACCTGGTCAGTCTCGAAAACACGGGGCCTTACAACCTCTCCCTCTTAAGAAGGACCTGTCCTCAGGTCCAATGCCTTGAGTTCTGGACTCTAAACACAACTTCTCCGTGTTCATCCGACACGGGGTTCGTGACATCCCGACAGGAATTAGTTCGGAAAGGTCTTCAAGCAACAGGGGTCTTGACTTCGTTGTAGAGAGGACTCTTTCTCGAACTTGATCCGGTGTTAAGCGAGTAGCTCGGTTAGACTCGTACAAACAGGAGGGTCCAAAGGATTTATCTCCTATTGCTTAAGTCCATTACGGCTTAGCTCTTGGGGTTCGGTTTGAAACGAGTATGGTGCATTAGGCAACCACTAACTCACAACCATGAACCTAACCGAACTCTTCAATACCTCCAAGCTTAGGTTTGATGTCGGGAGAATTGTACCATTCTTGATCGAGTACTCCAGTGTGGTTGAAAACTCTGCTCTTGAATCATCCACCACCCTTGTCTCCCCGTGAAGCCTAAGCACTCCCGAAAACTAAGCTACCTCCAGCGGTAAGCTAGCCAATAACATGCAAAACTCACACACCCAGCATGCACAAGGAAGTAGTCATCATGCACATGCATCACTAACGGAAGAGTAGAGCAATGAATGATGTATGCATGAATGTGTGATGTATGCATGAATGTGCCATGAATGTTGTAATGTACTGTGCACTGAGGAATGAAATTGAATGATGGTGATCTCGTTGCTTGCATGAATGTATCATCTCGTGATTGAGTTGTTTCTCCACTTCTTCCTCATACTCTTGGCACGTGCCTGGTCCTTAATCGATCCTATCTCCCGAATAACCTAATTCTTGATCACTCTCTTGCATTCTTCCTCCTTGTTCTCTCAAGCTCTTGAGTGTTCACTTGACCTTTACCCGATTAACTCGTTTTCCTAGCGAATTATATTTGTCATCCCGACTATTCGAGCCACTCTTCTAGGAGCCCGAATTACCATGCCTACTCTTCACGTCGAGTTGTATCTCACTATCTCTGAAGCTCGAGCTAATTTCCTATTAACTCAAGTTACAGTTGTTACCCCGGGACATGTCTTTGACTCATCATGGAAAAATGACTGATGAATCGGAAACCTGACCTGTTCATGTTGTCTCACCTTGTAGATATCCCACCTTCAACACCAGGTTGAATTAATTCTTACTTTCACCATCACGGAATGTGATAATCCGATCGGGCTTCCTTACCCGATATTTTCTTCACTGTTCCCATAGTTCTTTCATGCTTCCATCATTTTAGTATTCGAAACTCGCAATACAAGCTCAACCCTTTTAAAACTTGAATGGTTGAATTCGTACATGTCGTGTAACGAGAGACCAATGGCGTTGATTCTACACTCAAAGTTACCATCGATCATCCTTTATCCTGTCTTGTCGATATAATTATTGAATATCCCGTGAGCCCGCACTCTTATTCACTTAAGTACTGATCTTCCTTACAACATCTTGAAGTCCTTAATCATCTAGGTCTTGTCATTCTTCGAGTATGAAAATTTCTAACTTATGCCTTATAGCTTTAGTAAAGTCCCATGACTTGTTGAATCTTGCATTCTCGTTGTCCTACTAGAAGTACTTCCTTAGAGTTACTGGAAATTCAAATTTATTCCTTTGCCATACTCTCCCCCTTGATAACTCCCTTATTTGTTTGTTAAATTCGCCTTATTGTTTTCTTGACCCAACTCTCAACTTCTTCAAAATCCTCCTCCTCAATTTGGTTGGCTCTAATTATGTAGTGTATACGGTTCTCTTACTCACACCCTCTTGAAATGATTGGTTAGGGTAGTAACCATACTTATCTTGTGTCCAATTTCCTACTCGATCTCCACACTCTTCCAAACTTTCCATTCTTCTGTCTTTCACTTTATAACCCGAGATTCATTCCTCATCCCAATCTCGACTAGTTTAATATATTATGCAAGGCATGAGGTGAAAAAGATTTTCTATCAAGCAAACACCAAACTATGCATGTTGGGTTAGAATGTTTAATACATGTTGCATGTTTCCAACAATCAAAGTATGCATCATATTTGAGCAATTAGTTCAATTAAATAAATATAAGATGAGATTAAAATAATTAATGCGATTTGTGATGCATGTGCCATAAATGTAAGTACCTTTCACCGTAGTGGAAATCTTTAGCCCGACGGATTAGTTTTTTAGTCTTGAATTCTTTAATCACCTCTAGCTTACCCACGGTCTTCTAACTTCCTTGATTTGCGTTGTATGCACCCACGTTTTCTGAAATCCGAATGCGTTGCATTGTTCCGATTCTTTTATACCCAAATCTCTCAACACCTTAACTTCTCCAACATGCGGATTTCCAAGTTTTCGTTACTCCCTTGCATGATCTAACAAACTTTTGAATTCCTTTAATTTTCTTGCATCAAGTTGTGTATTATCATGATCCAAGATCGTTACTCGCTCCCAAGTCTTCCATGCTCGAGAAGTTTAGTTCCCTCAATTCCTTTCTAGAGCCGATTTCTCGTTCATCTAACTCTGTACCGTAGTTGTTATTTTGACCAAATCCTCCTTATCCTAACCTTGGAGAATCCATGGTTGAGCAACTTCATGTTCCGTAATTGAGTGTCTTGCTTGTCCCCTTTATAAACCCAAAAAGACAAGTGGTCTCTTAAGTCCTTCCTAACTCGATTCCAATTCGTCAAAGTCTTCTTCGTGGTCTTTATCTTGATCGGAGTTACCTTACTCTATCCTTTGCAAGTTCATAAGAGTGAATGAGCTCATCTCTTTCTTATTGGTCTCTTATTTTAACCTTAAGGGACTTTACCCCGATTTTGACTTTCAACTCTTAACTTCTTGAACCTCAACTCTAACGCCTTCAAGATCCCTTCCTAAATCATTTATACCTAAAAGTCCTTTATCCCAATAACTCGACCCCAACTGAGCATCCTGTAATTTCCCAACTCGCTCATACATTAGGGCCTTGAATTTTGGTGTCTTCAATGTTTTCCTTCTCTTCTCTCTTGAATCAAACGGGCTTTTTGAACTTGATTAATCAACTTTGTTTGCGGGGTAGGTGCGTGTATTTATTTGGGGTTGTAACATCAAGCTCTCATACCATTACCCAACCATGTTCAATCTTCACGCGTGGTTTGATTCCTAACTTGATCTTGATCTCCCAACCTATGGCTTTGTCATAAGAATCTTTAACTATCCAAATTCATCTTAGCCCCCCGAAGTCTTCGTCAAATCGCCCGTACCCAAAAACAAGAGCTCTTGACAAGTTGTTGTGATCTTAGAAATTGGTCGTGGTTTGATATTGTGATAGTAACCTACAATTTCACAACTCAATTTGAATATAAATGTATGCGGGCTAAAAAATGCATAGGTCACATAGTGAGCATCAAAGCACATATTGATGCAAAATGCAACACATAATTCAACATAATCTAGATTAATCACATTTGTTCAATTTGATTTCCATCATAATTCCATGACCGATGCTCATGATCAATGCAGTGTACACATTGACATATTGTTCCTAAGCCGTGCGACCTAGACTAGACACGACACGACGCTAGAAACCCCGATTTTGCAACCTGGGGCTCTGATACCACTTTAGGATGTAGCACCCGCAACGATAGGCACCACATCCCCCGCACCATAAGTCTAGTCAACATATGAAATGGATAGTCCAAGCATGAACCGGACTTATAGCGAACGGGTAACAAAATAAAACAATCCTGTACCAATTAATCACAAATCCCAAAGTGCTGTGCGGAAGCAATAATATCATGCATAAATTCTAACAATAGTCCCAAGCTTAAAACATTATCATAGCATAATGAATTCAGTGATGCATCATAGCAATGGGTTCAACTAAGCATGCAACCTGTCCCGAATCAATATTCAATAAACATAATCAGCACACAGGCCCAAATACATAATGTGATACAAATAATCATAATAATGTAAAGTGCGACTCGAGTGTACAAGTGACTTGAAATAGAAAGTTAAGACTTGACTCCCGCCTAGCAAAACCTGCAAGAACTAAAAAGTGGAAAGAGGGATCAGTCTCTAAAAGACTGAGTGAGCAGAAGCTATATATATATATAAACATGCACATGCAAGTCATAAATCCCAAGCAAAGTTTTTAAGTGAAGTTAGTTCCCACAAAGGGAAAGAGAATAGATAAGCAATGCTCGGACTTTACGACTAATTCATATTAAATTCGTTACGTTCGTAATCATGAGTAATCATTGAGGCTCGGCGAGTGAGCGTGCATAATCTCCAACCAAACTCCGACCTTGTACAATAACGTGATTAATACTTTTGAATACGTGATTATACAATACGTAATAATACATGCGAATAACATGTTCATGAAATAACCGTAATTGTAATCGTGATCGTAAAATAGTTCTAGCCTTCTTCCTCCCCTGGTCGGGCCTACAGACCCGAACCAGTCCGTAGTCCGTATCGAGTCAGGGGATCCTACCCGCTCCTTCGATGGAGTAACACCATCGACTCGAGAATAACTCACCTCCCACACTACACGGTCGCGGGAGAAATTCTAAAAGGGTACTTTATATGAATGGATTGACCGACGGTCCCCACTCACACATTTCCCCATGCCCAATAATACGTGAACATGATTGTGCGTAATCTCGCCAAAATGTTCAAGTCATGAGAATAATAATTACATTTTATTTCAAATCCTTGAGGAAAGATTTACTCGATAAGTAATTACTCGATGACCTCACATTGAAAACAATATATATATACATTATGTCTTTTGGCCAAAACTTATCACATAAAGGTTGTAGTGTGATGCCCCATTTCTCGATCAAGGTAAGTTTTGTTACGAGAGAGAACGATTTACCTTTTATGTATGAATTATGTGAGATTATACCTTAATTGATTACCGTTTCGTGTTTATGTGAAATATATGATTTTTATGAAATACATGATCATCTGATGTGTTAATTATGTGCTCGTATTGTTCTTTTTGAGCTTTGATAGCATGCTTTGCGATTAATCGAAACTATGTGCTTATTTGGACATTAAAGCATAATTTAGGGACTAAATGGTAAATTTATTGTCTAACCATAGAACTAGATAGAACTTAATGAAATTGAGTAGATAATTCGATTACAAGTTCGTGGGTTCTTGAATCGTTCGATTTGGAGTTCGGATGAAGAAGTTATGGCCATTTTACGAAAAGTCAACTTTTTAAGCCTTTAATTTTGACTTGCGACCCAATTTCAAATTTAACCCAATTACAGACCCAATTTCACTACCCGCTCCAATTGACCCGGTTCGCGACCCAATTAGCTGACGCAAATAACCAAATCAGAATTTAACAACTAAAACTCATATTACGATATTTTGCAAGATTCAAACCCTCTCTTCCTCACTTTTCTCTCAAGACCATCCATATTCACTCAAGAACACCTTCAACCATTTTCAAGAGACAAGATTGGAGATTGAAGCTAGAGATTCAAGGTTGAAGAACTCGACCTTCTCTTCGATTTCCAGCTCTTAAGGTAAAGTTTATGTGCTTCTTTGTTGGGTTGATGTTCTTGAAGCTTTTGAACTTGAATTTGAACTAGGGTTCTTGTGTGTTGGATTGAATTCGAATTTCTTGTTGGAAAAGTGTTTATTTTGATGTGGGGAACATTTTGGTATGAGAATTACTTGCTTTTATGCTCTTATGTGAAATCCACCATTGATGACCTTTGAAGCTTTCTTGAGAATTCTTGCATGTTCATGTTCTTGTGTGTTTTAGCTTGATTTGGTGATTGATTCTTGTTCATTGAGCAATTTCATGTAGAATGTGATTGATTTCCTTAAGTTTCTTGCATAATTGGAGATTTCAAGCTTTGAATAAATGAAGAAGATGAAGTTCATATGTGTTAAATGTTGGAATTCTTGATGCATATTCATTCCTAGATGTTCTTGTTATGATATTTGATGTCTAAATTCGTTTATACATGTTGCATTAGCCTTGAAGCATGATTTAGAAGTGATTGGAGCTTAATTTTCACCTTGTTCAAGTATATGTTCGTAATTTCGATTTGCAACAGTAGCATGTCAAACGCCCATGTGAAAATTACACTAAATCACCAAACCCCCGTGTGAAAACCTACAGTCACGATTTTCAGGGCCTAAACGCCCGTTTACAAAATGAACTTTAGGGCCAAACACCTGTTTGGGTGCTCTCGGGTCCAAATTTTGAGTTTTCGTGATCTTGATCGTTTTGCTTCATTTTCACTTCCTTTGCACATCTTACATCCCTAATGTAACGCCCCGGTTTCCGGATGATCAGGTAAGCACGCCACGTGTGAGTTTGAGTGTAGGTTTTATTTTATTTCTTTAATTTTATAATATATTCTTACGTGGCATTCATAATTTTATAAAATTCACGAAACATCATTTATATCAATTATTTGAATTCATATCATTGAAAATATTATTTCATGACATGAAAAATGTTTCTTGCATAAGACAATTATCGAGAGTACTTCAAATTACCAAATGGTCCCTAGTCAAATATTCTTTAAAATTCTAGGGACTTAATTGCCTAATCCTTTAAGGACACAGTTGATCATATTTTAAAACCATGTATACTCCATTGCATAAGCCATAAACTTGAGGGATTAAATTGCAATTTAAACATTTTACAAAAATCAAGAGGATGAATTACATAACATTCTTGTATGTTCTTCCATACTCTCATTTCATCCTAAAATCACCCAAACACATTTGCTCCTCATTCTTGGTTCATCACGTAAAAAGGGAAGAAGTGAACTTTCCTTCAATCATCAAGATTTCAAGAAGTATTTCAAGGAAATTAGGGAGATCAACATCATCATCTACCTTCTTCATTTCTTAGCTTTTAAAGGTTGGTTTGGCATGAGTTGATGATCTTTGATCATATATGTATAAGTTAGGGTTTGAGTTGGGTGTGCTAGATGAATTAATTCTAGTTGGAAGCATGATTGGTTGATTATATCACGAATTATAACATGATTTATTCATGAAATCATTGAAAATTTGGCATGAATGATCAAGTGTGACCATGAACTTGAAATCATGAATTCTTGAGGATATTTTGTGCTTTAAGTGTTTAGGTGTTATGGTATCATTTCTTGAGCATATATGCATGTATATTTCCAGAAATCATGATTTTGGGGATTGAGAATGGAATTTTTGTTGCTTTGTTGCTCATTCCCGTGAGCATCCCCTGTTTCTGCTCTGTTCTTCAAAGTTTCAGAAACTGGGAACGACCGTTCCCAACCTCAAGGTATTGTGGGAACGGGCGTTCCCATCTTTTCAAATAAAACAGGCGGCCGACCACGGGAACGACCGTTCCCATTTTGGCCTTCGAGCCGGAAGGGCCGTTCCCAGCTAGGCGTGTTTTTAAAAATGGAAAACGTTGGCACGTTTTTGGGGGTTTATGGGAACGACCGTTCCCATTTTGCAAAGGGAACCGGAACGGCCGTTCCCACCTGGAATGCAGAACAAAATTCACTGCATAAAATTACGAAAATGACCCCTCGATCCAACGACTTCTTTGACCCCGAATTGCTATAATATGTGCTAATATGATGTGAAACGACATGTTATCATACCACATTGCATTTTCATGGTCGTCTCGATACATTTCCGCCGTTCGTCATATTTTGGTCATTTTAGGTCATGTCTCACGAATGTACATCGTATTCGCACAGGTCACGAGGGCGTGGACGGGGAGCAAGCTCCTTAGAACACCACATTATTGTATTTTGCAAGGAAAGGTGAGGTTTTAGGTTATGTATATAGAACCCTACCACCCTTATGTGCTATTTTCGGCCAGAACCTATTATAATTATAAACGTTTTCAAAGTTATAAGCATTTCAAGCAAGAAAGTATTGATTGTCATGATTTCAAGCAAGTTTGGCGAGTACATGATTGCACGTGGGCCCGAGGGTAATTCTTGAGCCAACCGGGAAAGCAAGGGCTGACGGGTAACTCCTGAATTATCCTCACATTGTTGGGATCACCCCCGAAGCCACTAGGAGATTAGTGGTGGAAGGATTTCCGTGTCTAGAGGGTCATGTCCTCTACACACACCATGTCGTGGATAGTCGAGCCTTGCAAACTCGCTATCACCCGGAGGAAGAAAGAGGCTGGGGATTAATCCTGCATGTCGGGTTATCCTCGGGTTATCGCATGATTTCAAGCATGAAATTGTTTATATGAGCACTAAATGAAATCGCATGATCATGTATTGAATTGATAAAGCAAGCACGTATTGTCACGTTTGGTGTTATGGTTGGAGATTCGCCCCTACTCGCCGGGGTCACATGTTCATGAAATGTTTAAGCTAAAATATTAAAGTGATTGGTTGTAATCTCTGGCAAAGATTAAGTTTCTTGAGTTATATATTCCTTTCATTACCAAAGTCTTCACCCGAGGCTACACCTTGCATGTGATGTGTGTTATATATATTTATTGCCCCTCACTCAGTCTTCGGTAGACTGATACTTCACTTTTCAGGTACCCTTTGAGTGTGGTCGTGCTAGACGGGAGTTGTTCGAGTCTTGCATTTCCACGAGTCTAGTCTCACACCCTCATGTATAGTTTATGCTAGTTTCATGTTATAACAATGTTCTCGCGTTTTGGATACTCGAATATGTATATTATTAAAAGATGATAATGTATTGATAGTTAAGCTGGTATCTATACGTATATATTCGGTAAATATGGTACCTATATGTATGAATGATTTTATTGCTTCCGCTTTCATTATCTTGTTGGCTCTGTTTGTTGGGGAGAGTGTCCCGCCTAGCTCGTCATTTTTATTTGTCACCCGTTCGCTATAGTTTTGGTTTATGTATGGATTTTCCATTTCATACGTGGATCGAGGCTATAGTGCGGGGGATGTGGTGCCCTGGGGGTCAGGGTGCTACATCTACAGGTGGTATCAGAGCCCGGTTGCAAAACCGAGGTTCTCGAGTCGTGTCAAGTCAGTCTAGGTCGCACGGCATAGGGTTATGTGGTATTTGGGAGTCTGCATTTGGTTGACTTACCTGATTTACTCTTTTCTCCGCATTAATTGAGCTACTTGATCTTCCTTGAACATGTGCTACTTGGTATTATGGAAATTGTATGCACCCATTTGCATTTATTGATCAAGCCACGCATGTTTAGTGATCTAATTTCAGGATGGAGCACGTCAGACGTTCCAGTGACCGATCCTCGAGGCACAGGCATCATCACCGCCGACATCAATGCCGCGAGAGATCACCACCTCCTCCACCTGCTCAGGCACAGCCCCAGGATTTTATGAACGCGGTAGTGGGGTTAATCGATCAGAGGCTACAGGAAAGGGTTCCTCCACCACCTCCAGCACCAGTAGCCCCTCCAGAGAACCCTATTTCTGCCCTTTTATGAGAGTTTCAGAACCAGCGTCCCCCGAAGTTCTATAAAGGAGACGATATACAGGCAGAGATATGGCTAAAAGAGATCGAAAGGATTTGGCAGCTTATCCCTTGTGACAGTCAGGAGAAGGCTCACTGTACACTTACTCTTATTCAGGGCGAGGCCTATTCATGGTGGGAGAGTACCCAGATCGTTCTAGAGGCAGCCGGGACAGATATTACTTGGGAGGTCTTTGTACGGGAGTTCAGAAACAAGTATATTCCTCCAGCTTCCCGTACCCGCAGGTTGAGAGAGTTCACCGAGCTAAAGCAGGGAGGCAGGTCTGTGGGTCAGTATATCGCCGAGTTCGAGAGGCTTTCTCGCTATGCACCCAACATAGCGAATGATGACTTTCACAAGGCGATGCAGTTCGTCCAAGGACTCAGACCGGAGATTCAGGATGCCCTGAAAGCAGCTAATACGAGCACCTGGGCAAAAGCTACCACAAAGGCCCTAAAAGTTGAGGATTCGGATATTGCTAGGAAAGCTACTTCGCGGACTGGACAGGCTTCGGGCTCGAGAGCAGGTCAGGGATCGAGCTCAGGGAAGAGGCCGATGATTTACTCTGCACCCCCAGCTCAGAAGAACCCCGGGAAGAAGCTTAAGGTGACAGGGCCATTACCGAGAGGTTCGAGAGCTCCAGCACCACCCCAGCCACCTCAGAGACCGGGCTGCAGATGGTGTGGACTTCCTACACATACCTACGATAACTGCAGACGCCGGTTGGGCTTATGTTTGATTTGCGGGAGTAACGAGCACATGGTTGACGGCTGTCCGGATCGTCAGGATCCACCACCTACAGGACCGAGGCCACTGGTGAGAGCTCGGGCTTATGCACTCGCTGGAGAAGAGCAGGATGCAGAGATAGACCCCGCCGCGGTAGTTGAAGGTATTATTTGCATCCATGGCACGAACATCCATACATTATTTGATCCAGGAGCTACACACTCCTTTCTTGCGCACTCTATTGCTATTACTTTGTCTTTGCCTGCTATGTGTACTTCTGTGCGCTATATAGTTAGTACTCCTTTCGGTAGTAGGCGAGAGACGGATCAAGTTTACAGGGATGTTCCAGTGGTGATTGAAGGCCGGGAGTTTCTAACAGATTTCATTGTTATGCCGATGGAGAGATACGGAGCTATATTAGGGATGGAATGGTTATACAGGCATTGTGCTACCGTAGATTGCCGGGCTAAGAAGGTTCAGTTGGGTTCAGAGGTTACTACGGGTTGTACTTCAAAGACCGTACCCCTACTTTCGTTTTCAGAGGCTCAGAAGTTAGTCAGAGACGGGGCTACAGGGTTCATTGCCTATATTCTGAACAAGCCAAAAGATCAGGTGAAATTAGAGGATACCGAAGTGGTAAAGGAATTTCCCGAGGTATTCCCAGAAAAATTGGATTCCTTGCCTCCTGAACGAGAGATTGAATTTGTGATCGATCTTTTTCCGAATGCTGAGCCCTATTCAAAGACTCCTTACCGGATGGCTCCAGCTGAATTAAAAGAATTAAAAGTCCAGCTGGAAGCATTGTTGGAAGTTGGGTACATTCGACCGAGTTTTTCACCTTGGGGAGCACCAGTTTTATTTGTAAAGAAAAAGGACGGGACTTTAAGAATGTGCATCGATTACAGGGAGTTGAACCGGATGACTATCAAGAACAAGTATCCCCTCCCACATATTGAGGAGTTATTCGACATACTTCAGGGTTCCAAAGTTTATTCGAAATTGGATTTAAGACAGGGATACTATCAGCTGCGAATCCGAGCAGAGGATATTCCTAAGACAGGATTCAATACTCGGTACGGGCATTACGAGTTCGTGGTTATGCCGTTTGGATTAACGAACGCCCCTGCAGCTTTTATGGATATGATGCACCGGATATTCAGGCCTTTTCTCGACAAGTTCGTGGTAATTTTTATTGATGATATTTTGGTTTTCTCAAAATCAGCCGAGGAGCACGCGAGACATCTCAGGCTCGTTCTTCAGACTCTGAAAGAGTATCAGTTATTTGCTAAGTTTAGCAAGTGTGAATTTTGGATCGATCGGGTTTCTTTCTTGGGGTATGTGATTTCGGGAAAAGGGTTGGAAGTTGATCCCTCGAAAATCGAGGCCGTGCTCAAGTGGGAGAAACCAAAGAATGCCTCGGAAATTAGGAGCTTCTTGGGATTGGCCGGTTATTATAGAAGATTTGTTCAGGACTTCTCCAAGATTGCGGCACCGTTAACCCGATTGACAAAGAAGGATGTTAAGTTTGTCTGGGACGAGAAGTGTGATCAAAGCTTTAATTTTCTGAAAGAAAAGTTAGTCTCAGCTCTGGTATTAACTTTACCCGAGGGTTCAGAAGGATATGCAGTGTACACCGATGCTTCTAAAGAAGGCTTAGGTTGTGTTTTGACTCAGAAAGGAAAAGTGATTGCCTACGCTTCTCGGAAGCTAAAAGAATATGAAAGAAATTATCCGACACACGACCTAGAGCTTGCAGCCGTGATCTTTGCTCTCGGGAAATGGAGACATTATCTTTACGGGACTTCCTTTGAGATTTTTACCGATCACAAGAGCCTCCAGTATTTGTTCACATAGAAAGAGTTGAACATGAGGCAACGGTGATGGATGGAAAAGCTAGAAGATTATGATTGTACAATTAAATACCATCCCGGGAAAGCAAATGTGGTCGCCGATGCACTTAGCAGAAAGCGAGTGTATCGAGCTTGGAAATAAAGGAAAGTGAGGAAGTTGTCCCGATTGTGTTAAAGGCTCGGGTTTCTAATATCACAATTCATCCGGAATTAAAGAATCAGTTGTTTGAGGCTCAGAATAAAGATCCGGAAGTGCAGAAGCTTACAAGTAAAGCTAAGGATGACCCGGAGAGTCCGTTTGGGTTTGATGAGACCGGGTTGCTTCGGTTTAAAAACAGAGTAGTAGTACCTGAAGAATTGAGGCGGGTCCTACTTGAAGAAGCTCACAAGTCAGCCTACTCGATCCACCCAGGAGGAAATAAAATGTATAAGGATTTGAAGCAATACTATTGGTGGAACGGGATGAAAAGAGACGTGGCAGAATATGTGAAACATTGCCTGACCTGTCAGAAAGTGAAAGCTGAGCACCAAAAGCCCGCGGGACTTCTGCAACCGTTACCTATTCCCGAGTGGAAGTGGGAACAAGTAACGATGGACTTTGTTTCCGGATTACCGAAGGTTAAAGGCGGGTTTGATGGAATTTGGGTAATCGTGGATAGATTTACAAAGTCTGCTCACTTTCTACCGGTCCGGATATCCTATAAGATCCCGAAGTTGGCTGAAATCTATAACAGAGAGATTATTCGACTTCATGGTATTCCGGTGAGCATAGTTTCAGACCGAGACCCGAGGTTTACTTCTAAGTTATGGCAAGAGTTACAGGCTGTTTTGGGAACGAAACTTAAGTTCAGTACGACATTCCACCCGCAAACAGACGGTCAAACGGAAAGATTAATCAGGTATTTGGAAGATCTTCTTCGGGCTTGCGCGATGGATTTTCAGAACTCGTGGGCAGAACAACTTCCTTTAATCGAGTTTGCTTATAATAACAGCTTTCAGGCTTCAATCGGGATGGCTCCTTACGAGTTACTTTATGGAAGAAAGTGCCGATCTCCGTTGTTCTTCGACTTGGAAGAATGGAAATGGTCGAAACAGGAAGGGGTAAAGAAAGGTGACAGATTCGAAAGGCCTTCCAAAGTCGTTCAAGCTATGATTGAAAAAGTTCAAATGATTCAACAACGGATGAAAGCCGCGCAAGATAGGCAAAAGAGCTATGCCGATAAGCGCCGAAGAGATCTAGAATTTGAAGTTGGTGACCGGGTATTCTTGAAGGTGTCACCAAGGAAAGGTTTCACCCGGATCGGGAAAGGAGGAAAACTTAATCCTCGCTACTTAGGTCCGTTTGAGATTCTTGAAAGAATAGGCGAGGTAGCCTATCGATTGGACCTACCACCGAGTCTTACGGGGATTCATAACGTATTTCATGTTTCACAATTAAGAAAATATTACCCCGATGAGACTACGACTCTCCCCGTAGAAGAAGTTGAGCTGGAACCGAATTTGACATTTATTCAGAGGCCGGTTAGAATCTTGGATCGAAAATTTCAGGAATTGAGAAACCGGAGAATTCCCATGGTTAAAGTGTTGTGGAGAAGCGATAAAACCGAAGAAGCTACGTGGGAAACAGAGGATAAAATGAAACGGTTCCACCCGGAGTTGTTCGAGCAAGACTAGAGAATCTGGGGACCAGATTCTTTTAAGGGGGGGAGAGTTGTAACGCCCCGGTTTCCGGATGATCAGGTAAGCACGCCACGTGTGAGTTTAAGTGTAGGTTTTATTTTATTTCTTTAATTTTATAATATATTCTTACGTGGCATTCATAATTTTATAAAATTCACGAAACATCATTTATATCAATTATTTGAATTCATATCATTGAAAATATTATTTCATGACACGAAAAATGTTTCTTGCATAAGACAATTATCGAGAGTACTTCAAATTACCAAATGGTCCCTAGTCAAATATTCTTTAAAATTCTAGGGACTTAATTGCCTAATCCTTTAAGGACACAGTTGATCATATTTTAAAACCATGTATACTCCATTGCATAAGCCATAAACTTGAGGGATTAAATTGCAATTTAAACATTTCACAAAAATCAAGAGGATGAATTACATAATATTCATGTATGTTCTTCCATACTCTCATTTCATCCTAAAATCACCCAAACACATTTGCTCCTCATTCTTGGTTCATCACGTAAAAAGGGAAGAAGTGAACTTTCCTTCAATCATCAAGATTTCAAGAAGTATTTCAAGGAAATTAGGGAGATCAACATCATCATCTACCTTCTTCATTTCCTAGCTTTTAAAGGTTGGTTTGGCATGAGTTGATGATCTTTGATCATATATGTATAAGTTAGGGTTTGAGTTGGGTGTGCTAGATGAATTAATTCTAGTTGGAAGCATGATTGGTTGATTATATCACGAATTATAACATGATTTATTCATGAAATCATTGAAAATTTGGCATGAATGATCAAGTGTGAGCATGAACTTGAAATCATGAATTCTTGAGGATATTTTGTGCTTTAAGTGTTTAGGTGTTATGGTATTATTTCTTGAGCATATATGCATGTATATTTCCATAAATCATGATTTTGGGGATTGAGAATGGAATTTTTGTTGCTTTGTTGCTCATTCCCGTGAGCATCCCCTGTTTCTGCTCTGTTCTTCAAAGTTTCAGAAACTGGGAACGACCATTCCCAGCCTCAAGGTATTGTGGGAACGGGCGTTCCCATCTTTTCAAATAAAACAGGCGGCCGACCACGGGAACGGCCGTTCCCATTTTGGCCTTCGAGCCGGAAGGGGCCGTTCCCAGCTAGGCGTGTTTTTAAAAATGGAAAACGTTGGCACGTTTTTGGGGATTTATGGGAACGTCCGTTCCCATTTTGCAAAGGGAACCGGAATGGCCGTTCCCACCTGGAATGCAGAACAAAATTCACTGCATAAAATTATGAAAATGACCCCTCGATCCAACGACTTCTTTGACCCCGAATTGCTATAATATGTGCTAATATGATGTGAAACGACATGTTATCATACCACATTGCATTTTCATGGTCATCTCGATACATTTCCGCCGTTCGTCATATTTTGGTCATTTTAGGTCATGTCTCACGAATGTACATCGTATTTGCACAGGTCACGAGGGCGTGGACGGGGAGCAAGCTCCTTAGAACACCACATTATTGTATTTTGCAAGGAAAGGTGAGGTTTTAGGTTATGTATATAGAACCCTACCACCCTTATGTGCTATTTTCGGCCAAAACCTATTATAATTATAAACGTTTTCAAAGTTATAAGCATTTCAAGCAAGAAAGTATTGATTGTCATGATTTCAAGCAAGTTTGGCGAGTACATGATTGCACGTGGGCCCGAGGGTAATTCTTGAGCCAACCGGGAAAGCAAGGGCTGACGGGTAACTCCTGAATTATCCTCACATTGTTGGGATCACCCCCGAAGCCACTAGGAGATTAGTGGTGGAAGGAGTTCCGTGTCTAGAGGGTCATGTCCTCTACACACACCATGTCGTGGATAGTCGAGCCCTGCAAACTCGCTATCACCCGGAGGAAGAAGGAGACTGGGGATTAATCCGGCATGTCGGGTTATCCTCGGGTTATCGCATGATTTCAAGCATGAAATTGTTTATATGAGCACTAAATGAAATCGCATGATCATGTATTGAATTGATAAAGCAAGCACGTATTGTCACGTTTGGTGTTATGGTTGGAGATTCGCCCCTACTCGCCGGGGTCACATGTTCATGAAATGTTTAAGCTAAAATATTAAAGTGATTGGTTGTAATCTCTGGCAAAGATTAAGTTTCTTGAGTTATATATTCCTTTCATTACCAAAGTCTTCACCCGAGGCTACACCTTGCATGTGATGTGTGTTATATATATTTATTGCCCCTCACTCAGTCTTCGGTAGACTGATACTTCACTTTTCAGGTACCCTTTGAGTGTGGTCGTGCTAGACGGGAGTTGTTCGAGTCTTGCATTTCCACGAGTCTAGTCTCACACCCTCATGTATAGTTTATGCTAGTTTCATGTTATAACAATGTTCTCGCGTTTTGGATACTCGAATATGTATATTATTAAAAGATGATAATGTATTGATAGTTAAGGTGGTATCTATACGTATATATTCGGTAAATATGGTACCTATATGTATGAATGATTTTATTGCTTCCGCTTTCATTATCTTGTTGGCTCTGTTTGTTGGGGAGAGTGTCCCGCCTAGCTCGTCATTTTTATTTGTCACCCGTTCGCTATAGTTTTGGTTTATGTATGGATTTTCCATTTCATACGTGGATCGAGGCTATAGTGCGGGGGATGTGGTGCCCTGGGGGTCAGGGTGCTACATCTACAGGTGGTATCAGAGCCCGGTTGCAAAACCGAGGTTCTCGAGTCGTGTCAAGTCAGTCTAGGTCGCACGGCATAGGGTTATGTGGTATTTGGGAGTCTGCATTTGGTTGACTTACCTGATTTACTCTTTTCTCCGCATTAATTGAGCTACTTGATCTTCCTTGAACATGTGCTACTTGGTATTATGGAAATTGTATGCACCCATTTGCATTTATTGATCAAGCCACGCATGTTTAGTGATCTAATTTCAGGATGGAGCACGTCAGACGTTCCAGTGACCGATCCTCGAGGCACAGGCATCATCACCGCCAACATCAATGCCGCGAGAGATCACCACCTCCTCCACCTGCTCAGGCACAGCCCCAGGATTTTATGAACGCGGTAGTGGGGTTAATCGATCAGAGGCTACAGGAAAGGGTTCCTCCACCACCTCCAGCACCAGTAGCCCCTCCAGAGAACCCTATTTCTGCCCTTTTACGAGAGTTTCAGAACCAGCGTCCCCCGAAGTTCTATAAAGGAGACGATATACAGGCAGAGATATGGCTAAAAGAGATCGAAAGGATTTGGCAGCTTATCCCTTGTGACAGTCAGGAGAAGGCTCACTGTACACTTACTCTTATTCAGGGCGAGGCCTATTCATGGTGGGAGAGTACCCAGATCGTTCTAGAGGCAGCCGGGACAGATATTACTTGGGAGGTCTTTGTACGGGAGTTCAGAAACAAGTATATTCCTCCAGCTTCCCGTACCAGCAGGTTGAGAGAGTTCACCGAGCTAAAGCAGGGAGGCAGGTCTGTGGGTCAGTATATCGCCGAGTTCGAGAGGCTTTCTCGCTATGCACCCAACATAGCGAATGATGACTTTCACAAGGCGATGCAGTTCGTCCAAGGACTCAGACCGGAGATTCAGGATGCCCTGAAAGCAGCTAATACGAGCACCTGGGCAAAAGCTACCACAAAGGCCCTAAAAGTTGAGGATTCGGATATTGCTAGGAAAGCTACTTCGCGGACTGGACAGGCTTCGGGCTCGAGAGCAGGTCAGGGATCGAGCTCAGGGAAGAGGCCGATGATTTACTCTGCACCCCCAGCTCAGAAGAACCCCGGGAAGAAGCTTAAGGTGACAGGGCCATTACCGAGAGGTCCGAGAGCTCCAGCACCACCCCAGCCGCCTCAGAGACCGGGCTGCAGATGGTGTGGACTTCCTACACATACCTACGATAACTGCAGACGCCGGTTGGGCTTATGTTTGATTTGCGGGAGTAACGAGCACATGGTTGACGGCTGTCCGGATCGTCAGGATCCACCACCTACAGGACCGAGGCCACTGGTGAGAGCTCGGGCTTATGCACTCGCTGGAGAGGAGCAGGATGCAGAGATAGACCCCGCCGCGGTAGTTGAAGGTATTATTTGCATCCATGGCACGAACATCCATACATTATTTGATCCAGGAGCTACACACTCCTTTCTTGTGCACTCTATTGCTATTACTTTGTCTTTGCCTGCTATGTGTACTTCTGTGCGCTATATAGTTAGTACTCCTTTCGGTAGTAGGCGAGAGACGGATCAAGTTTACAGGGATGTTCCAGTGGTGATTGAAGGCCGGGAGTTTCTAACAGATTTCATTGTTATGCCGATGGAGAGATACGGAGCTATATTAGGGATGGAATGGTTATACAGGCATTGTGCTACCGTAGATTGCCGGGCTAAGAAGGTTCAGTTGGGTTCAGAGGTTACTACGGGTTGTACTTCAAAGACCGTACCCCTACTTTCGTTTTCAGAGGCTCAGAAGTTAGTCAGAGACGGGGCTACAGGGTTCATTGCCTATATTCTGAACAAGCCAAAAGATCAGGTGAAATTAGAGGATACCGAAGTGGTAAAGGAATTTCCCGAGGTATTCCCAGAAAAATTGGATTCCTTGCCTCCTGAACGAGAGATTGAATTTGTGATCGATCTTTTTCCGAATGCTGAGCCCTATTCAAAGACTCCTTACCGGATGGCTCCAGCTGAATTAAAAGAATTAAAAGTCCAGCTGGAAGCATTGTTGGAAGTTGGGTACATTCGACCGAGTTTTTCACCTTGGGGAGCACCAGTTTTATTTGTAAAGAAAAAGGACGGGACTTTAAGAATGTGCATCGATTACAGGGAGTTGAACCGGATGACTATCAAGAACAAGTATCCCCTCCCACATATTGAGGAGTTATTCGACATACTTCAGGGTTCCAAAGTTTATTCGAAATTGGATTTAAGACAGGGATACTATCAGCTGCGAATCCGAGCAGAGGATATTCCTAAGACAGGATTCAATACTCGGTACGGGCATTACGAGTTCGTGGTTATGCCGTTTGGATTAACGAACGCCCCTGCAGCTTTTATGGATATGATGCACCGGATATTCAGGCCTTTTCTCGACAAGTTCGTGGTAATTTTTATTGATGATATTTTGGTTTTCTCAAAATCAGCCGAGGAGCACGCGAGACATCTCAGGCTCGTTCTTCAGACTCTGAAAGAGTATCAGTTATTTGCTAAGTTTAGCAAGTGTGAATTTTGGATCGATCGGGTTTCTTTCTTGGGGTATGTGATTTCGGGAAAAGGGTTGGAAGTTGATCCCTCGAAAATCGAGGCCGTGCTCAAGTGGGAGAAACCAAAGAATGCCTCGGAAATTAGGAGCTTCTTGGGATTGGCCGGTTATTATAGAAGATTTGTTCAGGACTTCTCCAAGATTGCGGCACCGTTAACCCGATTGACAAAGAAGGATGTTAAGTTTGTCTGGGACGAGAAGTGTGATCAAAGCTTTAATTTTCTGAAAGAAAAGTTAGTCTCAGCTCTGGTATTAACTTTACCCGAGGGTTCAGAAGGATATGCAGTGTACACCGATGCTTCTAAAGAAGGCTTAGGTTGTGTTTTGACTCAGAAAGGAAAAGTGATCGCCTACGCTTCTCGGAAGCTAAAAGAATATGAAAGAAATTATCCGACACACGACCTAGAGCTTGCAGCCGTGATCTTTGCTCTCGGGAAATGGAGACATTATCTTTACGGGACTTCCTTTGAGATTTTTACCGATCACAAGAGCCTCCAGTATTTGTTCACATAGAAAGAGTTGAACATGAGGCAACGGCGATGGATGGAAAAGCTAGAAGATTATGATTGTACAATTAAATACCATCCCGGGAAAGCAAATGTGGTCGCCGATGCACTTAGCAGAAAGCGAGTGTATCGAGCTTGGAAATAAAGGAAAGTGAGGAAGTTGTCCCGATTGTGTTAAAGGCTCGGGTTTCTAATATCACAATTCATCCGGAATTAAAGAATCAGTTGTTTGAGGCTCAGAATAAAGATCCGGAAGTGCAGAAGCTTACAAGTAAAGCTAAGGATGACCCGGAGAGTCCGTTTGGGTTTGATGAGACCGGGTTGCTTCGGTTTAAAAACAGAGTAGTAGTACCTGAAGAATTGAGGCGGGTCCTACTTGAAGAAGCTCACAAGTCAGCCTACTCGATCCACCCAGGAGGAAATAAAATGTATAAGGATTTGAAGCAATACTATTGGTGGAACGGGATGAAAAGAGACGTGGCAGAATATGTGAAACATTGCCTGACCTGTCAGAAAGTGAAAGCTGAGCACCAAAAGCCCGCGGGACTTCTGCAACCGTTACCTATTCCCGAGTGGAAGTGGGAACAAGTAACGATGGACTTTGTTTCCGGATTACCGAAGGTTAAAGGCGGGTTTGATGGAATTTGGGTAATCGTGGATAGATTTACAAAGTCTGCTCACTTTCTACCGGTCCGGATGTCCTATAAGATCCCGAAGTTGGCTGAAATCTATAACAGAGAGATTATTCGACTTCATGGTATTCCGGTGAGCATAGTTTCAGACCGAGACCCGAGGTTTACTTCTAAGTTATGGCAAGAGTTACAGGCTGCTTTGGGAACGAAACTTAAGTTCAGTACGACATTCCACCCGCAAACAGACTGTCAAACGGAAAGATTAATCAGGTATTTGGAAGATCTTCTTCGGGCTTGCGCGATGGATTTTCAGAACTCGTGGGCAGAACAACTTCCTTTAATCGAGTTTGCTTATAATAACAGCTTTCAGGCTTCAATCGGGATGGCTCCTTACGAGTTACTTTATGGAAGAAAGTGCCGATCTCCGTTGTTCTTCGACTTGGAAGAATGGAAATGGTCGAAACAGGAAGGGGTAAAGAAAGGTGACAGATTCGAAAGGCCTTCCAAAGTCGTTCAAGCTATGATTGAAAAAGTTCAAATGATTCAACAACGGATGAAAGCCGCGCAAGATAGGCAAAAGAGCTATGCCGATAAGCGCCGAAGAGATCTAGAATTTGAAGTTGGTGACCGGGTATTCTTGAAGGTGTCACCAAGGAAAGGTTTCACCCGGATCGGGAAAGGAGGAAAACTTAATCCTCGCTACTTAGGTCCGTTTGAGATTCTTGAAAGAATAGGCGAGGTAGCCTATCGATTGGACCTACCACCGAGTCTTACGGGGATTCATAACGTATTTCATGTTTCACAATTAAGAAAATATTACCCCGATGAGACTACGACTCTCCCCGTAGAAGAAGTTGAGCTGGAACCGAATTTGACATTTATTCAGAGGCCGGTTAGAATCTTGGATCGAAAATTTCAAGAATTGAGAAACCGGAGAATTCCCATGGTTAAAGTGTTGTGGAGAAGCGATAAAACCGAAGAAGCTACGTGGGAAACAGAGGATAAAATGAAACGGTTCCACCCGGAGTTGTTCGAGCAAGACTAGAGAATCTGGGGACCAGATTCTTTTAAGGGGGGGAGAGTTGTAACGCCCCGGTTTCCGGATGATCAGGTAAGCACGCCACGTGTGAGTTTAAGTGTAGGTTTTATTTTATTTCTTTAATTTTATAATATATTCTTACGTGGCATTCATAATTTTATAAAATTCACGAAACATCATTTATATCAATTATTTGAATTCATATCATTGAAAATATTATTTCATGACACGAAAAATGTTTCTTGCATAAGACAATTATCGAGAGTACTTCAAATTACCAAATGGTCCCTAGTCAAATATTCTTTAAAATTCTAGGGACTTAATTGCCTAATCCTTTAAGGACACAGTTGATCATATTTTAAAACCATGTATACTCCATTGCATAAGCCATAAACTTGAGGGATTAAATTGCAATTTAAACATTTCACAAAAATCAAGAGGATGAATTACATAATATTCATGTATGTTCTTCCATACTCTCATTTCATCCTAAAATCACCCAAACACATTTGCTCCTCATTCTTGGTTCATCACGTAAAAAGGGAAGAAGTGAACTTTCCTTCAATCATCAAGATTTCAAGAAGTATTTCAAGGAAATTAGGGAGATCAACATCATCATCTACCTTCTTCATTTCCTAGCTTTTAAAGGTTGGTTTGGCATGAGTTGATGATCTTTGATCATATATGTATAAGTTAGGGTTTGAGTTGGGTGTGCTAGATGAATTAATTCTAGTTGGAAGCATGATTGGTTGATTATATCACGAATTATAACATGATTTATTCATGAAATCATTGAAAATTTGGCATGAATGATCAAGTGTGAGCATGAACTTGAAATCATGAATTCTTGAGGATATTTTGTGCTTTAAGTGTTTAGGTGTTATGGTATTATTTCTTGAGCATATATGCATGTATATTTCCATAAATCATGATTTTGGGGATTGAGAATGGAATTTTTGTTGCTTTGTTGCTCATTCCCGTGAGCATCCCCTGTTTCTGCTCTGTTCTTCAAAGTTTCAGAAACTGGGAACGACCATTCCCAGCCTCAAGGTATTGTGGGAACGGGCGTTCCCATCTTTTCAAATAAAACAGGCGGCCGACCACGGGAACGGCCGTTCCCATTTTGGCCTTCGAGCCGGAAGGGGCCGTTCCCAGCTAGGCGTGTTTTTAAAAATGGAAAACGTTGGCACGTTTTTGGGGATTTATGGGAACGACCGTTCCCATTTTGCAAAGGGAACCGGAATGGCCGTTCCCACCTGGAATGCAGAACAAAATTCACTGCATAAAATTATGAAAATGACCCCTCGATCCAACGACTTCTTTGACCCCGAATTGCTATAATATGTGCTAATATGATGTGAAACG
Organism: Lantana camara; assembly: GCA_037501455.1. NCBI lineage: Eukaryota > Viridiplantae > Streptophyta > Magnoliopsida > Lamiales > Verbenaceae > Lantana > Lantana camara. The sequence goes on from CM074856.1 coordinate 94,900,759, forward strand.
ACATGTTATCATACCACATTGCATTTTCATGGTCATCTCGATACATTTCCGCCGTTCGTCATATTTTGGTCATTTTAGGTCATGTCTCACGAATGTACATCGTATTTGCACAGGTCACGAGGGCGTGGACGGGGAGCAAGCTCCTTAGAACACCACATTATTGTATTTTGCAAGGAAAGGTGAGGTTTTAGGTTATGTATATAGAACCCTACCACCCTTATGTGCTATTTTCGGCCAAAACCTATTATAATTATAAACGTTTTCAAAGTTATAAGCATTTCAAGCAAGAAAGTATTGATTGTCATGATTTCAAGCAAGTTTGGCGAGTACATGATTGCACGTGGGCCCGAGGGTAATTCTTGAGCCAACCGGGAAAGCAAGGGCTGACGGGTAACTCCTGAATTATCCTCACATTGTTGGGATCACCCCCGAAGCCACTAGGAGATTAGTGGTGGAAGGAGTTCCGTGTCTAGAGGGTCATGTCCTCTACACACACCATGTCGTGGATAGTCGAGCCCTGCAAACTCGCTATCACCCGGAGGAAGAAGGAGACTGGGGATTAATCCGGCATGTCGGGTTATCCTCGGGTTATCGCATGATTTCAAGCATGAAATTGTTTATATGAGCACTAAATGAAATCGCATGATCATGTATTGAATTGATAAAGCAAGCACGTATTGTCACGTTTGGTGTTATGGTTGGAGATTCGCCCCTACTCGCCGGGGTCACATGTTCATGAAATGTTTAAGCTAAAATATTAAAGTGATTGGTTGTAATCTCTGGCAAAGATTAAGTTTCTTGAGTTATATATTCCTTTCATTACCAAAGTCTTCACCCGAGGCTACACCTTGCATGTGATGTGTGTTATATATATTTATTGCCCCTCACTCAGTCTTCGGTAGACTGATACTTCACTTTTCAGGTACCCTTTGAGCGTGGTCGTGCTAGGCGGGAGTTGTTCGAGTCTTGCATTTCCACGAGTCTAGTCTCACACCCTCATGTATAGTTTATGCTAGTTTCATGTTATAACAATGTTCTCGCGTTTTGGATACTCGAATATGTATATTATTAAAAGATGATAATGTATTGATAGTTAAGCTGGTATCTATACGTATATATTCGGTAAATATGGTACCTATATGTATGAATGATTTTATTGCTTCCGCTTTCATTATCTTGTTGGCTCTGTTTGTTGGGGAGAGTGTCCCGCCTAGCTCGTCATTTTTATTTGTCACCCGTTCGCTATAGTTTTGGTTTATGTATGGATTTTCCATTTCATACGTGGATCGAGGCTATAGTGCGGGGGATGTGGTGCCCTGGGGGTTAGGGTGCTACACCTAATATGATATATATGACTTGGAATCATGTTTCTATGCATTGTAATGTCGTGCAGCCTCGATTATGTGTAAGAATATGCTAAGTATGATTTATATGTTGCTATTCGCATGCCTTGTGGCTTGAAAGCTTGTTATATGACTTATATAATGTTGCTTAATCGTAATTGCTATACTTATACTATCTTGAACATTCGTTTGCACATCTTGAGCGTATTTACATTATTTTGAAGCCATGCGTCGTCTTAATTGGTTCCGAGTCGTGTTTTACCCTTGTTAGTACGTTTGTCTTGTTAGGTGGTGAGTCTCCAGTCGAGTAGCTTGTTGCTCGTGGTTGGCCTTCGAAGTTCTTGGTGAAGGTGAGGAGTTATACATATATATATATATATATATATATATATATATATATATAATGTTTTCAAAACTGTGGACATATATGATCTATCCTGTTTGATGATTTGAACCTCTATTTTCAAAATGTATATGTAGGCTTTATAAGCCAGGTTTTGTGACCGTTGGTCGTACTATGGATATTTGTTTATGGAAAACGGTTTACAAGTAGAACTTGAATTGGTATATGGGATAAGTACCCAAAATGCTTCCGAAACTTTCATTTGATATTATGCACGTGTGAGTTATGTAGCGAGGTTATGTTATACCTTGTATGGACGCTTGCTTGGTTGGATCTTTTGATAGCGCTCGGGGCATTACACCCCTATTTGGTTGGTATCAGAGCCGAAGGTTCAAAACCGGGCTCTCGAGTCGTCTAGGTTGTACGGCATAGGGACAATGTGCTTTTGTGTTCATTTATTTTGCTTTTGCATATGACTCTATGTTACTTATATCTTGTTAATTCTTGCTTTTAATTTATGTAATTGCATTTCTTCCTTGATATTACGTGACATGAGCATATGACTAACCAACATGCATACATGATTGAATTGTGTAGGATGCCTCCACGTCATCGTGACCGTTCTCCGGCTCGTGGAAATGAGCAAGATCCTCCGGGGAATAATCAGAATCCACGTCCACCGCCGCCTCTACCTAATGCAGCAGATTTTATGGCTCTTATGACTCAGTTTGTGTATGCCGTGAATGCACAACAAGCCACTCAACAAGCCAAGCAAGCACCTCCTCCGGCACCTCCTCCACCACCGGTTCCAGTTGAGAGTGTTTATGACTGATTTAGTAGGCGCCGTCCACCTATATTTCCTGGCACTACGGATGATTGGAAAGCGGAGTATTGGATCACTACTATTGAGAGCATCTTCCGGGTTGTTACTTATACCGAAACGGAGAAGGCTTTGTGTGCTATTGATCTCCTACGCGATGAGGCTTATAATTGGTGGCGTAACACCATATCCCGCCTTGGGGTTGGTGAAGGCAATGTTACTTGGGAGATATTTGCAAGAGAGTTTCGGGCACACTACATACCGGAACAAGCGAGGAAGCGCCGTGAAAGGGAGTTTACGAATTTGGAGCAAGGGAATATATCCGTAACCGAGTACATCGTAAAGTTCAACAGGTTGTCCCCATATGCACCTCATATTACCGATGAGGAAGACCACAAGTGTGAGAAATTTGTGGAAGGACTTCGTGGGGAGATTTCAAGGTCTTTGGCTCCGGTGCACATTGATAATTGGGCAGATGCTACTGGGTTGGCTTTGAAAGTGGAAGCGGAAGAACAAAGGCTTGGAACTAAGAAGGGTGTTATGGGTTCTGGTTCGGGATTTAAGAGAACAACTCCATAATCGTTCTCTAAGTCACCACAACCATCTTCTAGGGGTCATTTTATGGGAAACAAAGGGAAAGGAAAGCAAACTCCACAAGTGGTGAAGAGGCATGACCCGTGCGAGCATTGTGGGGGGTACTACACATGTTGGGGAGAATTTTTGGAAGAAGCATGGTAAATGCTTCAATTGTGGCAACACTAAGCATTTGGTGAGGAATTGTGGTCAACCAAAACTACAAGGATCGGGAGATGGGACAAGGCCCGTGGCTCATGCGCGTGCTTATGCTTTGGATGGGGAGCAAGAGAACACCGAGATCGACCCTACCGCCGTGGTGGAAGGTACACTCCACATACATGACATTCCCATACATGCATTATATGATTCGGGCACATCTCATTCGTTTATTACTCCTATTTTGGCTACTATGTTAAATTTGCCTCTTGCAAGTGATTTTATGCTTTATATTGTGTGTTCTCCTTTGGGTGGTATGATTAGAACTGATTGCTTATATCGTAATTGTCCGGTGAGTATTGAGGGACGCATTTACCCGATGAATTTGATTGCTATTCCGATGAAGAAGTACGACGTGATACTCGGTATAGATTGATTGTATGCGTATCGGGCGAAGATGGATTGTTTTGGGAAAAAGGTTGAGTTGGGTACCGGTGTCGCGGGTTCGGGTGTTCGAGGGAGTCCGTTTATTTGTTTGATGGAAGCTAAGAAGCTTATTCGTGATGGAGCTACCGGGTATATGGCATATGTGTTGAACCGGCCTAAAGATCAAGTTAAGCTTGAAGAGACGAAAGTGGCAAATGAGTTCCCCGATGTCTTTCCGGAAAGTTTGGGGACTTTGCCACCGGAGAGAGAGATCGAATTCGTCATTGATCTATTCCAAGAGGACGAGCCGTTTTCGAAGATGCCGTATAGAATGGCTCCTGCTGAACTCAAGGAACTCAAAACCCAATTAGACGAGTTATTGGCATGTGGGCTTGTACGGCCAAGTACTTCACCTTGGGCTGCTCCGGTGTTATTCGTGAAGAAGAAGGATGGGACACTTCGTATGTGCATAGACTATCGGGAGTTGAATAGGATGACGGTGAAGAACAAGTATCCCCTCGTTCACATCGAAGAGTTGTTCGATTTGTTGCAAGGTTCGAAGGTATATTCGAAGCTCGATCTCAGAAAAGGATACTATCAGTTAAGGATTAAGGAGTCGGATATACCGAAGACGAGCTTTAACACAAGATACGGACACTATGAGTTCGTTGTGATGCCCTTCGGACTAACCAACGCACCAGCAGCTTTTATGGATTTGATGCATCGTGTTTTCAAGGAGTTCTTGGACAAGTTTGTTGTTATTTTCATTGATGACATCCTGGTTTTCTCTAAGTCGATTGAGGAACACGCTCTACATCTTCGTTTAGTACTTGAGAAGTTTCACAAGAATAAGTTGTACGCCAAGTTTAGCAATGTGATTTCTGGATTGATCGGGTATCATTATTGAGACATATCATTTCCGGTGATGGGAATTCAGTGGATCCTTCTAAGATAGAAACAGTTTATCTTTCGGAGAAACCGAAGAATGTGTCGGAAGTAAGGAGTTTTCTCGGCTTAGCAGGTTATTACCGTCGATTTGTGCAAGACTTCTCTAAGATCGCGCACATCTCACACGCTTGACTAAGAAGGAAATAAAGTTTGTGTGGGATGAAGCTTGTGAAGAGAGCTTCCGTGTGCTTAAGAAGAAATTGACAACGGCTCCAGTGTTGACTTTACCAGAAGGTTCAGATGGGTTTTTAGTTTACACCGATGTATCCAAGGAAGGGTTGGGATGTGTGCTTATGAAGAATGGTCGGGTGATTGCTTATGCTTTGAGGAAATTGAAGGAGCACGAGTAGAATTACCCAACACATGATCTAGAGTTGGCCGCGGTGATATTTGCCTTAGCGAAATGGTGACACTATCTCTATGGAATTAAGTTTGAGGTATTCACCGATCACAAGAGTCTCCGTTACTTGTTCACACAAAAGGATTTAAACATGAGACAACGTCGGTGGATGGAATTCTTGGAAGGCTACGATTGTGTCATACAATATCATCCGGGAAAGGCGAATGTAGTTGCGGATGCCTTGAGTCGGAAAGCAAAGATTGCTAATCTTGAGGTTGATTCCGGTAAGAGTGAAGCCGAGATCCTTGTTTCACAATTGAGGTTGGCTAACATCACAATAAGACCAGATTTGAGGCAACAAATCCCAGATGCTCAATCAACAGATGAGTGGATTCAAAGGCAAGTGGTTCGGGCAAGAGCCAATCCGAAGTCCAAGTTTGGACTCGATGATTTGGGGATCTTTAGGTATAAGGGCCGAGTATGTATACCGGATGGATTGCAAAGGTTAGTACTTGAGGAAGCACATAGAACCATTTATACGATGCATCCGGGTGGCAATAAGATGTACCGTGATCTTAAGAAATATTTTTGGTGGCACGGTATGAAACGAGATGTGGCTAACTTTGTCAAGAGATATCGAGTTTGTCAAAAGTTAAGGCCGAACATCAACTACCGGTGGGTAAGTTGCAACCAATATCGATTCCTGAGTGGAAATGGGAACAAGTCACCATAGATTTCCTGACCGGAATTCGGAGAGTTCGAAAGGGATTTGATGGAATTTGGGTTATAGTGGATCGCCTCACCAAATCTGCACACTTTCTACCGATTCGATCGATCGATAAAGTGGAGAAATTAGCGGAATTGTATCATCGAGAAATTGTAAGAATGCATGGGATACCCGCTAGCATCATTTCGGATAGAGATCCTCGATTCACTTCGAAGTTGTGGAAGGTTCTTAACAGATTGTGGGGAACGAAGTTGAGTTTTAGTACAGCATTTCACCCTCAAACCGATGGATAATCCGAACGGGTAATTAAGTTTCTTGAGGATTTATTAAGGGCTTGCATATTGGATTTTTCGGATGAGTGGGATAAGGAATTGACTTTGGTTCGAGTTTGTCAACAAGTTAAGGCCGAACATCAACTACCGGCGGGTAAGTTGCAACCAATACCGATTCCTGAGTGGAAATGGGAACAAGTCACCATGGATTTCGTGACCGGACTTCCGAGAGTTCGAAAGGGATTTGATAGAATTTGGGTTATAGTGGATCGCCTCACCAAATCTGCACACTTTCTACCGATTCGAACGACCGATAAAGTGGAGAAATTAGCGGAATTGTATCATCGAGAAATTATAAGAATGCATGGGATACCCGTTAGCATCATTTCGGATAGAGATCCTCGATTCACTTCGAAGTTGTGGAAGGTTCTTAACAGATTGTGGGGAACGAAGTTGAGTTTTAGTACAGCATTTCACCCTCAAACCGATGGACAATCCGAACGGGTAATTAAGTTTCTTGAGGATTTATTAAGGGCTTGCGTATTGGATTTTTCGGATGAGTGGGATAAGGAATTAACTTTGGTTGAATTCGCCTACAACAATAGTTACCAATCTTCGATCAAGATGGCACTGTATGAAGCTTTGTATGGTTGTAAATGTAGATCTCCTCTCTATTGGGATCTTGAGGAATGGAAATGGACCGAGAAAAACGGTTTGGAGCGAGGAACCGAGCCCGATTTAATTAAGGGAGCAATCGAGAAAGTGGAAAAGATTAAGTAACACATGAAAGCAGCACAAGACCGGCAAAAGAGTTATGCCGATCGGAGAAGGAAGGATTTGGAATTCGAAGTGGGTGATCGGGTTTTCTTAAGGGCAACACCGAGAAAGGGTTTCTCACGAATTGTAAAGGGTGGTAAGTTAAATCTGAGGTTCATTGGTCCGTTTAAGATTGTGGAACCTATTGGAGAAGTTGCTTATCGCTTGGATCTACCTTCGAATCTCACGGGAATTAATAACGTGTTTCGTGTGTCACAATTGAGGAAGTATTTTCGGGATGAGATGAAAACTATGCCGATTGAAGAGGCACAATTGGATCCAGACTTGATATTTAAGAAACAACTAGTAAAGATCTTGGATAGGAAGGTTCAAGAGTTGAGGAATAGACAAATTCCGTTGGTTAAGGTACTTTGGAAGGATCTTAAGTCTGAAGAAGCAACTTGGGAAACAGAAGAGAAGATGCAAAGTTTTCATCCTGAGTTATTTTCCGATGGTAAATCTGGGGACCAGATTTCTTTAAGGAGGGGAGGTTGTGACGCCCCGTTTCTCGATCAAGGTAAGTTTTGTTACGAGAGCAAACGATTTACCTTTTATGCATGAATTATGTGAGATTATGCCTTAATTGATTACCGTTTCGTGTTTATGTGAAATATATGATTTGTATGAAATACATGATCATTTGATGTGTTAATTATGTGCTCGTATTGTTCTTGTTGAGCTTTGATAGCATGCTTTGCGATTAATCGAAACTATGTGCTTATTTGGACATTAAAGCATAATTTAGGGACTAAATGGTAAATTTATTTTCTAAGCCTAGAACTGGATAGAACTTAATGAAATTGAGTAGATAATTCGATTATGAGTTCGTGGGTTCTTGAATCGCTCCATTTGGAGTTCGGATGAAGAAGTTATGGCCATTTTACCAAAAGTCAACTTTTTAAGCCTTTAATTTTGACCTGCGACCCAATTTCGAATTTAACCCAATTACACACCCAATTTCACTTATAACCCACTAGAATTGACCTGGTTCGAGACCCATTTAGCTGACCCAAATGACCAAATCAGAATTTAACAACTAAAACTCATATTACGATATTACAAGATTCAAACCCTCTCTTCCTCACTTTTCTCTCAAGACCATCCATATTCACTCAAGAACACCTTTAACCATTTTCAAGAGACAAGATTGGAGATTGAAGCTAGAGATTCAAGGTTGAAGAACTCGACCTTCTCTCCGATTTCCAGCTCTTAAGGTAAAGTTTATGTGCTTCTTTGTTGGGTTGATGTTCTTGAAGCTTTTGAACTTGAATTTGAACTAGGGTTCTTGTGTGTTGGATTGAATTCGAATTTCTTGTTGGAAAAGTGTTTATTTTGATGTGGGGAACATTTTGGTATGAGAATTACTTGCTTTTATGCTCTTATGTGAAATCCACCATTGATGACCTTTGAAGCTTTCTTGAGAATTCTTGCATGTTCATGTTCTTGTGTGTTTTAGCTTGATTTGGTGATTGATTCTTGTTCCTTGAGCAATTTCATGTAGAATGTGATTGATTTCCTTATGTTTCTTGCATGATTGGAGATTTCACCATTTTTGAGTTTGGGGCTTTGAATACATGAAGAAGATGAAGTTCATACGTGTTATATGTTGGAATTCTTGATGCATATTCGTTCCTAAATGTTCTTGTTATGATATTTGATATCTAAATTCATTTATACATGTTGCATTAGCCTTGAAGCATGATTTAGAAGTGTTTGGAGTTTAATTTTCACCTTGTTCAAACATATGTTCGTAATTCCGATTTGCAACAGTAGCACGTCAAACGCCCATGTGAAAATTACACTAAATCACCAAACCCCCGTGTGAAAACCTACAGTCACGATTTCAGGGCCCAAATACCCGTTTACAAAATGAACTTTAGGGCCAAACGCTCGTTTGGGTGCTATCGGGTCTAAATTTTGAGTTTTCGTGATCTTGATCGTTTTGCTTCGTTTTCACTTCCTTTGCACTTCTTACACCCCTAATATGATATATATGACTTGGAATCATGTTTCTATGCATTGTAATATTGTGCATGCCACGATTATGTGTAAGAATATGCTAAGTATGATTTATATGTTGCTATTCGCATGCCTTTTGACTTGAAAGCTTGTTATATGACTTATATGATGTTGCTTAATCGTAATTGCTACACTTATACTATCTTCAAAATTCATTTGCACATCTTGAGCGTATTTACATTATTTTGAAGCCGTGCGTTGTCTTAATTGGTTCCGAGTCGTGTCTTACCCTTGTTAGTACATTTGTCTTGTTAGGTGGTGAGTCTCCGGTCGAGTAGCTTGTTGCTCGTGGTTGGCCTTCGAAGTTCTTGGTGAAGTGTTAGGAATAGTGCCCTAGAAAGCCGATTGTATATCCGCTATGTACTTTTCCTTATTGTAATCACAGACAATCTTTGAATAAAATAACGAATTGAGGCAACACTTCTTTATATGCTCTTGTTTGGTATGCGTTTACTTTAGCTGTGCATGTATGAGAACTCCCCTAATCCTGATGACTTTAGGACTCTACCATTTAGGTGAAATGGTTCATGAAACGAGCCCTGTATCACATAAGTCATGATTAGTAAAATACTCCAAGCCGATGAGTCCTACAGACAGTGGGAGTGTCAACCTGACTCCTCTAAGGCTTGCTTATGGGATCACGCCCTTAAGAAGGACCACCTTGTTTCATGGAGGTGTAAAGTGTATAGTTGATACGTGCGTGATACATGAGGGTGCTTACTTTAATAAGTAAGTTCACTGAGGTGCCCCGTGTGAGAACATTCCTAAATGGGAAAGGAAGTTTCTATTTCAGGAAATGGAAACTTCCAGATTAGGAAATATCTCACGAGTCATTGATGTGATTAATTGATCCTTAGACTTGAGGTTCCATGTTACTTTATGAGTTAACTCTGTAGTCTTTGGTATAAGCTTTAAAGGGTGTCGCCTTAGACAACTGATTCAAGGCTTATGCTGGGGCTGCACAAGTGATTCATGAAAGTGAATGAGAATCAAGAAAGGACCTACACTTGCATATGCAAGGTGATCTCTTATTGTGTAAGTCATTCATATGCCATATGGAGTCCTTGGCCAAGGCAGTAGATCAAGATATCAAGAAAAGGGTTTCTTGGATTGAGATCAAATGGATATGAAATGCACTTAGCTTTAAGACCAGATTATTAGGGTTCTGATTATTCCCTTGCCCTAGATCTTGGTTGAGAGATAGTAAGTAGGAGGATTGTATCTCACATGATTCAATGACTTAAAGGTTCTGTCGAATCTGAACATTCCAATTCAGCTAGGGGTTAAACACCTGTTGCTAGACTATGGTCGTTTAATCTGTGGACTGATTAATTAATTAATGAATTAATTAATTAGGGTCACTGCTAATTGAATTGAGAACCTAGAGGGTCACACACAACAACTTGGTTACATGAGTTGAGGCTTGAAAATGATTAAACGAGTTAATCGGACCAAGAGGGTTCCACACGTGTGAATTCACACGTGTGGCTCGCGTGAGTGACACGTGTCACTGTGACACGTGTCACACACGTGTGATAATATATATATGTTAAATAATTAATTAGTTAATTATTTAATAGACTTTGGTTTAATTTTGAATTAAAAAGAAAGTCTAATTTTGGAGAAAATAATCTAGTTAATTAATTACGAATTAATTAATTAGATAAAAATAAGTTATTTATTTTATAATGAATAAAGTATAAAATTATCCAAAAATAGTTTGGATATTTTTAAGCTCTCTTAAAGGTTGACTAGAAATAGAATTCAAAGTCAAAGTTGGAAAATACTTGATAATCAAGTAATAGGAGAGAGAGGAACCAAATCCTAGTCCAATAAGGACTAGGTTCGGCCGTCCCTCCCCTTTCCTATATATAGGGGAGCTCATGCTCCCCTTTAGAGCTAATTGACAATTCTTGGTTCATGTGTTGAACACCTTCCTTTCTCCAAGATTAAATTAAACCCTAGGTTAAGCCTAAACACTAACTAGAGAACTAGCATCCTTACTAGTTAGATTGTGATCAAGTTGGTGGACTTTCTCTAGAGGCTTCAAGTTAGAAGTTTGAAGATTCGAGCTTTACCAAGGAGAGGGGATCAAGCCGCGAGAAGAGCGTTCTTGGGTGGCTTGAAACGCTTCAAGAAAGAACAAAAAGAAAAGTAAGTTTTCTATCCCTACGAATTTGGTTACACGATTGCGAGTTCAAGGTCCTTTTGTTGGGAAAAATTTTTAAATTCCGCTGCTTTCTGATTCCTGTTTTCCAACATGAAGGTGAGGAGTTATATATATATATAAAATGTTTTCAAAACTTTGGACATATATGACCTATCATGTTTGATGATTTGAACCTCCGTTTTCAAAATGTATATGTAGGCTTTATAAGCCAAGTTTTGTAAGCGTTGCTCGTACTATGGATATTTGTTTCTGGAAAACGGTTTACAAGTAGAACTTGAATTGGTATACGGGATAAGTCGGTTTACAAGTAGAACTTGAATTGGTATATGGGATAAGTACCCAAAATGCTTCTGAAACTTTCATTTGAATATTATGCACGTGTGAGTTGTGTAGTGAGGTTATGTTATACCTTGCAAGGAAGCTTGCTTGGTTGGATCTTTTGATAGCGCTCGGGGCGGAGTAAGTGGTAAGACCGGGAACGCAAGGGCGGACGGTTAAACCCTTACGAAGTACCCACTTTTGGATAAGTTTACTAAGACTCCGAGGAGGGTTCGGGGTTAAGGTAAGCTTGGGAGAAGGTCGGTTTCATGGGCCCACTTCTACATGGTTCTTTTACGATGTTTGGAGGCTGTACAACATCAACGGTGTAGGAATGGATTGGTTTGATTTCATTTGGTTTAGGAAGTAAGGATGGAGTGCTCGTACTCGCCGAGCCGGTGCTTTGGTTTATGATTCGTTTTATAAAACTTGCATTTACTTTATAAAGGAGTTGGATCATGAACATCTTTGTTTTGAGCATGCGTTGAACCCCCCCCCCCCCCCCCCTTATGTTATTTATATATGTAAACTTCTCCTCACCTGTTCCTTTTGAGCTGACTCTCTTTACCCTTCGTGTCCGCAGGTTGCGTTTTGGAGTCGAGCTAGGCGGGGTCTTTTGGAGTCTTGTCTGGTCGTCTAGTTTGTACTCGTTATGCATGTAGCATACTTTGCTATTTGTGACTTATGTTATGTTCGGATTTATGAGTTTATTATGTATGATGTTGTTGCTAGTTTAGATCGTGTCGGTCGCTTAGAATGATTTTACATTCTCGCACTTGAGCATTTTGTGCTGGACCGTGATGGTCATTACTTGTTGGATATATTGTTCTTATGATACTCTTGAATACATTTTGATTTAAGCTTCCGCACACTTGTGTTTGTTTACTCGTTTTGTAAGTCTTGTACCGCCTAGCGAGGTTGTCCATTTATCACCGCTTGCTTCGGTCCCGGCGGGTATATGGATAGCAATTCTATATACAAGCTAGGTCCGTGGCGCGGGATAGGCGTGGATGCGCTCATCGGGGTGTTACATGTAGGGTTTGATACGCAACTAGAACAAAAACACCCTCACCTGGAATACCACGAAACAAGAAACATGAGTAATACGGGTGCCTATTCGATCCGGAAGTCTCCGCCCTGGAAACGAACTCTACAAGAGAAGGAACAAGGTGTACTCGTGAGAAATCACTCAATATGAAACCAAATAGATGCACGACAATGCTCATGAAGTGGTGTGACATGTTAGGAAATAATGCGATATATAATAAATCATAAAATGTCATGAAGTGTTGTGATCAAGTTCATATGCATAATTAATACTTTCACATAATAGACGATCATATAAATTCATATCATAACAAACAATCAACCAATAATTAATTATCAAGCGAAGGAGTGAAATTAACAAGACAACGATCAATTAGGCATGTATAAAATGCATGTAAGTCACATAAGAGGTCGAGGGAGTGAAAGGGAAGCGATAAAACGAGTTTTGGCAAAGTTGAGCAAAAGTTAGGAGTTTTTCCAAAACGCGCAGTTGTAGAAAAAAAAAAAATTCTTGAGTTCTAGAAGCTGGAATTGTGTTTTGTTTGTTGAGTATGAACCTAGACAAATAGTCCTTTCCAAGGATATATGGCTCGAATCTTGGTTGAAAGTGAGGTGAAAATGGCGTAGGCCCAAAGTTGGATGAATGCAGATTTTCAATGAAGTGGTGACACCAAAAAGAAGTGATTATATCTTACAAACGAAAAAAGATATTGAGGTGATTCCAATTGGAGAATGTTTTGGACTTCAAAAGGTTTCAGTGGTCCAAAATTCAGGTCAATGGGAGTTCATTTGTGTATGTAACGATGAATAAAACTGTGCAAATGTGTAGGCGGGGGAGACACGGGCGTGTCACCCCTCAAGACAAAAGATCGACACGACCGTGTCTGAGTACAGGCGTGAAAATGGGCTTGAGACACGGCCATGTCTCCCCGTCGTCCCCAAGCTCTAAAAGCTAAAAAATGGCGAAAAAAGAATGAAAAACAAGATAACAACACCACCTCAGCCTCAAATCACACAAAATCGCATACATAAGTCCCAAATAACATGCTTAACAGCTTAGACAAAAAATAAACTCATGAATCGAAGCATAGGGCAAGTTTTCGTAATTAGGCACTATTCATCAATTTCACTAAAATCATGGAAATGAGCAAGCAAAACAACATTCAATCGGAAGGAAATGAAGCACTCGAAGAGAGGAATACATTGCTTACCTTGGATCATTGATCGGACGAGAGATGGAGTCAGAATCTCGAGCTTAAAGATTGGGGTGAATAGTAGCTTTCTTCCTTCTCTTCTTTTCCCCTTGAAACCGATCAACAAAATGAGAGAAAAATGGAGGAGGTTCGGTCCTTATGGCCAAGAAAACTAGTTCGGTTCGGCTCACGATGGGTTCGGTTCAAATGATTAGAAATTAAATAGGTAGATGGTTCAAATATCTTCAGAAAAAGGCGAGGCTAGATCTATTGGACTTGAATCGTCGAAACAAATCCAATGGCTTAGTCGGAATTCAAATTCGAATCCCCGATCTCAAGGTAGCCACGAATGGCCCAAAACACCCTAATTATGATTAGGTCCCTAATTTGCAATCATTGGACATTCGAGCCCAAACGAGTTAATTACATTCTAGAGCGCAAATAACGAAAATAAATTACACGTTAACGCTTAAAGCATCCGTATTCACATAAATCACAGAAGTACAAAATAAAACTCTTCCATGACGCTATACCTGGTCAGTCTTGAAAACACGTGGCGTTACACTATACATTTCACTCTATTTAAGTACCTTTCAGACTGTTCGTCGTAGTATTTCTTGAGTGTTGGGTCTAACCTCCATTCAGGGAATATTGCAATCCACGGGTTGTAGTGCTAGGGGAGGCGCTATAGCTAACTATGTAGTCTTAGAAATAAGCCTAAAAGGACGTTGCCCGTGACAGCTGAATTATGGCTTATATTGGGGATGCACAAGTGGCACATGAAAGTATATGAGGACAAAGGACCTACACTTGCTTTAGCAAGATGATCTCTTATTGTGTAAGTCATTTATATTCTATCTCGGAGTCCTTGGCCAAGGCAGTGGATCGAGATGAAGAAAGGGGTTTCTTGGATTGAGATCAAATAGATATGAAATTAACTTAACTTTAAGACTGAGATTATTAGGGCTCTAATTATTCCCTTATCCTAGATCTTGGTTGAGAGATAGGTTGTAGGAGGACCTTATTTCACATATATAAATGACTTAAAGGTTCTTCAAATTTATACATTCTTATTCAGCTGGGGGTTGCACATCTGTTGCTAGGCTATGGTAGTGTGATCTTTGGACTGCTTAATTAATTAGGAATTAATTAACTGGGGTCACTGCTAATTGAATAAAGAACCTAGAGGGTCACAGACAAATACCCGATCATGAGTGTTAAGGCTTGAATCGATTAAACGAGTTGATCGAACCAATCAAGGATTGGGAAAGGGAGCCACACGTGTGGCACACGTATGGGGCACGTGTCTAGGCGAGACACGTGTCACGCATTGTGTGATAAATTAAATAATTAATTTGATTAATTATTTAATGGACTTTAATTTAATTATGAATTATTATTAAGTCCAAATTTGGAGTTTAAATGTCCAATAAATAATTAATTATAAATTAATTAATTATTGATTTTATTATGAATAAATAAAATATCCCATGTAAATATCTAAGAGAATTAGAAAGAATTTTTTGTAAGGCAAGTTGATCAAAGGAGACTTTTGGTCAAAGTAGAAAACCTTTCTTGCCTAGCAAGTAATTCAAAGTCTTGGAGGACTGAGAATCCTTGGGCAACAAGACAAGGGGTTCGAACCCCCTAGCCAATTTAAGGGTGGGATTCGAACCCCATGGGAGACTGATAGCAAAAATTCTCTAAATCACGTCATACAATTCTCTAGAGCCTAAACACTAAAAATAGTACTAGCACCCTCCCTATTTAGATCGTGATTGAGGTTGGTGTGAATTATTACTCTAGAGGACTGCGATTTCGGAGTCTTGAAGATTCGAAGAAGTTCGAGGGACTTGCTGCTTGAAGCGTGTCAGAGGACGGCTAAAAACGTGTCAAGAAAGCGTTAATTTAAGTAAGTTCTTAAAATTGTTATGAATCGGGAATAGGAATTGCAAGTTTAGATCTTGCTTTTGGGAAATTTTTTAAAATTCCACAGCGTTACTATTTCATATTTCCCAACATTCGTATTATCGTGCGTCTATGTTGTATCATATTGAGTTTTGTGTCTCACGAGTGCATGCAATGCCTTTATTGTACAGTTGATCTCCATGGCTTCGTAGGCTTGTGTAACGCCCTAGCTTTCGGCATTTCAGGTATGAACGACACGTGTGGGTTTGAGAGTTGTAATTTAATTATTATTTGATCATTTCTTTAACTTTTCATGTCTGACATAATTTTATAAAATTATATTCTAAGTATTTTTGTGAAATTCATATCATATTATAATTGTCGTATACATTGAACGTGATTGCAATGTGAATTAATTTCCCTAACTTGACTTAATTTCGTTGTGACCTTATTTGATCATTCTCATGAATTAGGGGACTTAATTGCATTGGATCTAATTGATCATTTGTTATGGAATTGGACTTCATTACATGACTTATCAAATGGGAGGACTTAATAGCAATATTAGTCAATTATTTCTCCTTCATAGCAGCAATCACGTTCCATTCCTTCCCATTTCATACAAAACATAACATACATAATTGCTCTTGCTTCCCTTGCCAACCGAGCCAACCCTTTTCAAGCTAGGTGGAAGATCTCATCTTACAAGCTTCATATTTGTGGGTTTTATGATCACTCAAGCATCATCAACATCATCTCTTCACCTTAGCTTCTATTTCTTGCATTTGAGGTATTTTGGAACTTTGATGAATTTCTTGGAAATATGGTATAGATAGGGCTTTGTATTGAATGGGTTAATTTGTGTATTGGTTATTGGAAACATGTTTATGAACTTTGTGCTTAAGTTGGATGTATTCAACTTGTTGATATTGCACTTGGAGCATGATTGATGATTTGGGTTTGTTTTGATGAAATCTTAACGATCTAATGTGGAATTAGGTGTTTTACGAGTTGTTGATGATCTATATGTAAGCTAGCATGTTTATTGCATGAAATATATGTGTTTGAACTTGATTATGGATCATTTTGTGGATTTTTGTTGTTGTTTCGTTGCTGCTCTACGGCATGCTCTGTTTTTTCCCCTTCTGCGTACGTGACACGGGCGTGTCACATTTTCCTCTTTCAGCGTGACACGGGGGTGCATGATGGCCTGGGTTTTCTGTACCGTGACATGGGGGTGTCACGGATTGCTTTGTAATGGTGACACGGGCATGTCACCTTCTATTTTCATGCATATTGTCCGCTGTACCCAGACACAGGGGTGTCACGGCTTAGTGTATAATGGTGACACGGGCGTGTCACCCTTTGTTTTCATGCATTTTTGTTTTGCATGCATGGCTGTACGTGCATGTGTTATATATATATATATATTGGTTATATATTAATTGTTATTTGGTTTAATTAAATATATGTAATTGTTTATTTTTATTTTTTAAATGTGATTTAACTTGTGCTTCGATCCAATATGAAGTTCTTGAATTAATTTGATTGAAAATGTGGAATTATGAGTTCGAATGAAATGAACGAATGAGTGAATGACTTGAATGTATGATTTAATTTCTTAATAGTGCACATGAACATAATCTTATCTTTTACATATTCATATCATGATCATTGCATTGTTGAGCGTCTAATTGGTGCATCTTGGGTCGTGTCTCACGGACAATTGTCTTTCTTGCACAGACCAGCTTCCTGGTGACGAGTAGCAGGCCCCGTGAGCTGTTTCCTTGTTTGTTTTGGGTCGTTCAGGTGAGGTTTAATTCTAGCTACATAGAACACGTATAACCCTATGTGAAATTTTAAGCCAAAAACTTATCTATATATTTATAGTTTTCAAATGAGATTGGTTTTCAAATGATTTATCAAACTTTTGAAGGAATTGATTGATGATTGGGCGAGTATTGTATTGCACTGTGGGCCCGAGGGTAGTGGCTCGAGCCAACCGGGAAAGCATGGGCTGACGGGTAACTCGAGAGCTACTCTCACCAAATTGGGATGACCACTGAACCCCTAGGAGATTAGGGGAGGAAGGAGTTCCGGGCTTAGGGATTCATGTACCCTCTGCCCAGACTGATTGGATGGTGGGGCCTTGCAATCCCACCATCACCCGGAGGAAGAAGGATGGACTGAAACTGCTAATTGTGCACCGTAATGAATTGCGTGATCACCTAACTATTGAACAATTGATTGATTGATTGTACACAGTCGGAGTAAGGTTGAAGAATTGCCCTCACTCGCCGGGCCACAAATTGATTGTATTGAATTGTTAAATTGATAAATTGAATTAGTTGTAATCTCGGGCGATAGTATCTTTTACTTTATTAAAAAATTATTACCCGAGATTATAACTTGCATGTATGTGCGCTTATATTTATTTATACCCCTCGCTCAGTCCGTGTTGGACTGACACCTCAACTTTTCAGTTGTTTTGCAGGGCGTGCTAGGCGGGAATTAGAGTCTAGAGTGTCTTTAATTCGGGTCTAGCACACTTCATCCCACATTTTGTTCATGTACAGATATTTTATATATTTTGTTTATGTATTTTGTAGCATGCCTTGTCACTTGTATTAGAGATGATATTGTATTGATATGGAAGGTTGGTATCTATTAGTAAATAAATAAATATGGTACCTATAAGTATTGAATGAATTATTGCTTCCGCTTTTATTACTCTGACTTGTTGGTTTCGTTTTAATTGAGGGTACCCGCCTAGCCTTGAGGAGTCATTTTTTTTTTATTATCTCCCGTTCGCTATAGCTTTAGTTTATGTATGGATTGACCGTTTCATATGTGGATTGGGGCTATAGTGCGGGGGATATGGTGCCTAGCGTTCCGGGTGCTACATCCTATGGTGGTATCAGAGCCCGGTTGCAAAACCGGGTCTCTAGTGTCGTGTCTTGTGAGTCTAGGTCGCACGCCATAGGAACTAATTGTCAATTTGAGAGTCTTGCATCGTTATTTGACGTATTTGAACCTACTTGACTTATTTGAATTTACTTGGATTTGGTGAATTGTTTGAATTTTATGACTTTTGTGCATTTTGCGAACTATTTGCACATATTGGCATCTACTAATTGAACATGCATAATAGTGACTTGATTTCAGGATGGCTCGCGATAGACATCATCGTGATCGTTCTCCTAGGCATCGACATCGTCGACACCATCGCCGGGAGAGATCACCACCTCCTCCTCCACCTCCTCAGGCTCAGCCACAGGACTACATGAATGCAGTGGTGGGTCTTATTGATCAGAGAGTCCGAGATTATCTTCCTCCAGCACCACCAGTTCCACCACCACAGCCGGGAGACCAGATTTCATTAGCTTTCAGGGAGTTCCAGAACCAGCATCCTCCCAAGTTTTATAAAGGGAATGATATTCAGGTTGAGCAGTGGCTGAAGGAAATTGAGAGGATATGGGAGCTTATTCCGTGTGAGTCCCAGGAGAAGGCCCGATGTACTATTTCTTTGATTCAGGGCGAGGCATATTCATGGTGGGAGAGTGCCCGGATTGTGCTAGATGCTGCAGGCGATGAAGTGAATTGGGAAGTTTTCGTCAGGGAGTTCAAGAACAAGTTTATTCCTCCATCTTCTCGCACTCGAAGATTGAAGGAATTTACAGAACTTAATCAAGGAAGCCGGTCAGTTTCAGAGTATATCACCGAGTTTGAGAGATTGTCCCGCTATGCTCCTAATATAGCGAGTGACGATTTCTATAAGGCAATGCAGTTTGTTCAGGGCCTTAGATCGGATATTCAGGCAGCGATTGAGGCGGTCAACACGAGCACATGGGTGAAGGCTACCAAGAAGGCATTGTTGGTTGAGGATTCAGTGAATGCGAGGCGGTCTACTTATCGTTCAGGTTCAGGCTCAGGTTCCGGATCGGGTTTCAGAGGTTCCGGATCGGGGTATAAGGGTTCAGGTTTGGGTTCTGCTTCAGGCAAGAGGCCGATGGTTTATTCTTCTCCACCACCAGCTCCGAAGGGCCCAGGGAAGAAGCCCCGACCAGCGGGACCAGTGATTAGAGCTCCAGTTGCTCCAGCTTTGCCACCACCACCCGAGAGGCCTGCTTGTACCTTCTGTGGTCAGAGGACGCATATCTATGATAACTGCAGGAGGCGTTTGGGTTTATGCTTGATTTGTGGGAGCGACGAGCATATGGTAGACGGATGTCCCGATCGCAGGATGCCACCACCGGGAGCACAGAGACTACTGATCAGGGCTCGTGCTTATGCTTTGGACGGAGAGCAGCCGGATGCTGATATTGATCCAGCCGCCGTAGTTGAAGGTACCATTTGCATACATGGTACGAACATTCATACCTTGTTTGATCTGGGAGCTACTCACTCCTTTCTTTCGAGTGCTATATCTGTTTCTTTGCCTTTGCCTGTTACTCGTTCTTCTGCATGTTATGTGGTTAATACTCCGTTTAGTGGTAGTTTAGAATCTGATCGGGTGTTCAGAGAGGTTCCGGTGAGTATCGAGGGTCGAGTTTTCTTGTCAGACTTCATTGAGCTGCCGATGACTTGCTATGGATCCATTTTGGGTATGGATTGGTTGTACAGACATTCTGCCACAGTTGATTGCAGGGCGAAGAAGGTTCAGTTGGGATCAGATTTGGTAGTGGGTTGGAGTTCCAAGACTGTGCCTCTACTTTCTTTCTCAGAAGCTCATAAGTTGGTTCGAGAGGGAGCCACGGGGTTCATTGCTTACATTCTCAACAAACCCAAGGGTCAAAGTAAGTTGGAAGAAACGGAAGTAGTGAAGGAGTTTCCCGAGGTCTTTCCTGAGGAATTGGATTCGTTACCTCCAGAACGGGAAATTGAGTTTGTGATCGACTTGTACCCTAATGCAGAGCCGTACTCCAAGACTCTGTATCGTATGGCTCCGGCCGAGTTGAAAGAGTTGAAGACTCAACTTGATGCGTTGTTGGAGAGTGGGTGCATTAGACCGAGTTCTTCTCCCTGGGGTGCACCGGTTTTGTTCGTAAAGAAGGACGGGACTTTAAGAATGTGTATAGACTATAGGGAGTTGAACCGGATGACGATCAAGAACAAGTATCCTCTTCCACATATCGAGGAGTTGTTTGACATACTTCAGGGATCTAGAGTCTACTTGAAATTGGATTTGAGACAAGGATACTACCAGCTGCGAATCCGAGCAGAGGATATTTCTAAGACAGGATTTAGTACTCGGTATGGGGATTATGAGTTCGTAGTGATGCCGTTTGGTTTGACTAATGCCCCAGCAGCTTTTATGGATATGATGCACAGGATTTTCAGGCCTTTTCTGGATAAGTTCGTGGTCTTCTTTATTGATGATATTCTGGTTTTCTCTAAGTCTACCGAGGAGCATGCGAGGCATCTTCAGTTGGTATTGAGGACTTTGAAGGAGCATCAGTTATTTGCCAAATTCAGCAAGTGTGAGTTTTGGATTGACAGGGTGTCATTCTTGGGTCACGTGATTTCGGGCAATGGTTTGGAGGTCGATCCTTCAAAGATTGAGTCGGTTCTGAAGTGGGAGAAACCTAAGAATGCCTCAGAAATCAGGAGTTTCTTGGGTTTGGCAGGTTACTACCGGAGGTTTGTTAAAGATTTCTCCAAGTTAGCAGCTCCTTTAACACGGTTGATGAAGAAGAATGTGAAATTTGATTGGGATGAAGGTTGTGAGAGAAGTTTCACCTTCTTGAAAGAGAAGTTAGTTTCTGCTCCAGTGTTAGCCAGGAAGGTTCTGAAGGATATGCTGTTTTTACGGATGCTTCTAAGGAAGGCTTGGGATGTGTGTTGACTCAGAAGGGTAAGGTAATTGCTTATGCATCCCGGAAGTTGAAAGAGCACGAGAAGAATTATCCAACACATGATCTTGAGCTCGCCGCCGTAGTCTTTGCACTTGGAAAGTGGAGACATTATTTGTACGGGGTGTCTTTCGAGATTTTCACCGACCACAAGAGCCTTCAGTATTTATTCACTCAGAAGGATTTGAATATGAGGCAGCGGCGTTGGATGGAAAGGTTGGAAGATTATGATTGCACGATTAAGTACCATCCCGGCAAAGCCAACGTGGTCGCCGATGCACTTAGTAGGAAGGCTAGTGTGTCGAGCTTGGAAGTGGGTGAAAGTAGTGGAATCAAGCCAATTGTTTTAAGGGCTCGAGTTTCTAATATTTCGAATCAGCCGGATTTGAAGCACAAGTTGTTTGAGGCTCAGGGTACGGATGTGGAAGTTCAGAGATTGATAGCTAAGGCAAGAGGTGATCCGGAGTGTCCATTCGGGTTCGATGAAACCGGTCTTCTTCATTTCAAGAATCGAGTGGTTGTACCCGAAGAGTTGAAACGGGTATTGCTCGAGGAAGCTCACAGATTGGCTTATTCCATCCACCCAGGAGGAAACAAGATGTATAAGGATTTAAGGCAATATTATTGGTGGCGTGGATTGAAGAAGGATGTGGCTGAGTATGTGAAGCATTGTCTCACTTGTCAGAAAGTGAAAGCCGAGCATCAGAAACCGGGAGGTCTTCTTTAGCCGTTACCTATTCCTGAATGGAAGTGGGAACAGGTGACGATGGATTTCGTGTCCGGATTACCTAAGGTGAAAGGTGGATTCGATGGAATTTGGGTGATTGTGGACCGTTTGACGAAGTCTGCACATTTTCTGCCGGTTCGGATGCCGTATAAGATTCGTAAGCTAGCCGAGCTTTATAACCGGGAGATTGTTAGACTTCATGGGATTCCGGTTAGTATAGTCTCAGACAGAGATCCACGGTTCACTTCGAAGTTGTGGCGTGATTTGCAAGATGTTTTGGGTACGAAGCTTCAGTTTGGCACAACATTTCATCCTCAGAAGGATGGTCAGTCCGAGAGATTAATAAGGTATCTCGAGGATTTGCTTCGAGCTTGTTCTTTGGATTTTCAGTCTTCTTGGCATGATCAGCTACCTTTGAATGAGTTTGCGTACAACAACAGTTTTCAGGCTTCGATTGGAATGGCAC
This sequence comes from Lantana camara, assembly GCA_037501455.1. Lineage (NCBI taxonomy): Eukaryota > Viridiplantae > Streptophyta > Magnoliopsida > Lamiales > Verbenaceae > Lantana > Lantana camara. The sequence continues at coordinate 94,923,226 of CM074856.1, forward strand.
CGTATGAGCTACTTTATGGTCAGAAGTGTCGTTCTCCGTTGTTCTTTGACTTGGAGGAGTGGAAATGGACTAAGCAAGAAGGTGTTAAGAAAGGTGAGAAATTGGAAAAACCTTCTAAGGCTGTTGAAGCTATGATTGAGAAAGTCTAATTAATAAAACAACGGATGAAATCAGCTCAGGATAGACAGAAGAGCTACGCCGATTGTCGTAGAAGGGATCTCGAGTTTGAAGTTGGAGATCGGGTATTCTTGAAGGCGTCTCCACGTAAAGGATTTGCTCAGATTGGGAAAGGAGGTAAGCTTAAGCCTCGTTATTTAGGTCCTTATGAGATTTTGGAAAGAGTTGGAGAAGTTGCTTACAGATTGGACCTACCACCGAGCCTCACGGGGATTTATAATGTATTTCACGTCTCTCAGTTAAGGAAATACTACCCCGATGAAACCGAGATCATTCCCGTTGAAGAAGTGGAATTGGAACCAAACCTTACCTTTGTTCAGAAACCGGTTAAGTTATTGGATAAGAAGTTTCAGGAATTGAGAAACCGGAAGATTCCCATGGTTAAGGTTCTTTGGAGAAGTGACAAGACCGAAGAAGCCACGTGGGAGACTGAAGACAAGATGAGACGGTTCCATCCAGAGTTGTTCCCTTCCGATCAGTGAATCTGGGGACCAGATTTTTTTAAGGAGGGAGGATTGTAACGCCCCAGCTTTCGGCATTTCAGGTATGAACGATGCGTGTGGGTTTGAGAGTTGTAATTTAACTATTATTTGATCATTTCTTTAACTTTTCATGTCATGACATAATTTTATAAAATTATATTCTAAGTATTTTTGTGAAATTCATATCATATTATAATTGTCGTATACATTGAACGTGATTGTAATGTGAATTAATTTCCCTAACTTGACTTAATTTCGTTGTGACCTTATTTGATCATTCTCATGAATTAGGGGACTTAATTGCATTGGATCTAATTGATCATTTGTTATAGAATTGGACTTCATTACATGACTTATCAAATGGGACGACTTAATAGCAATATTGGCCAATTCTTTCTCCTTCATAGCAGCAATCACGTTCCATTCCTTCCCATTTCATACAAAACATAACATACATAATTGCTGTTGCTTCCCTTGCCAACCGAGCCAACCCTCTTCAAGCTAGGTGGAAGATCTCATCTTACAAGCTTCATATTTGTGGGTTTTATGATCATTCAAGCATCATCAACATCATCTCTTCACCTTAGCATCTATTTCTTGCATTTGAGGTATTTTGGAACTTTGATGAATTTCTTGGAAATATGGTATAGATAGGGCTTTGTATTGAATGGGTTAATTTGTGTATTGGTTATTGGAAACATGTTTATGAACTTTGTGCTTAATTTGGATGTATTCAACTTGTTGATATTGCACTTGGAGCATGATTGATGATTTGGGTTTGTTTTGATGAAATCTTGATGATCTAATGTGGAATTAGGTGTTTTACGAGTTGTTGATGATCTATATGTAAGCTAGTATGTTTATTGTGTTGGAAAACAGGAATCAGAAAGCAGCGGAAATTTAAAAATTTTCCAACAAAAGGATCTTGGACTCGCAATCGTGTATCCAAATTCGTAGGGATAAGAAACTTACTTTCTTAATTGTCTTTCTTGAAGCGTTTCAAGCCACCCAAGAACGCTCTTCATGCGGTAATGGCAACCCGTCCCTCGAAAGTCTCTTTCTACTTCAGAATCCATTGTAGGGATAACAATCCACACCAACCTAGATTCAATTCATGTTAGGGAAGTTCTTAACAATATAACATAAAGAAAGAAACATGAAACGAGAAAGGCATGATCGAAAGTCCCTTCGAAAACCAGTTTTGCGAAAGTAGAAATCTGCCAGCCATAAAACCCTCGTGAAAAAACTCATCGTTCAGGATATGGACGAACGGTTTTCGCCATCTTCTTTGGTTCGATTTTTTCACTCGTTTTCTTTCGGGTTCAGAACCGTTTCATCATCCCTTCTGATCGTTTTGCTTGATCCCCACTTTTTGGTAAAGCTCGAATCTTCAAAACTTCTAACTTGAAGCTCTCTAGAGATAGTCCACCAACTTGGCTACAATCTAACTAGTAAGGATGCTAGTTCTCTAGTTAGTGTTTAGGCTTAACCTAGGGTTTCGTATATCTTGGAGAAAGGATGGTGTTCAACACATGAACCAAAAGAATTCTCAATTAGCTCTAAGGGGAGCTCGAGCTCCCCTATTTATAAGAGGGGAGGACCGAAAATCCTAGTCCTTACGGACTAAGGATTTGGTCCCTCTCTCATATTACTTGATCAGCAAGTAATTTTGACTTTGACTTTGAATTCAAATTCAAATCAACTTTCAAGAGAGCTAAAAATATCCAAACTATTTTTGGATAATTTTATACTTTATTTATTTAAAATAAATAACTTATTTTATCTAATTAATTAATTCACAATTAATTAACTAGATTATTTTTCTCCAAAATAAGACTTTCTTTTTAATTCAAAATTAAACCAAAGTCTATTAAATAATTAATCACATTAATTATTTAACACATAAATAAATATACACATATATTTACACACGTGTGAGACACGTGTCACAAGGACACGTGTCACTCACGTAAGCCACACGTGTGGTTCACACGTGTGGCACCCTTTTGGCCCGATTAACTCGTTTAATCATTTTAAAGCCTCAACTCATGTAACCAAGTTGTTGTGTGTGACCCTCTAGGTTCTCAATTCAATTAGCAGTGACCCTAATTAATTAATTCACTAATTAATTAATCAGTCCACAGATTAAACGACCATAGTCTAGCAACAAGTGTTTAACCCCTAGCTGAATTGGAATGTTCGGATTCGACAGAACCTTTAAGTCATTGATTCATGTGAGATACAATCCTCCTACTTACTATCTCTCAACCAAGATCTAGGGTAAGGGAATAATTAGAACCCTAATAATCCGGTCTTAAAGCTAAGTGCATTTCATATCCATTTGATCTCAATCCAAGAAACCCTTTTCTTGATGTCTTGATCTACTACCTTGGCCAAGGACTCCATATGGCATATGAATGACTTACACAATAAGAGATCACCTTGCAAACGCAAGTGTAGGTCCTTTCTCGATTCTCATTCACTTTCATGAATCACATGTGCAGCCCCAGCATAAACCTTGAATCAGTTGTCTAAGGCGACACCCTTTAAAGCTTATACCTAAAACTACAGAGTTAACTCATAAAGTGACATGGAACCTCAAGTCTAAGGATCAATTAATCACATCAATGACTCGTGAGATATTTCCTAATCTGGAAGTTTCTATTTCCTGAAATAGAAACTTCCTTTCCCATTTAGGAATCTTCTCACACGGGGCACCTCAGTGAACTTACTTATTGAAGTAAGCACCCTTATGTATCACGCACGTATCAACTATACACTTTGCACCTCCATGAAACAAGGTGGTCCTTCTTAAGGGCGTGATCCGACAAGCAAGCCTTAGAGGAGTCAGGTTGACACTCCCACTGTCTGTAGGACTCATCCGCTTGGAGTATTTTACTAATCATGACTTATGTGAAATAGGGCTCGTTTCATGAACCATTTCACCTAAATGGTAGAGTCCTAAAGTCATCAGGATTAGGGGAGTTCTCATACATGCACAGCTAAAGTAAACGCATACCAAACAAGAGCATATAAAGAAGTGTTTGCCTGTGATATTAATCATTCGTATATTATTTAAAGATTGTCTGCGATACTAGGAAAGTCCAAAAACGGATTATGACTAATCGGCTTTCTAGGGCACTATTCCTAACATATTGCATGAAATATATGTGTTTGAACTTGATTATGGATCATTTTGTGGATTGTTGTTGTTGTTTCGTTGCTGCTCTGCGGTATGCTCTGTTTTTTTTCCCTTCTGCGTACGTGACACGGGCGTGTCACATTTTCCTCTTTCAGCATGACACGGGGGTGCATGATGGCCTGGTTTTTCTGTACCGTGACATGGGGGTGTCACGGATTGCTTTGTAATGGTGGCACGGGCGTGTCACCTTCTATTTTCATGCATATTGTCCGCTGTACCCAGACACGGGGGTGTCACGGCTTAGTGTATAATGGTGACACGGGCGTGTCACCCTTTGTTTTCATGCATTTTTGTTTTGCATGCATGGCTGTACGTGCATGTGTTATATATATATATTGGTTATATATTAATTGTTATTTGGTTTAATTGAATATATGTAATTGTTTATTTTTATTTTTTAAATGTGATTTAACTTGTGCTTCGATCCTATATGAAGTTCTTGAATTAATTTGGTTGAAAATGTGGAATTATGAGTTCGAATGAAATGAACGAATGAGTGAATGACGTGAATGTATGATTTAATTTCTTAATAGTGCACATGAACATAATCTTATCTTTTACATATTCATATCATGATCATTGCATTGCCGAGCGTCTAATTGGTGCATCTTGGGTCGTGTCTCACGGACAATTCTCTTTCTTGCACAGACCAGCTTCCTGGTGACGAGGAGCAGGCCCCGTGAGCTGTTTCCTTGTTTGTTTTGGGTCGTTCAGGTGAGGTTTAATTCTAGCTACATAGAACCCGTATAACCCTATGTGAAATTTTAAGCCAAAAACTTATCTATATATTTATAGTTTTCAAATGAGATTGGTTTTCAAATGATTTATCAAACTTTTAAAGGAATTGATTGATTGATTGGGCGAGTATTGTATTGCACTGTGGGCCCTAGGGTAGTGGCTCGAGCCGACCGGGAAAGCATGGGCTGACGGGTAACTCGAGAGCTACTCTCACCAAATTGGGATGACCCCTGAACCGCCTAGGAGATTAGGGGAGGAAGGAGTTCCGGGCTTAGGGATTCATGTACCCTCTACCCAGACTGATTGGATGGTGGGGCCTTGCAATCCCACCATCACCCGGAGGAAGAAGGATGGACTGAAACTGCTAATTGTGCACCGTAAAGAATTGCGTGATCACCTAACTATTGAACAATTGACTGATTGATTGTACACAGTCGGAGTAAGGTTGGAGAATTGCCCTCACTCGCCGGGCCACAAATTGATTGTATTGAAATGTTAAATTGATAAATTGAATTAGTTGTAATCTCGGGCGATAGTATCTTTTACTTTATTAAAAAATTATTACCCGAGATTATAACTTGCATGTATGTGTGCTTATATTTATTTGTACCCCTCGGTTAGTCCGTGTTGGACTGACACCTCAACTTTTCAGTTGTTTTGCAGGGCATGCTAGGAGGGAATTAGAGTCTAGAGTGTCTTTAATTCGGGTCTAGCACACTCATCCCACATTTTGTTCATGTACAGATATTTTATATATTTTGTTTATGTATTTTGTAGCATGCCTTGTCACTTGTATTAGAGATGATATTGTATTGATATGGAAGGTTGGTATCTATTAGTAAATAAATAAATTGGTACCTATAAGTATTGAATGAATTATTGCTTCCGCTTTTATTACTCTGATTGTTGGTTTGGTTTTAATTGAGGGTACCCGCCTAGCCTTGAGGAGACGTTTTTTTTTTATTGTCTCCCGTTCGCTATAGCTTTGGTTCATGTATGGATTGGCCGTTTCATATGTGGATTGGGGCTATAGTGCGGGGGATGTGGTGCCTAACGTTCCGGGTGCTACAACTTGCTCCTAGTCTTTCTCTCTTTCTTGGTATTGTTCGATAAGGTTAAAAAGTTAGTTTCTCTTCTATTAGTTATCTATGACCCTTAATCCCTAAAGTGCAAGTTTTACTCCAAAACTTATTATATATTTATATATATCGAGTCCTTCCAAAATGGGCCAAATTATTTTCAAGTTAAACAACCCCTCGTCGCTATTGTATTGCTATTATATTATTCCCACCTATTATTTCGGCGAACCATTATTTGCATTGATTGTTGGGCCCGGAGCTGCGTGCATAGAGGGATCAGGGAAAGTGTGGACTGATGGCAAACTACGTTTATGAGTCGCACACTCTATTGTACGACGATACCAGACCCAATTAGGAGGTTAGTGGGGAATAGGAATCGGGTCTTAGGGAGTCATGAACCCTCCGACCACCATGATTGGATGGAACGGGCCTTGATAACTTATCCATTAAAGGGAGGAAAAAGGTTGGAATTGATTTATTGATTGATTGACTGTATTGCTTGATTGTGTAACATCCCGCCCATCCGGCCGTCCAGGTACGCCATCTCGAGAGTGCTACTTGCGCATTTAAATTATTTAATTACGCAATAATTTGATTAATATGTTGTTTACTTGATATTCTTGATAATATTTGAATTAATTGCTAAGTATGTGTTTAGAATTTTGAATGTTTTGCCTATTTTCGCCTCGTTCTTGATTCGTTTGAGTTCGAACTTATTTTTTATTTTTATGACTACGTGATATGCATGAATTAAATGTGTTATGGACTTGGCTATATGCTCATTTTATGTTTTTAAGTTCGTTTGATACAGTTCTTGAACCTTTTTATTTGTTAGGGACTTAAGGGCCTAACTAGTTTTAGCGCGCCTTGGGTTCCGGGAGGCATAACTCAAGATCGGGAAATCAAATTCGAATTTTGGAAGTGGTGTTGGACTTATAACAAACAAAGGAAGCCAAGGAATCTAACTTTGTATTTTTCTAAGCCCGTTTAATCCTCCGAATTTCGCCCGAACTGAGCCAGTGTGACAGATTTACCACCTTTGACTAAAATAGCCATAACTTTCTCATTTCAACTACTTTTTGACCAATTCTTGGGTCCACACTCCACTCACTCACCCCTCTATCTCCTACCCTTTCCCATTTCGGACCCAAGCCAAGAAAAAGGGAGAATTTGCAGCTGAATCAAGAAAGGAGGAAAAAACCCACCACTATTCACCACTCCAAGAATTTGAGCTCAAACCTTGATCAAATCTCTTCCAACTCAAGAGGTAAGTTATTATTTGTACTCGACATCCCTTTGTGATCATTTTACCTATGAGCTTGCAAGATTTCTCCATGATTTGAGCATTCTATGACAGATGACATGAATAGTAAGGGTTAATGGAGTATTTGATGAACTCTTGCCCATTCTTGTTGCATTTCTTGATTTGAAGTTAGTTATATGTTCCTTAGACCTTCCTCCTTGTAATTATGAGCATGAATTTCGTGATAGTTGGCTACATATCAAACCACCATTAATGGATTTCTCATGACCTTGAAGAACATGAACTTGTTTAAGCATCTCTTCCTTTCTCATGAGTTTAGCTTCGGCTTTTGCATGTTTTAGGGCATGAATCTTTGAATCTTTACTACATAAACCATGTATGATGTGTTGGGTTGGGTGTGGAGTGGTTTTCTTGGAGTCTTGGAGCTGGAATAGGGGCTGGAATTTTGTGCGGGTTAACGCTCGTTTGCGGTTCTAAGGCTTTTTGGGAGTAACGGCCGTTACTCCCAGCTAGTGGCTTCTATACCAGGTAACGGCCGTTACCTGGGTTGTGCTGGGGTGGGACTAACAGCCGTTAGTGTAACATCCCGGTTCTTCGGATGTGGCGTTGGACTTATAACAAACAAAGAAAGCCAAGGAATCTAACTTTGTATTTTTCTAAGCCCGTTTGATCCTCCAATTTCGCCCGAACTGAGCCCGTGTGACAGATTTGGCACCTTTGACTAAAATAGCCATAACTTTCTCATTTCAACTACTTTTTAACCAATTATGGGTCCACACTCCACTAACTCACCCCTCTATCTCCTACCCTTTCCCATTTCGGACCCCAAACCAAGAAAAAGGGAGAATTTGCAGTTGAATCAAGAAAGGAGGAAAAAACCCACCACTATTCACCACTCCAGAATTAGAGCTCAAACCTTGATCAAATCTCTTCCAACTCAAGATGTAAGTTATTATTTGTGCTCGACATCCCTTTGTGATTATTTTACCTATGAGCTTGCAAGATTTCTCCATGATTTGAGCATTCTATGACAGATGACATGAATAGTAAGGGTTAATGGAGTATTTGATGAATTCTTGCCCATTCTTGTTGCATTTCTTGATTTGAAGTTAGTTATATATTCCTTAGACCTTCCTCCTTGTAATTATGAGAATGAATTTCGTGACAGTTGGTTGCATATCAAACCACCATTAATGGATTTCTGATGACCTTGAAGAACATGAACTTGTTTAAGCATCTCTTCCTTTCTTGTGAGTTTAGCTTCGGTTTTTGCATGTTTTAGGGCATGAATCTTTGAATCTTTACTGCATAAACCATGTATGATGTGTTGGCTTGGGTGTGGAGTGGTTTTCTTGGAGTTTTGGGGATGGAATAGGGGTTGGAATTTTGTGCGGGTTAATGCCCGTTTACGGTTCTAGGGCTTTTTGGGAGTAACGGCGGTTACTCCTAGCTAGTGGCTTCTGTACCAAGTAACGGCCGTTACCTGGGTTGTGCTGGGGTGGGATTAACAGCCGTTAGTGTAACATCCCTGTTCTTCGGTATCCCAGGTACGACGTTACGAGAGAGTTTAATTCCGTATTTATGTGATTCGGATGCTTTAAGTGTCAACGTGTACCTTATTTAAGTTATATGCATTTTAGAATTTAATTAAAATGTTTGGGCTCGAATGCCCAATATTTGAAAGATTAGGGACCTGATTGTAAGTAAGGTGTTTTAGCCTTTGTGGCAACCTTGAGCTCGGGAATTCGAATTCTAATTTCGACCCCTTCATTGAGTTCGTTTCGACGATTCGGATTCAATGAAATTAACTTCATATTTTCCTAAAGCCGTTTGATAGCCCTACCCCTTTAAAATCCGATCCGTTTGGATTGGATACCGTTTGACCCTACCCAACCCGACCCATTTTCGGCTCCTTTTGAGCTGAAACATAACCGTTTTTTGCTCCTCATTTCACGTGAGATAAGGAAGAAGAAGTCCCCCCCCTTTTGGACATTCAAGCTCCGAGCTTGAGTTTACAAGATCCGACCACCCGATCGAAGAACCAACGTAACCATTGTTTTCCTCTTGTTACGTGCTTTAATTTAGTATCTCTTTCGTGCCTGTATTACGTGTCTAAGTGGCCTAATTCGGGAGAGGATAAATAGTGCTAGGTTCAGGATTTCGGGTGTTTGAGCTCGTTTCGGGAGCTCTAACTTGTATTATGTGATCTACGTGTTATGCTTGCTTCGTGGTATTAATTTCGGGGTGTTTCGTAGTTGGTTGGGGCTATTTTAGTAGTTTTGTTGTTGCTCCCGATGCCACGGCTTCTGTTTCTGCTTCTTTGTGTGCGAACCAGGCGGGAATGCATAGCCTGAGGACCGGAACGGCCCTTCCGGTCCTAGGTGATGTCAGCGGCCAAGTGTGGGAAGGGCCATTCCCATTAGCCCTTGTGCTCGGAACGGCCGTTCCCATGGGCGGAGGGCTTCTGTACTCCTGAACGGCCGTTCGACCTAGTAAGGGGAGTGATCCGAACGGCCGTTCGGGTCCCCTGTGGTGTGTTTGTGATCCGTTTTGTTCGTTAACTTGTTTCTTTCGCCTTTTCCCTCCCTGATCTTGATCCTTTCATACAATGTGTTTAACATATGATGTGATATGATATAAATGTGAAATTGCGTATTATGATATGTCTTGTAATTATATGCTTTAATTTGGTGCTAAAACGTGTTACGTGTCTCTAATTGATTAAGTGCCGTTATATGCATTTCGATTACCTTTATTTGCATTAATTGTGCACATGAACATGTCTTAATATGTTTTATGCATATGTTAAGCTATGAAAATGCATTCCTTTGCATGAATGAGTTTGAATATGAACCTTGCCTATGTGTTTCCATCTTTTAAGTGATAGTACATACACCGTGCATCTATATGGTTTATCCTTGAGTCTAAGTCTTGTCTTTTGCCTTCAGTTTGTTCAGGTGCACCCGGGGTGGTGTTTTGTCGGTCAAGTTGATTCCGTGGTGAATTAAGTGTTTTGTCTTCGGTTTCTTTTGGTGTAAGGTGAGGTTAGGATATAGTTATACCCTAATGTAACGTGCTCCTTTTGAATGCATGCGATTTATAAGCCCTATGTATATGTAAATATGTATTCCATACGTATTTTGATGGTTTTGTTATACGTTTGGAGGTATGAACACTATGTATGAGCCTATGTATGCTTGTGTTGAATTTGGTAAGTTTGTATGTGGTATATACGATTGTATATATGTATAGTTTGTATGCATGGAATACGTATGTATGTGTGTGTGTATATGATACGTATGTTTGTGGCACGCACGATATGTTTTGGTATGCACGTTTGTAGCGGGCTTAGCATTTGATATGCCTTGTACGTGTTATGAATTTGTTTGATGGGGCCCCGACGTACGTAATTTGCTAAGGATGTATTGGAACCCATCTGGGAGTGGGTTGGGGGATGGAGTCCTGAGGGTTTGAGGAGCATTGAGCACTGCCCTCATCCGTTTTTGCATGGCTAGGGTTGCACAGCCCTTCCATCACCTTGTTTTGAGGTTTGATATGTCTGCACCTGTTGATACGTATTGTTTTGTTTATTTCATTGTTTACACTTTTTTTCTTGAGGAGTTTGAGAGGTTTGCACTCGTGCCCGCCGAGTTTCGTTACTTTTGTCTTAAGTTCGTGAAACAGGGGTAGATTAATAAATAAAAATAAAATTAGGTATACTTTTAACTTAATAAAATATGTTTTGATAAGTTTGCTAAGTCTGCATGAATTTGAACGTACACTTTGATATAAGTTAAGTTAAGTTTCGCTTGTTCTGTTTTGCTATGTCACCCTATATATATATTATCATGGGCAAATGTTTTGGTGGGCAAAAACTAATCCTGGATTCACGAACATCTTCTTTTGACGTGCTTTATTGTGTATATATGTGTAGCGTGTGTGTGTTAACCCCTCGCTCAATCAAGTGTGACTGACCGCTCCCTCTTTACGTTTTTAGCTTTGCAGGTTTGCTTTGGAGGTTCGAGCTAGGCGGAGTCTGTCAGTTTGTGGAGTCCGTTTCGAGTCGGTCTTTTGTATAGTCTGCATTTCGCATTTTGTATTTCGTTTTGAGTTATGTTTTTATGATATGATTGTACTTTTGTATAAATATGATAGGTTTAATTATGATTTGAATTCGGGATAGGCGTCTAGGGCTAGAATGAACCCGTTTGCATGTATTATTTATGTTATGCTTTTACTTCGGGATTAGGAATTATGCTAGTTTGAACCCGTCACCTGTTTGCATGGTTTTGATTTTCGTATGACATGAGCACGCTTCCGCATATTTTGTTATGTACGGTTATGTGCAGGGTTATGTTCCGCCTAGCTTAGGTTTTGGTTCTGTTTATCTCCGTTCGCTTTGGCTCGGCACGTGTGCGGAGGTCTGGTTTCGTTAAACGTGTCAGGCTATAGCGCGGGGGTGTGGTGCCCACCGTTGGGGTGCTACATCTAAAGTTATATCAGAGCCCCAGGTTTCAAAACCAGGGTTCGGTGTCATGTCGTGTATGTATAGGTTCATACGACATAGGACAATTTGGCTATGTACACGTTTGCATCATGAATTGATTTGCTTTGCATGTGAAAAATTTCTGTTACTTGGTTATTCTTATATTGCGCAATGCACTGCATCTCTTAATTGCTCTGGATTGATTTGGTTATGTGACATATGCACTTACTAATCGACACGCAAATACCTCTATTGTAGTTGTTGGGATTTTCAGGATGCCACCACGTAGATAACACTACGCTCGACCTTCTTATTAACATCTGTACAATCAAGGGCAGTCTTCAACCGGAGCACCACCTATGAATCCGATGGCAATGAAGTACCGGGAGTTCAAGGCATTTGATCCTCCTCAATTCCGAGAAGGAGATGACACAAAGACAGAGGAATGGCTCTCAGAGATAGAGAGCATATTTGAGATATAGCCGTGTGATTCCCAGGACATGGCTCGCATTGCGATACAACTTCTACAAGGCCAAGCAAGACAACGGTGGAAAGGAATTGGCCAATAATTAGAGGCATCGAGCAAAGAGATGACATGAGATGTGTTTGTTCGGGATTTTAGGAAAAGGTTCTCACCGGCCATTTTACAAGAATGAAGACTCGAAGAATTCCTCACGTTAAGATAAGAAGACTGTAACACCCCAAACGGAGGATGCCACATCCCACGCACTAAGGCCCAGACCCGGTCACGAAATGGAAAGTCCATGCCCGAATCCGAATCATAGCGAACGGGAGACTAACTCACACACTAGGCTAGGCGGATCTAACTCGATAAACTCAGAGCGCGGAAGCAAATAAAACCAACAACATCAGATAGCGGAAGCATTTAAAACAAAACATGCAAAGCAGGTGACGGGTTCAACTATCCCTAGAACCTGTCCCGAAAAGTCCATATTAATAAATGATATGATCTAGAATTAAACAGTTATACATAACTTGTCCAAAACCTAATGTAATATAAGACAACCTTAAACAAAGACAACAAACTCGACATGACAACCGAACACAAAGACTGACTCACGCCGCCTAGCTCGAACTCCAAAGCAAAGCCTGCAAACAAAAAGATAAAATGAGGGGGTCAGTCAACTGACTGAGTGAGGGGGCTAACGCACACCCACAATATATATATAGAGCGCAGCGCATATCAAAAGGGTGGACTCATGAACCGGGGATAGGTGTTGCATACCAGAACATTTCAAAACAACCCAAAATAGATATAAGTTTAGAAAGCATTTTCAGAAAGACTCTATCCCGATTCATAATTCCCATAACAGATCATAACATATGCTCGGCGAGTACGAGCTTCCAACCTTTACTCCTCATAACAGAACAAAACGAAAATACAAAAATAAATCCCTCTTCAACTCCAATGATGGAAGAGCCATGCGTTGGCCCTAACCATCCAGAACAGACATACTCACAAGGGGTAGCGAGCCCACAAGTGCCCTCCCCGGCTGTACACCGAAGGCTCAGGATATCACGCCTCCTCTATCTCCCTGAGTCGCGCAATGATATCTCAAAAGGAACTACGCACAGGTTTATCCCCGACGGCCCTAACCGACTCGGGGGCTCCTTACCCATAGCTCCTCGGATCCACATACATACATATATACAGATGCCAATATTTCATGGCCAACTCGCTACAGAATCATAACATATCAGAATTTTCCAAAATAGCTTACATATGTCTTAATAATTAATTTTTCCAAAACCAAGGATGGTCCACAAGGTCATAATCATAACATATCCAACTTATATCTAATCATATATAGTATATAACCGCATGCGGGGATTGAAATCTGTAACGCCCCAAACGAAGGATGCCACATCCCCCGCACTGAGACCCAGACCCGGTCATGAAATGGAAGTCCATGCCCGAATCCGAATCAGAGCGAACGGGAGACAAACGCACACGCTATGCTAGGTGGATCTAACTCGACAAACTCAGAGTGCGGAAGCAATTCAAACATTCAAAACAAGATAGCGGAAGCATTAAATCAACATTCAAAACAAGTGACGGGTTCAACTAGCATAGATACCTAGTCCCGAATATCATCAAACATAACAGGTGATGGGTTCAACTAGCATAGATACCTAGTCCCGAATATCCGATCAACATAATGTAATAATCATCAAGTGCCACACAGGGCTGAATACGAATGCCTCACAGGGCTACAGAAAGGTAAAGTAATCTCAAGTCTACAAGTCATGACATAAGTAAAGTGTAAGAAAGACAAATGCAACTAGAAAGGCTAAACCGACGAAGTGCAACTCAAAGGACTCACTCCCGCCTAGCAAACGCCAACAGACCTGCAACTAAAAGTTTAAATGAGGGGTCAGTCAACTTGACCGAGTGAGGGGGCTAACGCACACCCGCAATATATATATAAAGAGCATAGCATAGAATAAAAGGATGGACTCATGATGCGGGGATAGGTGTTGCATACCAAAACATTTCGAAATCACCCAAATAGATATAGATATAAGTTTAGAAACCATTTTCCAGAAGGACTCTATCCCGAGTCATAATTCCATAACAGAAAAGAACACATGCTCGGCGAGTACGAGCTTCCCACCTTTACTCCTCATAACAGAACAAAATAGAAATATAGAAATAAGTCCCTCCTCAACTCCAGTGATGGAAGAACCCCGTATTGGCTCTAACCATCCATAATAAAACCGTCTAAAATAGACTCGACCTCAAGGGGTAGCGAACACACAAGAGTCCTTCCCGGCCTTAACCGAAGGCTCAAGATATCACGCCTCCCCTATCTCCCTGAGTCGCGCAATGATATCTCAAATGGAACATACGCACATGGTTGAAACCCCGACGACCCTAACCGTCCCGAGGGACCCCATTACCCGTAGCTCCTCGGATCCACAACAGAATAGAACAGATACCATATATCATGGCAAACTCGCTACAGAATTGTAGCGCCTCCACTTTGCTGGTAGAGAGCGGCGCCCCAACCCCCGCACTAAAGCACCCCTCAAGTAATGGTGTGAGCCATCACTCAAGAAATACCCCAGCGAATGGCATATCCATTAACGATTAACAAATAGTGTTTAACTATGTGGCTTATGCAGCGGAAAATCAGAGTATTTTAAAACTTTTCAAAACATGTGTGTGATGGCATATAAACAAGCAAGTACTGATCGTTAAGTAGAAGAGACTATTAACATTACTATATCAATTGAACATTATCACGGGAGTATAAGATAGCAATTGTAGCAGTATCCAAGTAGCAGAAGGATTATTACAAAAGCATTAAAGCAAGGTATCAATGCAGCCATATAACATATGCAGGACACAAAATAGATTAATAAAGTAAAGTCCTGACTCAAACAAAATGAACACTCTAGAGCTTCAAGATACCTCTAGACTGCGGCTGCAAGACCTAAAACCATGAGGTCAGAAAACAGGTAGAGGTATTAGTCAAAATGACTAAGTGAGGGATAACTTTAAAAGAAAGTACTTAAAGTAAACGTTTGAAGTAATGTTCATAAGGTAAAACCTTTAATGCAAAGCTTTAATGAAGAACTTAGGAATAAGTTCAAGTGATAAAACCCTTTAATGCAATGCTATAAGAAATGAGAGTTTTCAAAAAACTTTGATGAATGCTGTCACACGCGCACACATATGCTATGATTTGGTTCATATGATTTTCATAAAACGGGATAAGGGTAGGGAACAACTTTGCAAGATATGAACCAACTTTATGAAAACATTGATGCCCGCAAGCTAGGCTTCTCCATCCTTACTCCAGAAAACATGACAATTAATAGGGTGTCGGACCGAGATCAACAACACCCTAACACATACACACATGCACCATCCTCCACCAAGTTTCACTTCGGGAAGCGACCCCTAGGTGACCATTAACCATTGATTTGGGAATAGATTTGCGGTCCATTCCCGACAATTGTCCTGACTTAACCAAACCTCCTGATTAAAGTCGGTATCTATCGCCTAGTGTGGCGGCTGGTATTAGTGATGTCGTTGGCGCTCACCTCCCGAGCATCACCTCTACACATAACCGCCGGGCCCATACCATTAACCATTGATTGCTTGCACCATTGATGACATCCAGAATAAATCCGAATGTATGAACCATTGAACATATGCATTGAACCATTGATGCAATACTTTGAAAACATGAACCATTGATGCTGTACTTTGAAAACATGAACTATTGATGCATTACTTTGAAAACATGAACCATTGATGCATTACTTTGAAAATATGAACCATTGATGTTGTACTTTGAAAACATGTGCCTTTTATCAATGAATATGGATAGGTCTGGGTTCTTTGAAGAATCATCCCTATAAAGGGTATTTCAAAACAAGAATGTAAAGCACTAGGCTTTGAGTTTCAAAACAATTGAATCCTTAAGTATTCATGGTTCCAGTTGAACATTTATAACCTCACCTATTAGTAATAGTAGGTAGGATAGATTATGGAGTGCCCTGGGGATTCCAGTGCTCAACCTTAACTCCTGTAAGTGTGTACTAAGGTGAGCTTAAGAACTAAGACACACTTCTATCACGATGCACATAATCATATAAAACAAGTACAGAACATGTAATGACAAGAGAGTAATACCATTTAAGGTATTAGAGAAGGATAAAACACAAAGGAATCCTTAAAGTGAGTTATCATTAACGTGGGACTATGATCTAAGTATAACCGATTAGAAATTAATCAAATTATGAATCCTAAACGTATACCTTAGGGTTATAAAACAAGTTCTTGAAAGAAAACACATTTTGAAATCACATTTTAGACCCTGGATTTGAAAACCCTAAGTGTAAATGTCTATTAAGAAAGCACAAGTTTTAATTCACTTTTACTATTCAAAAGTACTATTCACAGTTACTATTCTAGATTACTATTCATGGATTACTATTCACATGTTACTATTCACTTATCGGGTCAAAGGGTCGGGTCAAATCCACACACTAAACACACGCTCATGCACACACACGAGCACACTCACACGCACACGGCATGCACACACCCTAATTCAATTATGATCTCGATTATAACCTATAGTTTCAAGTTCATGTTATTATAAGCAAGTGTGATCTAGGTTAAAGGCATAACCTATGGTTAAGAGGTCTAATTAAAGCATAACATCAAGTTATGAAACACTATTCTATCTTAGGTTATAACATGTGACACTATCAAAGTGTATAACATGTGATCAAGTACTATTCCATTAATCCATATCATATCATAAGCTCAAGTCATAACATATGAGTCATGTAACATTGTAACAATGTAATAACATATCATAGACATAAGTCATAGCACATCAAGACCATTAATCATGTAACATTCATCAAATGAGACCATATAGTAACATGTAACAAGTTATAATATAATTGATCATAGGTTACTATTCCATTGCCTAACATGCTTAAACATAATTAAAATATCATAAACATGCATCAATTATCATCATATAACAACTCCATAACATGATCATACCATATACTAAAGCAATTTATAACATTTCATAGCATATACTAAAGAATTAAATCATAATTCACTACTAACAAACATATCATAAAAACTATATAATAAATGCATAAAATAAAATCCTATATGTCTTAGGGAAGACCCTAAGACCCAACCTAAACATAATATAAACATACCATAACATAAAAACATAAACTAAACTAAAACATAACATAAACTAAAGCATAAAATAAAACAACTAACCTACTTAACAAGGGGGGGGGGGGGGGGGGGAGACGGCAAGAGGGGGAGAGGGAGAGAAAGAAAGGGAGTTGTTAACACAACATATGAGCAAGGAATTCAATGGAATGAGGGCTCTATTTATAGTTGTTGGGAAGCCCCTCACCTTGTAATAAAAGTATAGGTAAGGGTAGGAGAGCAAAATGGTAAAACTTCTCTTGGAAGCTAACTTTGTTCTTGAAGCTAAAATGGGACTGCTGGGGGGTATTTCGGTATTTTCACTGCCAAAACATGGAGTTAAGTGGCTGGAAGTATAACCATTCCGACCGGGCAAAAATTAGCTTTGAAACGCATATTCATACGTCGAAATCGGATTTACCGTTTGAAAGATACATTAGTTTTAGTGAATAAAAGTTTTTAGCCCGAAACTCAACACGAGTGAAAAACGACTTTCGAGAATGATTTTGGAGTCCGGATTGTTTCCAAAATTCAAGAAATAAATCGAGAAGCGTTTTGAATCCAATATCGACTATAAAACGTTTTGCCGATAGAAAGTTGAAAACGTAGAATGAATAGTGAATTCTTACGTACAAGCGTACGCTTCAAAATTTCACGCTAGGGTTTGAATCAAGGGCTATAAAACATCTCAAAAATCTTGAAATAACTCATGTAGTGCAAATCCGAAGGGAAAACATTTTCCGAATGAAAACCGTTCGTAGTAGAAATAGTGAACTAGGGTTTTCGTAAACATTTTCAAATAAAACAATGCTCAAAATAGATTTTCAAGTCAAGATTGATTTCAATAGACTCGTCTCGACTCAAGGATCGATTTGACTGTAAACTTGGGTAGGAAAGATATCAGAATCAAAAGCTCATTTCAGATGAATAGTAACTTTGATTGGTAAGTTCCCAAAATGCCCTTATGGTTCAAGAAAGGTTTCCGGAGATTGGAAAACAAGTTCAAAGGATAGGAAAACATGTGATATGAACCTCTAGGGTTCCATTGAAGCATTGGGTAATATAGGCTTGGGAAATGAATAGTAAACTGTATCGAAGGTCAAGAATTCCCCCTTAAAACATGTCAGATCACATATGAGCACGAAGTTCATGTAAGAATGCATTGCAATGCATGAAGGTTTATAAAGATGGATCACGGTCTATAAATGCTTTACCAATGCCCTTAGTTTACCGTTTTCTTCCAGGCCCTGTTTTGGGTTGTTACAATCACCCCTCCTTAAGGAGAATCTGTCATCAGATTCTTCTGCAAACAGTTCGGGGTAATGTTTCTACACCATGTCCCTTCCTAAGGACTTTTACCAAAGGAATCTTCTTGTTCCTTAACTCCTGGAACTTTCTTTCTGAAATCTTAGCAGACTTCAAGACGTAAGTCAAATTCGGCTCTACCGGTATTTTCTCAGACTGTTCATCCATCTAAAGGTGTGCTCCTGTACTAAAATTCAACTTAGTTCCCATTAGAGTTTGAATTTCGTTCCTTCTTTGTCAATTTTATGAGCGATGCGGCTACCTTCACCAAATCTTTCATGAATTTTCTATAGGAACTCGCTAATCTGAGAAAACTTTGTACCTTGGTGAGGTTCTTCGGTGGCTTCCATTCGTTGACTACTTCGACTTCGATGGAACTACTTCATCTCTAGTTTTGAAAATGATGTGTCCGAGAAGTGTAACTCTTTCTAGCCAAAACTCGCATTTGTTGATCTTGGCATATGGCTTGCGATCCAGTAAAGTGCTCAGCACAATTCGGATATGTTCGGCGTGCTCCTCTGGTGTCTTTAAGAACACCAAAATGTCGTCCAATTGTTTTCTCAACTCTTCCAAGATGACTTCCTTCTTGTAACAATCCAGATTAACACGGTACTTAAGCAACCAATCCATTCCAAGGATAATTCCATATCTCGTCATAGGCAACTCAATGAAATCTGAAGGGTAGTAACGATTACCAGCGCATATAGGGCAGCGTTTATATATTTGATCCGTAACGAGGTAAGTCCCCAAAGGAGAACTTACTTCAAATTTTATATGACAATTATTCAAGTGAAAATTATAATTGCGCACATAAATTAGATGCAATGAAAATGCATGGCACCAGGGTCATATAAGACCTTAACTGGCGTGTTAAGAATGTGCACAGTACCTTCCACATCAGACGAAGGATCAACCTCCTCATTACCATCCATTGCATATGCTCTGCCTTTAACCACTGGTGTGCTCGTCGTACCCACCACTGCTTTACCCTTGTCTTGAACCCCAAATCTTTTAATCCTAGTAGGACAATGTTCCCGTATATGCTCAGGGGAACCACACCAATAACACTGACCATTCTTCTTACGACAATTTTCCTCAGTGTGTCCTTTGCGGCTACAGTAGTCACAGACTATCTCCTCTTGAGTCGGCTGAGGTGTTTCATACTGCTGGGGTGCCCTTTGTTGTTGTTGCGGTGCCATCATTGGTTTCTTCCCGTTTCCCTGAAAGGAGGATCCGGCAGGTCGCTTTGTTCCTTGAAAAGTCTTAGGGCTAGCAGGCTCTTATGGGCTGCCTCGACCTTCAATGCTCTATCAACTGCTCTAGTGCAGGTCTCGTCATCCAAAGAAGCTAGTGCCCAACGGAGCTCAGGTTTCAGACCATCAATGAACCTTTTAGTCTTACGACGTTCATCACTCAGAATGTGGGGTGCATACTTGATCAGCCTAACAAACTGAGCTTCGTACTCTATCACGTTCATAGATCCTTGGACCAAATTCATAAATTCAGCTTCTCTTGCATCACGTGTTACCTGAGGAGTGTATTTCTGCTGAAACTCCTTCACAAACTCAGTCCAGTTTCCATCAACGTTGTTCTCAATCCACATATGTTGAGTATGCCTCCACCAGTTGAATGTCACTCCTTCCATTAGAAATGCAGCATACTGAACTCGTTTACGATCTTCAGGGTTGATATCCATAGCTTCAAAGATCTTTTCGAGGCTAGTTAACCAATTTTCAACCTTCAAGTCGTTGGTTTCGCCGTAAAACTTAGGCGGGTTCATCCTTAGAAACTTTTCTAGTGTTTTCCCATTAGGAGAATTGCAAGCCCTCATGAATTATCGCAACACATCAGATAAATCTGGAACTTCCTCCCTTCTAGGAGGTGGTGGCGTAACATCCCTTGGCGGTGTAAGATCCCGTTGTGGCGTGACTTCTCTTTGGGGTAGCGGTGGCGGTACGCGATTACGTGGTGCTCTTCTTGGTGGCGTGAGGATACTGAAGTTTCAAGCATTTAGACATGTGTATAATGCATGACAGTAAGGATGATTCACATAATTGGTAACCACGTATTCACATTTCCACGTAGTCACATACAATCGTGAGAATAACACATTCCCACAACAAGATATCAACAATAATCCATTATCACATTACCACATAGGCAAGAGCAACTCATAAGCATGAACAACATATCAACATTGATCGATTATTCCATTATCCATTACCATTGACAACTCATGAACATGTATAACATATCAAGTATGATAACAATAAATGAAATGGCATGATCCTATAACGGCCCTAATGGTGTCTTGAAGGAATTCTAAGACTCATGCAATGACAGTTATGGAAAGCAGTAAACAGATATCCAATATAAAGCCGAATGTGTCACAAACGTGTTAGGTTTGGAAAAATTTTCTACATTAGGCCACATTTTTAAACAAAATTTAAACTAAGAAGGACCCGATACCATCGAGTTGACTCCCATTCAGGCCTTACCATTCGTCCAAACCAAGTGCAAAATACCTCTTGTGGTTCCATGTCGTCTGAAATTTGTCATCCGTGGTGCCAAAATTTAGGGGTCTTCTACCACAGCTATACATCCCCTTCGCCAATCAATCCTGTCCATGCCCTGCTAGATCAGCCTCATCATTATCAGATCCATCATTACCTCCATTAGACTGCTCCTAGTCCTATCTCTGTTCCTTGATTGCCATAAATAACCACAGTGCGTGAAGCCTTGAACTGCTCGAAAAAGGCCTAATCCATCTGCTGCTGGTTAGGATCATAACGTAGCTGAACCGCCATGGCTATACAAAAGATACCACGGACATGAATGCCAGAAGATAGAACCATGCAACTCTAAACAATCTTCCATGATGTGAGCAATCCAGGTCAAGTCTCTTCTTACTTAACCTGGCGCTCTGATACCACTTCAGGTTGTAGCGCCCCCACTTTGCTGGTAGAGAGCAGCGCCCCAGCCCCCGCACTGAAGCACCCCTCAAGTAATGGTGCGAGCCATCACTCAAGAAATACCCCAGCGAACGGTATATCCATTAACGATTAACAAATAGTGTTTAACTATGTGGCTTATGCAGCGAAAAATCAGAGTATTTTAAAACTTTTCAAAACATGTGTGTGATGGCATATAAACAAGCAAGTACTGATCGTTAAGTAGAAGAGACTATTAACATTACTTTATCAATTGAACATTATCACGGGAGCATAAGATAGCAATTGTAGCAGTATCCAAGTAGCAGAAGGATTATTACAAAAGCATTAAAGCAAGGTATCAATGCAGCCATATAACATATGCAGGACGCAAAATAGATTAATAAAGTAAAGTCCTGACTCAAACAAAATGAACACTCTAGAGCTTCAAGATACCTCTAGACTGCGGCTGCAAGACCTGAAACCATGAGGTCAGAAAACAGGTAGAGGTATTAGTCAAAGTGACTAAGTGAGGGATAACTTTAAAAGAAAGTACTTAAAGTAAAAGTTTGAAGTAATGTTCATAAGGTAAAACCTTTAATGCAAAGCTTTAATGAAGAACTTAAGAATAAGTTGAAGTGATAAAACCCTTTAATGCAATGCTATAAGAAATGAGAGTTTTCAAAACACTTTCATGAATGCTGTCACACGCGCACACATATGCTGTGATTTGGTTCATATGATTTTCATAAAACGGGATAAGGGTAGGGAACAACTTTGCAAGATATGAACCAACTTTATGAAAACATTAATGCCCGCAAGCTAGGCTTCTCCATCCTTACTCCAGAAAACATGACCATTAATAGGGTGTCGGACCGAGATCAACAACACCCTAACACATACACACATGCACCATCCTCCACCAAGTTTCACTTCGGGGAGCGACCCCTAGGTGACCATTAACCATTGATTTGGGAATAGATTTGCGGTCCATTCCCGACAATTCTCCTGACTTAACCAAACCTCCTGATTAAAGTCGGTATCAATCGCCTAGTGTGGCGGCCGGTATTAGTGATGTCGTTGGCGCTCACCTCCCGAGCATCACCTCTACACATAACCGCCGGGCCCATACCATTAACCATTGATTGCTTGCACCATTGATGACATCCAGAATAAATCCGAATGTATGAACCATTGAAAATATGCATTGAACCATTGAACCATTGAACCTATGCACTGAACCATTGAACCATTGATGCAATACTTTGAAAACATGAACCATTGATGCTGTACTTTGAAAACATGAACCATTGATGCATTACTTTGAAAACATGAACCATTGATGCATTACTTTGAAAATATGAACCATTGATGCTGTACTTTGAAAACATGTGCCTTTGATCAATGAATATGGATAGGTCTGGGTTCTTTGAAGAATCATCCCTATAAAGGGTATTTCAAAACAAGAATGTAAAGCACTAGGCTTTGAGTTTCAAAACAATTGAATCCTTAGGTATTCATAGTTCCAGTTGAAAACATTTATAACCTCACCTATTAGTAACAGTAGGTAGGATAGATTATGGAGTGCCCTGGGGATTCCAGTGCTCAACCTTAACTCCTGTAAGTGTGTACTAAGGTGAACTTAAGAACTAAGACACACTTCTATCACGATGCACATAATCATATAAAACAAGTACAAAACATGTAATGGCAAGAGAGTAATACCATTTAATGTATTAGAGAAGGATAACACACAAAGGAATCCTTAAAGTGAGTTATCATTAACGTGGGACTATGATCTAAGTATAACCGATTAGGAATTAATCAAATTATGAATCCTAAACGTATACCTTAGGGTTATAAAACAAGTTCTCGAAAGAAAACACATTTTAAAATCACATTTTAGACCCCGGATTTGAAAACCCTAAGTGCAAATGTCTATTAAGAAAGCACAAGTTTTAATTCACTTTTACTATTCAAAAGCACTATTCACAGTTACTATTCTAGATTACTATTCACGGATTACTATTCACAGGGTACTATACACTTGTCGGGTCAAAGGGTCGGGTCAAACCCACACACTAAACACGCACTTATGCACACACACGAGCACACTCACACGCACACTGCATGTACACACACACCCTAATTCAATTATGATCTTGATTATAACCTATAGTTTCAAGTTCGTGTTATTATAAGCAAGTGTGATCTAGGTTAAAGGCATAACCTATGGTTAAGAGGTCTAATTAAAGCATAACATCAAGTTATGAAACACTATTCTATCTTAGGTTATAACATGTGACACTATCAAAGTATATAACATATGATCAAGTACTATTCCATTAATCCATATCATATCATAAGCTCAAGTCATAACATGTGAGTCATGTAATATTGTAACAATGTAATAACATATCATAGACATAAGTCATAACACATCAAGACCATTAATCATGTAACATTCATCAAATGAGACCATATAGTAACATGTAACAAGTTATAATATAATTGATCATAGGTTACTATTCTATTGCATAAGATGCTTGAACATAAATTAAATATCAAAATCATGCATCAATTATCATCATATAACAGCTCCATAACATGATCATACCATATACTAAAGCAATTCATAACATTTCATAGCATATACTAAACAATTAAATCATAATTCACTACTAACAAACATATCATAAAAACTATATAATAAATGCATAAAATAAAATCCTATATGTCTTAGGGAAGACCCTAAGACCCAACCTAAACATAATATAAACATACCATAACATAAAAACATAAACTAAACTAAAACATAACATAAACTAAAGCATAAAATAAAACAACTAACCTAGCTAACAAAGGGGGGGGAGACGGCAAGAGGGGGAGAGGGAGAGAAAGAAAGGGAGTTGTTAACACAACATATGAGCAAGGAATTAAATGGCATGAGGGCTCTATTTATAGTTTTTGGGAAGCCCCTCACCTTGTAATAAAAGTATAGGTAAGGGTAGGAGAGCAAAATGGTAAAACTTCTCTTGGAAGCTAACTTTGTTCTTGAAGCTAAAATGGGACTGTTGGGGGGTATTTCGGTATTTTCACTACCAAAACGTGGAGTTAAGTGGCTGGAAGTATAACCATTCCGACCGGGCAAAAATTAGCTTCGAAACGCATATTCATACGTCGAAATCGGATTTACCGTTTGAAAGATACATTAGTTTTAGTGAATAAAAGTTTTGAGCCTGAAACTCAACACGAGTGAAAAACGACTTTCGAGAATGATTTTGGAGTCCGGATTGTTTCCAAAATTCAAGAAATAAATCGAGAAGCGTTTTGAATCCAATATCGACTATAAAACGTTTTGCCGATAGAAAGTTGAAAACGTAGAATGAATAGTGAATTCTTACGTACAAGCGTACGCTTCAAAATTTCAAGCTAGGGTTTGAATCAAGGGCTATAAAACATCTCAAAAATCTTGAAATAACTCATGTAGTGCAAATCCGAAGGGAAAACATTTTCCGAATGAAAACCGTTCGTAGTAGAAATAGTGAACTAGGGTTTTCGTAAACATTTTCAAATAAAACAAAGCTCAAAATAGATTTTCAAGTCAAGATTGATTTCAATAGACTCGTCTCGACTCAAGGATCGATTTGATTGTAAACTTGGGTAGGAAAGATATCAGAATCAAAAGCTCATTTCAGATGAATAGTAACTTTGGTCGGTAAGTTCCCAAAATGCACTTATGGTTCAAGAAAGGTTTCCGGAGCTTGGAAAACAAGTTCAAAGGATAGGAAAACATGTGATATGAACCTCTAGGGTTCCATTGAAGCATTGGGTAATATAGGCTTGGGAAATGAATAGTAAACTGTATCGAAGGTCAAGAATTCCCCCTTAAAACATGTCAGATCACATATGAGCACGAAGTTCATGTAAGAATGCAATGCATGAAGGTTTATAAAGATGGATCACGGTCTATAAATGCTTTACCAATGCCCTTAGTTTACCGTTTTCTTCCAGGCCCTGTTTTGGGCTGTTACAAGAATCATAACATAACTAAACTTTCCAAAATAGCTTACATATGCCTCAAAACTGGTTTTTATATATATCCCTACACTGTGGAATTTAAGCCACGAAGGCTCCCACCTACGCAGGATGCACGCATAAGGTCATAAACATATCATATCCAACACATACGTACTTATAATAAGGTATACTCGCATGTAAGGGTAGAAATCAGCATATAAAGGCCATAGGTCGCATAACTATACAAAATCCTAAACCTCACCTCGTAGTTGTAGAGTCTGAGAGTGTGAAGGGCCAAACACTCTAAACCTCGGGCTCACCGGCACCACCAAACTCTGTGACAAGACATACAAAAGCCCAACTTAGACTCTACATGAACCAAGTAAGGCGCACGGCGTACAAAGTATGAATGACATGCGAAATGGAATTGGTCACAAGGGATAATTCAAATATTCAAATGAATCACGTAAGTAATAAAGTATTAAGGTTCAGAGATGCATTCCAAGTCATATCGGATCATACAAGTTAAGTAGCAACTCAAACGAATCAAATACGCACGAAAAAGCAAGTAGAAAGGGTCACAGACGCATGGGAACGACCATTCCCATGCACAACATAGCATGCGAACGGGCCTTTCCACACCAAGGCCTGTTCCCAGCCCAAGCACACATGGGAACGGTCGTTCCCATATTCGCCACCCAAAACCAAACCCTAGCCCGGAAGGGCCGTTCCGGGCTTAAAGCACAAACGGGAACGGCCGTTCCGGCCATCGATCTAGAACAGAGACTTGACAGTTTCGGGAAGAAGAAGGGGAACACTAAAAATCATCAAATCAACACCAAATCTACCCTTAGCATCAAAACATCAATTAATTCAAGTTTAGGAAGGTTTTTACCCAAAATCTCAAACACCCATTTTCATGAATTTCAAGCTTAAACATGAAGATATGAATCCCTAGTCTTCCTACAAGAATTTCCAGCAACTAAGACACATAAAGAGCATTCAAATCATCAAAGCTTGCTCAAGAAATTCAAGATCTCATCATTCAAGTTCATGCTAACGATTTCATGCTCCAATCCAAGAATATAAATGAAATACTCATCAAAAGAGATCCAAAGCTATATGAGCTCTTAGAATGAAAGATGGTTCAAGTCTTGATCTTCTCTTGAAATTTTTCCATGATTCTCTTTGAGGTTCACTTGTGTGGTTTGAAATGGAATGAAAGAGATAAAGTTATATATATGGTGGCTAATAGTTTTAGGTCAAGGTTAGGGTTTCGAAGATACAATATGAGGTTAAAGGCTTTAATTGAATGTGGGCTCAAATAAATGACTTTCGGTCCAATAAGTCAAGATTAAAAGGTTTAAGGTCTAAACGGTTTCCGAAAAATATAAAGTAAATTCCTTTGGACCAGAATCACTGAATCAAGTCCAATTGTGGTATTGGAATCGAATTCGAATTCCCGAGCTCATATTGGTCCCGAATGACCCAAATCACCTAATTCAAGTTAGGTCCCAACACACAAATAGGTCCAAGTCCTATTTAAATCCAACTCTAATAATTAATTTAAATTCATCCAAGTTCCATTCTCAAGTTGTCATGTTAGAATTCATATTTTACCATTTTGGGTTTTAGTCAATTAAGTCACATTTTCAATCAAAGTTGGAATTAAACACATAAAAAGGAAATTAAATCACTTAAGTGCATAAGGTAAACTCTCTCGTGACGTATACCTGTACGATCTATCGGACGGGGCGTCACAACCTCCCCCCCTTAGGAGAACCTATCCTCAGATTCGCTGCTTGAAATAACTCTGGATACAACTTCCTCATCTTCTTCTCAGTCTCCCAAGTCGATTCCTCAGATTTCTGATCTCTCCATAACACTTTGACCAAGGGAATCTGCTTGTTTCTCAACTCTTGTACTTTTCGATCCTGAATCTCAACCGGGTGCTTCACAATCGTCAAATCGGGCTCAAGCTGTACCTCTTCAACTGGTAAAACCGTCGACTCATCGGGGTAGAACTTCCGAAGCTGTGAAACGTGGAACACATTATGAATCCCAATCAAACTCGGCGGTAGGTCCAATCTATATGCCACCTCTCCAATCCTCTCTAGAATCTCAAACGGTCCAAGATATCGAGGGCTAAGCTTCCCTCCTCTACCAATACGAGAAAAGCCCTTCCTAGGAGATGCCTTCAACAAGACACGATCTCCGACCTCAAACTCAAGGGGCCTTCTCCTCTTATCCGCATAACTCTTCTGTCTATCCTGAGCTGCTTTCATTCTTTGCTGAATCAACTTAACCTTCTCAACCATCTTCTCAATCTTAGACTAGACCTTAGCTCTCGTGAGCTTACCCTCCTTAGTCTATCGCTAATCCTCAATATCCCAATACAGTGGCGACTTACACTTCCTCCCATAGAGTGCCTCGTAAGGGGCCATACCAATCGAAGCCTGGTAACTATTTTTGTAAGAAAACTCAACCAAGGTCAAGTGCTTGTCCCATTTATCCTTAAAATCCAATACACATGCCCTTAACATATCCTCGAGATACTTAATCAGCCGCTCTGATTGTCCATCAGTTTGAAGATGTGATGCGGTGCTAAACTTAAGCTTTGTACCCAAGCACCTCTGAAGATCCTGCCAAAAACTAGCTGTAAACTGAGGATCCCGATCTAACACGATGCTAGCCGGAACTCCATGTAGTCTCACTATCTCATTACAATACAATTCAGCCAACTTAGGTACCTTATCCATCATCCGAACCTTAAGAAAATGGGCAGACTTAGTCAAACGGTCTATCACTAACCAAATCCCGTCGAATCCTCTCTAGACCTTGACAGGCCGGACACAAAGCCCATAGTCACCTGCTCCCACTTCTACTTCGGTATCGGAAGTGGTTGGAGAGTACCTCCCGGTTTCTGATGTTCTGCCTTAACCATCTGGCATGTCAGACATCGCTTCACAAAGAATGCGACATCCCTCTTCATGCCACTCCACCAATACAACTCTTTCAAGTCCCGGTACATCTTCGTACCTCCTGGGTGAATGGAATAACCGGAGCGGTGCGCCTCCTCAAGTATTACCCTCTTGAGCTGGTTAGGCACACACACTCTTGCCTTGAACCTGAACAAACCAGAATCATCAAACCCAAACTTGGTCTCTGGATCATCTCTGAAACGAGCAACCAATCTTTGAATCTCGGGATCCGTAGACTTAGCCTCCAACAATCTCTGCTTCAAATCAGGTTGAACCGTGATGTTGGCTAACCTAGCCACCGAAACCATAACAGTTGAACTCTGCTCAGAAAACCCAACCACTAAACTTGAAATGCTGACCTTCCTGCTCAACGCGTCGGCAACCACATTTGCCTTACCCGGATGGTACTGAATCATGAAATTATAGTCCTCTAAGAACTCAACCCATCTCCTCTATCTCAAGTTAAGCTCTTTCTGCGTGAACAAGTACTGAAGACTCTTATGATCCGAGAATACCTCAAATGTAGCACCATAGAGATGTGCCACTTAGACAACGCAAACACGACTGCTGCAAGCTCTAGATCATGGGTGGGGTAATTCTGTTCATGCACCTTCAACTTCCTAGAGGCTTAAGCAACA
Source organism: Lantana camara (assembly GCA_037501455.1). NCBI lineage: Eukaryota > Viridiplantae > Streptophyta > Magnoliopsida > Lamiales > Verbenaceae > Lantana > Lantana camara. The sequence continues at coordinate 94,952,250 of CM074856.1, forward strand.
ACCTGACCGTTCTACATCAACACACAACCCCGTCCTTCCTTAGAAGCATCTGCATAAACTGCATAACCCTCAACCCCCTCGGGTAGGGTAAGAACCGGTGCTGTAGTCAACCTTTCCTTTAAAGTCTGAAAACTCATCTCACAGCTATCATCTCATTCAAACTTGGTTTCCTTCTTGGTCAACTTAGTTAACGGGGACTGCAATCTTAGAGAAATCCATCACAAATCCCCTATAATAACCTGCCAAGCCCAGAAAACTCCGTATCTCAAAGGCGTTCCTAGGCCTCTCCCAATGTAACACCGTTTCAATCTTAGAGGGATCGATCTCAATTCCATTTCCTGAGATGATATGACCCAGAAAAGTGACTCGATCAATCCAGAACTCGCACTTACTGAACTTAGCATACAACTTGTGCTCTCTAAGTGTTTCCAACACAATCCGGAGATGCTGTGCATGCTCCTCAACCGATCTCGAATACACCAAGATGTCGTCTATAAAGATCACCATGAACTTATCAAGGAACGGTCTAAACACCCGGTGCATCATATCCATAAATACCGCAGGAGCATTCGTCAACCCAAACGACATAACCATAAACTCAAAGTGTCCATATCTCGTGTTGAATCCATTCTTAGAGATATCCTCCTCTCTAATCCTCAACTGATAGTATCCCTGCCTCAAATCCAACTTGGAGTACACTCTCGAACCCTGCAAGCTATCAAATAACTCCTCAATATGGGGTAATGGGTACTTGTTCTTAACTGTCATCCTGTTCAGCTCACGATAGTCTATACACATCCTTAACGTCCCATCTTTCTTCTTAACAAACAGGACGGGAGCACCCCGTGGAGAAGTGCTCGGACGAATGTATAAGCTAACCAAAAGCTCATCCAACTGCTTCTTCAGCTCCTTCAACTCGGCAGGAGCCATCCTGTAGGGGGTCTTCGAATAGGGCTCAGCTCCGGGATAGAGGTCCACTACGAACTCAATATCCCTGTCTGGTGGTAAGGACCCCAGACTCTCCGGGAACACATCCAGATACTCCCGAACGACCTCCGTCTCCTCAAGCTTGACCTGGTCCTTGGGTTTGTTCAGAAGGTAAGCAACGAAACCTGTAGCACCATCCCGGACTAACTTACTAGCCTCAACAAAGGATATAAACGGGCTGGATCCCAAATTCTCTCCCGAAAACACCGCAGAATCAAAAGAAATCCTCTTCAAACGGCAATCCATAACTGCACCATGTCGGGAAAGCCAATCCATCCCAAGAATAACTTTAAACCTCCCCATCGGCATCACAATCAGATCAACGGGAAAAACTTGACCCTCAAAATTCACCGGACACTCGCGAAACACTCTGTCCGTCTCCAAGCTCCCCCCTAAGGGAGAACTCACCACAAACACATGCACAAATATCTCAGCAAGCAAAGGCAAAGAAGCAACAATATCCCGCGTAATAAAAGAATGAGTACCCCGGGATCAAACAATGCATGTAATGATATGCCATGAATATGTATTGTACCTTCAACCACAGCATTCTGGTCAATCTCTGTTGCCTCCTCCTCGCCATCCAGAGCATAAGCACGGGCCTGAACTGCCGGCCTCTTCCTCGGACAAGTATCCCTCTTGTGATCAGGCGAACCACACACCAAACACCTACCCAAATACCTCCAACACCTCTCCAACGAGTGAGGACCCTGACAGTGAGAACAAATAGCTGGAGCTGGTGCCGGTAATGCTAGCAGCCCTGTAGGAGCAGCGGGACGGGGCTTCTTGTTAATGAAGCCCTGTGGACGGAAAGCTGGTGTAGCAGTAGCAGAAGTATGAGTAGCGGGCTTCTTGCCCGATCCAAAACCCGAACCATGCCCCGAAGAGAAGGATGGGGGCCTCAACCTCTGTCTCTGAGCCTCGACCTGAATAGCCCTCTTAGTAACCTTATCCCAAGTGCTCACATTGATAGCCTGAAGAGCTCTCTGAATATCCTCTCGAAGCCCATGAAGGAAGTGACGGGCTCTATGCGAATTGATATCGGCGATGTGGGTTGCATAGGGAGCAAGTCTCTCGAACTCTAGAATGTAGTCCTCAACAGATCTGGATCCCTGCTTCAGCTAAGAAAACTCCTAAAGTCTGCGCTCTCGTGTACTATGAGGTATAAACTTCTCGTGGAACTCATGCACAAAAGTCTCCCAAGTGAACTCCGTACCACTCCTCTCAAGTCTGGATCGAACTCCCTTGAGCCAGTTAGCTGCCTGTCCCTGAATGAATCGAGCAGTACAAACAGCCCTATCCTTAGAACTCCCTGGGCAAATCTCCCAAATACCACTGATCTCAGCTATCCACTCCTCAGCCCTGATGTCATCTCCTCCAAACCACTTAAGAGGGTTGTTCCAAAACTCCCTATACACAGCTGAGATAGTACCATCCTGACCATCAACTGGTGGTGTCTGCTGTCTCTGATTCTGTTGTAACTGATTGAGAAGTGCCTGAACAATGTTCTCCGCATTTAGTGGTGGTGGCGGAGGCAGATTAGGCGCATCCGGTGAACCCTCTCGGTCACAGCGTCTAGGAGGCATCCTGAAATTCAAAGATTCAAGCAATATTGATGCATGTGGATTAGTACGTGTTTATGTATACAAGTATTAGAAATAATCAAGTATTCAAGTAAATTAGTCATTTAATCACATTGTCCTATGTCGTACCAACTAGACTGACTCGACACGACACTAGAGCTCGGTTTTGCAACCTAGAGCTCTGATACCACTTAAGGATGTAACACTCCAAACGGAGGATGCCACATCCCCCGCACTGAGACCCAGACCCGGTCATAAAATGGAAGTCCATGCCCGAATCCGAATCAGAGCAAACGGGAGACAAACGCACACGCTATGCTAGGCGGATCTAACTCAACAAACTCAGAGTGCGGAAGCAATTCAAACATTCAAAACTAGATAGCGGAAGCATTAAATCAACATTCAAAACAAGTGTTGGGTTCAACAAGCATAGATACCTAGTCCCGAATATCATCAAACATAACAGGTGACGGGTTCAACTAGCATAGATACCTAGTCCCGAATATCCGATCAACATAATGTAATAATCATCAAGCGCCACACAGGGCCGAATACGAATGCCTCACAGGGCTACAGAAAGGTAAAGTAATCTCAAGTCTACAAGTCATAACATAAGTAAAGTGTATGAAAGACAAATGCAACTAGAAAGGCTAGACTGACGAAGTGCAACTCAAAGGACTCACTCCCGCCTAGCAAACGCCAACAGACCTGCAACTAAAAGTTTAAATGAGGGGTCAGTCAACTTGACCGAGTGAGGGGGCTAACGCACACCCACAATATATATATATAAAGAGCATAGCATAGAATAAAAGGATAGACTCACGAACCGGGGATAGGTGTTGCATACCAAAACATTTCGAAATCCCAAATAGATATAGATATAAGTTTAGAAACCATTTTCCAGAAAGACTCTATCCCGATTCATAATTCCATAACAGAAAAGAACACATGCTCGGCGAGTACGAGCTTTCCACCTTTACCCCTCATAACAGAACAAAACGGAAATATAGAAATAAGTCCCTCCTCAACTCCAGTGATGGAAGAGCCCCGTGTTGGCTCTAACCATCCATAATAAAACCGTCTAAAATAGACTCGACCTCAAGGGGTAGCGAACCCACAAGAGTCCTCCACGGCCTTAGCCGAAGGCTCAAGATATCACGCCTCCCCTATCTCCCTGAGTCGCGCAATGATATCTCAAATGGAACATACGCACATGGTTGAAACCCCGACGGCCCTAACCGTCCCGGGGGACCCCATTACCTGTAGCTCCTTGGATCAACAACAGAACTGTACAGAATAGAACAGATACCATATATCATGGCAAACTCGCTATAGAATCATAACATAACTGAACTTTCCAAAATAGCTTACATATGCCTCAAAACTGGTTTTTATATATATCCCTATGCTGTGGAATTTAAGCCACGAAGGCTCCCACCCACGCAGGACGCACGCATAAGGTCATAAACATATTATATCCAACACATATGTACTTATAATAAGGTATACTCGCATGCAAGGGTAGAAATCAACATATAAAGGCCATAGGTCGTATAACTATACAAAATCCTAAACCTCACCTCGTAGTAGTAGAGTCTGAGAGTGTGAAGGGCCAAACACTCTAAACCTCGGGCTCACCGGCACCACCAAACTCTGTGACAAGACGTACAAAAGCCCAACTTAGACTCTACATGAACCAAGTAAGATGCACGGCGTACAAAGTATGAATGACATGCGAAATGGAATTGGTCACAAGGGATAATTCAAATATTCAAGTAAATCACGCAAGTAATAAAGTATTAAGGTTCAGAGATGCATTCCAAGTCATATCGGATCATACAAGTCAAGTAGAAACTCAAACGAATCAAATACGCACGAAAAAGCAAGTAGAAAGGGTCGCAGATGCATGGGAAGAGCCATTCCCATGCACAACATAGCATGGGAACGGGCCTTCCCACGCCAAGGCCTAGCGAGGCTGGGAACGGCCGTTCCCCGCCCAAGCACACATGGGAACGGTCGTTCCCATGTTCACCGCCCAAAACCAAACCATAGCCCGGAAGGGCCGTTCCGGGCTTAAAGTACAAACGGGAACGGCCGTTCCGGCCATAGGTCTGGAACAAAAACTTGACAGTTTCAGGAAGAAGGGGAACACCAAAAATCATCAAATCAACATGAAATCTACCATAAAACATCACGAAATTCAAGTATAACATCATATAAATCATGCTTAGCATCAAAACATCAATTAATTCAAGTTTAGGAAGGTTTTTGCCCAAAATCTCAAACACCCATTTTCATGAATTTCAAGCTTAAACATGAAGATATGAATCCCTAGTCTTCCTACACGAATTTCCAGCAACTAAGACACATAAGAAGCAATCAAATCATCAAAGCTTGCTCAAGAAATTCAAGATCTCATCATTCAAGTTCATACTAACAATTTCATGCTCCAATCCAAGAATAGAAATGAAATACTCATCAAAAGAGATCCAAAGCTTACCGTGTATTGTGAAGGAATGAGGAATCAAAGAATATGAGCTCTTAGAATGAAACATGGTTCAAGTCTTGATCTTCTCTTGAAATTTCTCCATGATTCTCTTTGAGGTTAACTTGTGTGGTTTGAAATGGAATGAAAGAGATAAAGCTATATATATGGTGGCTAATAGTTTTAGGTCAAGGTTAGGGTTTCCAAGATATAATATGAGGCTAAAGGCTTTAATAGGATTTGGGCTCAAATAAATGACTTTCGGTCCAATAAGTCATGATTAAAAGGTTTTCGAAAAATATAAAGTAAATTCCGTTGGACCCGAATCACCGAATCAAGTCCAATGGTGGTGTCGGAATTCGAATTCGAATTCCCAAGCTCATATTGGTCCCGAATGACCCAAACTCACCTAATTCAAGTTAGGCCCCAACACACAAATAGGTCCAAGTCCTATTTAAATCCAACTCCAATAATTAATTTAAATTCATCCAAGTTCCATTCTCAAGTTGTCATGCAAGAATTCATATTTTGCCATTTTGGGTTTTAGTCAATTAAGTCACATTTTCAATCAAAGTTGGAATTAAACACATAAAAAGGAAATTAAATCACATAAGTGCATAAGGTAAACTCTCTCGTGACGCATACCTGTACGATCTATTGGACGGGGCGTCACAAAATCATCATATTGGGGTCATAGGTCGTTTAACTATACAAAATCCTAAACCTCACCTTATGAAAGTAGAGTCTGAGAGTGTGTAGGACAAACACTCCTAAACCTCGGGCACACCACCGCCACCAAACTCTGAAACAGAACATACAGAAGCCCGGACTTAGACTCTATATGAACCAAAGATGCACGACATTGTTCAACATGATCGTGGTTATACATAAGTATTCATCTTGTGCTTTGATATGGTGTCGTGGTCATGCAAGGCATATCAATGCTCAACAAGGTCGTATTTACGAGCAACTAACACGTAGTTCCATATCCAAAGATGCAAGATCTGTAACGTCCCGCTCGTCCGGCCATTCTAGGTACGCCTTCATGAGAGAGTTACATGCGCTTTTAATTATTTAATTACATGAATTATATGTTTATGATACTCCTTATATGACATATTTGAACTATATGATGTTTATTTGAACCTTATGTGATCTATATGCACGTATTTTCCCTCTTTGCTCCGTTCTTGCTTAGTTTGTATCCGTTTCTGTTTTTTATTTTTGTGACTACATGATATGCAAGATTAATACGTGTTATGAGTGGGTCTTTATGATCGTTGCTTGTTTTTGAGTTCGTTTGATACGGTTTTGGAACCGTTTTATGTGTTAAGGACATAAGGGCCTAACGAGCTTTAGCGCACCTTATGTTCCGGAAGTCATAACTTGAGCTCGGGAATTCGGATTCGAATTTCGGAAGATGCGTTGGACTCATAACAAAGAAAAAAAGACAAAGAATCAAGATTTATATGTTTCTAAGCCCGTTTGATCATCCGAATTTCATCCGGTTTGAGCCTCTTTTGACAGATTTGCCACATTTTACCAAATAAGCTATAACTCCCACAATTGTTGACCAATTCAACTCATTCTTGGCCCCACCATCCAATAACTTGCTCCTCTATATCTTCCCTCAGCCCCAATTTCGAAACACCCCAAGAAATGAAGAGAAAAAGAGCCCCCAAGTTCAGGTTTGTGGAGAAGAGAAGAGGAAGAAAGGGGATCAAGCCATCTCTCCAAGATTTAAGTCCAAGACTCCATCAAATCTTTCATATTTGATCTCTCCATGTCTTTGTGGTGCTTTTAAGTCTAATTTTATGAGTTTTCATCCATATTTGCTCCTTCTTTGGCTTACATGACGAATAGTATGGGTTTGAGGTATTTTCATGATTCTTGCTTGATTCCTTGCAATTTCTTTGAGCTTGATGCATGGTATTTGCTTCTTAGACATCATTTAAGAGTTTTATGAACTTAGTATGCATGTTGGTTGAGGATTCATGGAGTTACCATTGTGGAATTTGAAGAAATTTGAATATGTGATGCATCTCTTCTTTTCCTTCACTTTAGCTCGGTTTTTGCATGATCTAGGGCATGAATCTTTGAATAATTGTTGCATAACTCTTGTATATTGTGTTGGCATGAGTTTACATGGAGTTCTTGGTGTTTTAGGGGCCAAAATCTCGAATTTTTTTTTGGGCTAGAGCAAACCCACGACCGTAGATTTTTGTACTAAAACAAATCCAGGGCTGTGGATTTGATGGCAGATTTGGGAAACTTTCTGGACTGGGATCCATGGCCGTGGATCCCCTCTTTGTTAAAAATCCATGGCCCTGGATCTGGGTGCAAAAACTTTTTGGCCCCGAACTTGTTTTCTTGCTTGTTTTGTTTGATTCCCTCCCCGTTCTTGACCCTAATGTACTATGTACTTGTTTATATGTATAATGTGCTATGCTATAACTTGTCATTGCTTGATTTTAACATGTTTCATGATTATATAATGTGTTGAGAGTGTCGTGTGTGTTGCATTACGTTTATGGATTCGTTTGACGTGAAATGTGCTTTATGTGATCTAAGTGCTCCCTTACGTGCACGTGTGACTTCCTGCTTTGTTTGCTTGCTTTACTTGCAACTTCTTTACTCTTATTTGAGATGTATGCACTCCTAACTTGGTATTTAACATGTTATATGGATTATATGAAGTTCGTGAACTTGTTAATGTGGATTATGTGAGCTATGTTTCGACATGATTCAATATGAGCTAATGTGACTTTATGCATAATTTGCATTCATATGCATATGCCGAGCGTCTAATCGGTTCATGTTAAGTCTAAGCTTGTCCTTTGCCCTTTGTTTTGTTCTTAGGTTTATCTCGAGGTTGAAGAGCTGGTTCCTTTGTTCGGTTTGGTCGACAAGGTGGGGTTTTCTTTCCTTTTAGCTATGATGACCTACAACCTTATGTGTATTTTAAGCCCGCATGTGACTTATATATATATATACATACATATAGATAAGTGTTTGATAAGTATTTTGTGGGAATTGGCCCCTTTGTTATGAGATTCTTCAAAAAGGCTTTTATATGTATATGTAAGCTAAGTTTTGATTATTTGTTTCCAAAATGGTTGGTGTGAGTTCTGTTTTGCGAGCTTTGGGACATTGTAAGATAGGTCCATGTGTGCGTATATATAAGCTTTGTGATATGTGTAAGTTTTGGCCCCGGAGTTGTATGTAATTGGAGACCCAGGTCGGCCATGGGGTCGCCGGTTGCTACCCCTGTATACTTCTCCACCAAAGTGAGGCTTAGCTCATCCTCGGGAGTTCGAGGGGAAAGCTGTAACATCCCGCTCGTCTGATCTATAAGGTACGCCATGTTCCAACCTTTTAATGTGTTTAATTATGTGATTTTATATTTTCGTGGGCCTATTTTGAACTCTTTTAGAGTTTAGGGGCCCCTTTGTAATTTTCTCTTTTTAGGGGTTTTTCGGTCATTTATTGTTCGAAAGAGATTTTGACCATTTTGACCACTTCTTCCCGTTCGGGGCATCGAGACGAGTCCGTAGACTCTAAGTTTACCCAATTCTGACGTCGTTTACCCCTTTTACCGTTCGTTTTTCGCGTGAGAACCCGGGATAAAACACCCGGATCCTCGTTTAACGTGCCATAACTCAGCTGCTCTCTCTCTCTCCACGATGCAAACACACATACACTCAAGGTGTTTCACACGCACAACCCGGAACTCGCTCGTTTCTCGACGGAATTCGATGATCCAATAGTGTTTTTCGATTATCTCGATGACGCGGTCACAACCGTACCAAGAACTCGACCAACCGACGACCGACGGCGGAGATATCCGCCATTTTCAGACGCGGCTGGAGGAGGGTGGCGGAGCCGCCACTTCGCCGCCCATTCGCGGCGGCTTCCGGCCACTTTCCGGCGACACGCGCCCCACACCCAGGGAGAAGGGCTCCTGGCGCAGAGCGGGACATTGGTGGCGCGGCCAATGGCCACAGGACGGCGGCGCACGCGCCGCCTGAAGCTCACGCCACCGCCGCGTGAACAGTGTTACGGCGGTGTTCCGGTGCCCTTTTTCGACGAAGGTTAGTGTTTTCCAAGATTTTTCGACCTTCCGAGTCCATTTCCGGCATCATTTTCACTAAATTTTGGCCGTAGGTGGTGGTTCCAGGGTGGCGTGCAGCGGCAGAAACTTCGGAGCCCAATGGGGGCCTTTTCCGGCCATCTTTTGGCCTCGGGCCCTTCATGAAAGTTGTTCGGAACGACGAGAACTAGTGGCCTTTGATCACGCGACTCCAGATTTGGCCGATTGGCGGTGGATCACGGTGGCACAAAGGCGGTTCAACGGCGGCGCCACCTCTGGGGATTTTTCCGGCGAGCTACCTTAGGGCTTTCGTAAAGCTCGTTACGGGTAAGCCGATTCCTCTTTCGGATCTCATTTTGGTTCACCGGTTAGGAAGTAATTGAAGTTTGAAGATTTTAGGGTTTTCGTATTGTTGGATTTGAAATTGGAGACAATGGGCTTGGAATTTGCAGAAATTGATCGAGGAGTTGGATTGAGCACGACGAATCCTTGCACGGGTGATTTTTCGGGATTTTTCCGGCACGCTCTGGTGCCGGCCGAGCGGCGGCCGCCACTGTTCCGACGGGCTTCGGACAAAATGTCCGTCTCGTTATGGTGAGTCCGTTGCCGCTTTCCGTTCGTTAATCGGACACTCGGTTTATTTTCTGTGAATTTATTTGTATAATTGTGAATATTTAATTATTTGTTCTAATTGTAATTTAATTGCGATTTGCTTGACTTATCGATTTATATGAACCCCGATGTATACGAAATCTTACATTTAATGAAATGTGATATGCATTGATGCTTTGAATTGTAAATTGAACCCCGTTATGCCAAAATTGTATTAGTTGTTAATTGTTTAAAATGTAATTCGTACTTGTATGTTCGATAAATTGATGAATAGGCATTGCTTGGTATTAGAAAATATGTAATGAATTAAGAATATATAATTCTTGTACAAGGGGTGTTTATGTAATTTTAGAAAATACAAATTTGTATAACTTGAATTAATTGAATCTTATCATATGAAAACGATTAAGCTAATTTTGATTTAAGTAAAAGTTGAATTAGCATGCCTTGGATGATTAATTTGAGACTTTTGCAATTAAAGTTTAATTACCTAAATTGAATTTGGATCTAGTACGTAATACATGAATTGAATATGTAAAATATGAATTGTACGAATTGAGTAGGGTTAGAATTTGATTTGTAACCTCGTGAAATTTGTATGAATTAGGAAGCATGCCATTATGATTTATTTGATTTATTAATATGTGTCAATTGGTATGAAAGATGCTACGTGAATTTGCATGAAATGAATTAAGTAAACTTTATTAATTAAATTTGTTATACAATCCATGAATTGTTTGTGTTATAAATGAATAATATGATTTGGTTAAATTATGTAATGTTTCTTCTGCAAATAATTGTTAGGCATTTGATCCCTGCTTGTGTGATTGCATTTGCCGTGCGTCTCTGTGTGGTTGGATGAGTCTGAGTTTGAGCCTTGTGTTGTGTTTTGTGTGCTCAGTTGGTACAGGTGCACCCGGGGTGGTGACAAATGAGCCGTGTAGGTTCCGGGGTGGACCATTTGCTTTGGGTTTGGCTTTGTTTGGTGCCAGGTGAGGTTAGGTTATAGTTATACCCTAATGATATGTGCCTATATGTTTGCATGTGAATATAAGCCTTACATATATATGTAGATACGTGTGCAATAAGAATATTTGTGACTTTGTGTTATGTTGGATATAAGATATGTACGTACGATATGTATGAATGTGCGCGTTATGTTTGTGAATGAGTGTGTGGGATGTGTGCGTTATAATATATTTCATTATGATTCGAATGTGTAAACTATGACTACTGATATGATTATGTCTGATATGATATGCCGCTGATATGCCTCCGGATATGATTTGCACTTGTCTTGGACCTTGTTATGCCTCTGATTCTGGTATGTTTCCTACTCTGTTTTGCTTGGGGGGGGGGGGGGGGCAGTGATTATGGGTAAGGAGCCTCGGGGCGTCGAGTATTACTCCTGTGCATGATCATCGGGATGTGGGTAAGGAGCCTCGGAGCGTCGAGTATTACTCCTGTGCACATTTCCCCTCTGATTTGATGGTTTGTTTCTACTTTGCTTGGGGGCCCGGTGATTATAGGTGAGGAACCTTGGGGCGTCGAGTATTACTCATGTGCATGATCATCGGGATGTGGGTAAGGAGCCTCGGAGCGTCGAGTATTACTCCTGTGCACATTTTCCCCTTTTGTTTGAACGTTTGCTTGGTGTGTTTGTTTTCGTTAAGTTAGTTTGTTAGGAAATTGTTCGGGAAACGGGAGTGGATTTCTAATTAATAAAATTGGGATTGTTTTGGCCTTTTGCCTAACTCTTTTACTCTCCTATATCTAGTATCACGTGAGAAATGTTTTAGAATGCAAAAACCACGCCATGGTTCACGAACTCCCCTTTATGGTTTGTGCTGTGCTCTGTATATGTATATACGTGCGTGTGTGTAGCCCCTCGCTCAGTCTTTGGACTGGCCCCTCCCCTTTTACGTTTTTAGTTTGCAGGCTTTGCTTTGGAGATCTTTGGAGTTCATGCTAGGCGGCTGTCGAGCCGGTGTCGGTCTGTCTGAGTTTGTTAAGCTTTGAATCGATTTATGTTTTGTAATTTTGTATAAGTTATGTTGTGAGCAGGTTGTACGTATGATTTGATTGATTGGAATTCGTGACAAGTTAGGACAGGTGCTCGAATTAGTTGAACCCGTCTTGCTGTGTAATTGTTCGGGACAGGATAGGACAGGTTAGATAGATTAGTTGAATCCATGTAGATGATTTTGTTTTCTGTATTGCTCAATTGTTTGCTGTATGAAAGTTTTTGAAAGTTGCCATTTTGTATTGCTTCCGCTATCATGTTTCGCTTATTTTCTTCTGTACAGGGTTAGGTACCGCCTAGCTAGTGGGTGTGTTTTTCGTTAGTCACCCGTTCGCTGTGACTTGGTGCGTGTGCGGTCTCTCCATTTCGTACATGTGTCGGGTCATAGTGCGGGGGTGTGATGCCCCACCGCTTGGGGTGTTACATCTTGAGTGGTATCAGAGTTACGAGGTTCAGAACCGGTGCTCTGGAGCCGTATCGTGTCAGTCTAGGTCGTACGACATAGGAATATGTGCGCATTACATCCGTTTGGCATGAAATCTGGCTTCTTCAGTGTGAATCGCATGGAGTTATGTGACTATGTGTTCGTTATGACTATGAGTGTGCAACATTCTATCAATATGCTCTTAATTGCTTTTCATTGTTGCACTTAGATGACTTAAATGCCACATTACATTTGCATTCTTAACCCTCATGCACCAACTTAGTGTTTTAACTACTGGGCTGCTTTAGCAACAATGTAATCACCTTCCATGGTCAAGACTTCCAATACTACGGTGAACGGTACGTTAAGCATCCATGGCACGAGCATACATGCATCGTTTACTTAATTAATTCTTGATATTATGTGATATATCTGTCAATTGTGATACTTGCTGATTGTTGTGATTTTGATTCTGCTTTTGTGCTTGAGTGAAAGGGAGATTTAATTCTCTCTGTTTACGTGCTAGGGAGATGCAGAACTTTCTCTATTTGTGTGATAGAAAGATGTTGGATTCTTTCTGAGTTTTGTGCACAAGAGATGCTGGATTCTCTTGTACTTAGGTATTCGCGGGATGCTGGATTCCCTTAGATTTAGGGTTTGAGAAATGCTCAATTTTCTCAAACTAGAATGTCTGGAAGATGTGGAATCTGATAGACTTAGGCTGAGAGACGGGGTTCTCTCAATTGTGTGCCTGAGAGACGGGGTTCTCTCTTTTGTGTGTTGAGAAACGGGGTTTTCTCTTTTGTGCGCCGAGGGACGGGGTTCCTTCGATTGCGTGTCGAGAGATGGGATTCTCTCCCTTGTTTGTTGCGGTTGCCTTACTTCTGGCCAGACGGTAGTTTGCAAGCAACGAGGACGTGACCGTATCAAGCTTCGGGTGCAGTGGCCTAGTGGTGATCGAAGGAGTTGAAGTGACCAACGGTCAAGTGCTCAGTGGAACTTCTGTGACAACGAGTCACCATGAAGGGAGTTCATGTCAGTCAAGGGAGAAGTATCCTGCAGAGATTGCAGTTCGCCTAGGTCGAAGCTGCGCAGCGGAAGCTTGAAGTGGAATTCGTTTCAGCGTCGTTCAAGATCCGACCTTAGGACCCGAGGACAAGTCCTTTTGAAGGAGGGGAATTTGTAACATCCCGCTCGTCCAATCTATAAGGTACGCCACGTTCCAACCTTTTAATGTGCTTAATTATGTGATTTTATTTTTTCGTGGCCCTATTTTGAACTCTTTTAGAGTTTAGGGGCCCCTTTGTAATTTTCTCATTTTAGGGGTTTTTCGGTCATTTATCGTTCGAAAGAGATTTTGACCATTTTGACCCTTTCTTCGCGTTCGGGGCATTGAGACGAGTCCGTAGACTCTAAGTTTGCCCAATTCTGACGTCGTTTGCCCCTTCTACCATTCATTTTTCGCGTGAGGACCCGGGATAAAACACCCGGATCCTCGTTTAACGTGCCATAACTCAGGTGCTCTCTCTCTCTTCTCCCGCTTTCTCTCTCTCCATGATGCAAACACACACACACACTCACGGTGTTTCACACGCATAACCCGGAACTCGCTCGTTTCTCGACGGAATTCGACAATCCAACAGTGCTTTTCGATTATCTCGATGACGCGGTCACAACCGTACCAAGAACTCGACCAACCGACGACCGACGGCGGAGAAATCCACCATTTTCAGACGCGGCTGGAGGAGGGTGGCGGAGCCGCCACTTCGCCGCCCAGTTGCTGCGGCTTCCGGCCACTTTCCGGTGACACGCACCACACACCCAGGGAGAAGGGCTCCTGGCGCAGCGCGGGACGTTGGCGGCGCGGCCAATGGCCACCGTGCGCCGCCTGAAGCTCACGCCGCCGTCGCGTAAACAGTGTTACGGCGGTGTTCCGGTGCCCTTTTTCGACGAAGGTTAGTGTTTTCCAAGGTTTTCCGACCTCCCGAGTCCATTTCCGGCATCGTTTTCACTGAATTTTGGCCGTAGGTGGTGGTTCCGGGGTGGCGTGCGGCGGCAGAAACTTCGGAGCCCAACGGGGGCCTTTTTCGGCCATCTTTTGGCCTCGGGCCCTTCACGAAAGTTGTTCGGAACGACGAGAACTAGTGGCCTTTGATCATGCGACTCCAGATTTGGCCGATTGGCGGCGGATCGCGGCGGCACAGCGGCGGTTGAACGGCGGCACCACCTCTGCGGATTTTTCCGGCGAGCTACCTTAGGGCTTTCGTAAAGCTCGTCACGGGTAAGCCAATGTCTCTTTCGGAACTCATTTTGGTTCACCGGTTTGGAAGTAATTGATGTTTGAAAATTTTAGGGTTTTCGTATTGTTGGATTTGAAATTAGAGACAATGGGCTTGGAATTTGCAGAAATTGATCGAGGGGTTGGATTGAGCACGACGAATCCTTGCACGGGTGATTTTTTAGGATTTTTTCGGCACGCTCCGGCGGCGGCCGCCACTATTTCGGTGGCGGCGATCAGGCGGGCTTCGGACAGAATGTCTGTCTCGTTATGGTGAGTCCGTTGCCGCTTTCCGTTCGTTAATCGGACATTCGGTTTATTTTCTGTGAATTTATTTGTATAATTGTGAATATTTAATTATTTGTTCTAATTGTAATTTAATTGCGATTTGCTTGACTTATCGATTTATATGAACCCCGATGTATACGAAATCTTACATTTAATGAAATGTGATATGCATTGATGCTTTTAATTGTAAATTGAACCCCGTTATGCCAAAATTGTATTAGTTGTTAATTGTTTAAAATGTAATTCGTACTTGTATGTTCGATAAATTGATGAATATGCATTGTTTGGTATTAGAAAATATGTAATGAATTATGAATGTATAATTCTTGTACAAGGGGTGGTTATGTAATTTTAGAAAATACAAATTTGTATAACTTGAATTAATTGAACCTTATCATATGAAAACGATTAAGCTAATTTTAATTTAAGTAAAAGTTGAATTAGCATGCCTTGGATGATTAATTTGAGACTTTTGCAATTAAAGTTTAATTACCTAAATTGAATTTGGATCTAATACGTAATACATGAATTGAATATGTAAAATATGAATTGTATGAATTGAGTAGGGTTAGAATTTGATTTGTAACCTCGTGAAATTTGTATGAAATAGGAAGCATGTTATTATGATTTATTTGATTTATTAATATGTGTCAATTGGTATGAAAGATGCTACGTGAATTTGCATGAAATGAATTAAGTAAACTTTATTAATTAAATTTGTTATACAATCCATGAATTGTTTGTGTGATAAATGAATAATATGATTTGATTAAATTATGTAATGTTTCTTCTGCAAATAATTGTTAGGCATTTGATCCCTGCTTGTGTGATTGCATTTGCCGTGCGTCTCTGTGTGGTTGGATGAGTCTGAGTTTGAGCCTTGTGTTGTGTTTTGTGTGCTCAGTTGGTACAGGTGCACCCGGGGTGGTGACAAGTGAGTCGTGCAGGTTCCGGGGTGGACCATTTGCTTTGGGTTTGGCTTTGTTTGGTACCAGGTGAGGTTAGGTTATAGTTATACCCTAATGATATGTGCCTATATGTTTGCATGTGAATATAAGCCTTACATATATATGTAGATACGTGTGCAATAAGAATATTTGTGACTTTGTGTTATGTTGGATATAAGATATGTACGTACGATATGTATGAATGTGCGCGTTATGTTTGTGAATGAGTGTGTGGGATGTGTGCGTTATAATATATTTCATTATGATTCGAATGTGTAAACTATGACTACTGATATGATTATGTCTGATATGATATGCCGCTGATATGCCTCCGGATATGATTTGCACTTGTCTTGGACCTTGTTATGCCTCTGATTCTGGTATGTTTCCTACTCTGTTTTGCTTGGGGGGGGGGGCAGTGATTATGGGTAAGGAGCCTCGGGGCGTCGAGTATTACTCCTGTGCATGATCATCGGGATGTGGGTAAGGAGCCTCGGAGCGTCGAGTATTACTCCTGTGCACATTTCCCCTCTGATTTGATGGTTTATTTCTGCTTTGCTTGGGGGCCCGGTGATTATGGGTAAGAAGCCTCAGGGCGTCGAGTATTACTCCTGTGCATGATCATCGGGATGTGGGTAAGGAGCCTCGGAGCGTCGAGTATTACTCCTGTGGACATTTTCCCCTTTTGTCTGAACGTTTGCTTAGTGTGTTTGTTTTCGTTAAGTTAGTTTGTTAGGAAATTGTTCGGGAAACGGGAGTGGATTTCTAATTAATAAAATTGGGATTGTTTTGGCCTTTTGCCTAACTCTTTTACTCTCCTATATCTAGTATCACGTGAGAAATGTTTTAGAATGCAAAAACCACGCCCTGCTTCACGAACTCCCCTTTATGGTTTGTGCTGTGCCCTGTATATGTATATACGTGCATGTGTGTAGCCCCTCGCTCAGTCTTTGGACTGACCCCTCCCCTTTTATGTTTTTAGTTTACAGGCTTTGCTTTGGAGATCTTTGGAGTTCGTGCTAGGCGGCTGTCTGTCGTGTCTGTCGAGTCGGTGTCGGTCTGTCTGAGTTTGTTAAGCTTTGAATCGATTTATGTTTTGTAATTTTGTATAAGTTATTTTGTGAGCAGGTTGCACGTATGATTTGATTGATTGGAATTCAGGACAGGTTAGGACAGGTGCTCGAATTAGTTGAACCCGTCTTGCTGTGTAATTGTTCGGGACAGGATAGGACAGGTTGGATAGATTAGTTGAACCCGTGTAGATGATTTTGTTTTTTGTATTGCTCAATTGTTTGTTGTATGAAAGTTTTTGAAAGTTGCCATTTTGTATTGCTTCTGCTATCATGTTTCTCTTATTTTCTTATGTACAGGGTTAGGTACCGCCTAGCTAGTGGGTGTGTTTTCCGTTAGTCACCCGTTCATTGTGACTTGGTGCGTGTGCGGTCTCTCCATTTCGTACACGTGTCGGGTCATAGTGCGGGGGTGTGATGCCCCACCGCTTGGGGTATTACAAAAGCGGGTCTCGTATGCCGGCGGTATAACCCGTCATGGTCGGGTAGGATCCCCCGATACCACCATTATAAGGTAAGATAGGTGTGGGGTTGAGAGTGGCCGCTCTCTTCTTCAAACGGAGAAAGGTTGGATTGATTTATGCTTTTCTCTTTGTCTTCGCTTTGCCTTGCTATAGAGTAAGTGTAACACCCCAAACGGAGGATGCCACATCCCCCGCACTGAGACCCAGACCCGGTCATGAAATGGTAGTCCAAGCCCGAATCCAAATCAGAGCGAACGGGAGACAAACACACACGCTATGCTAGGCGGATCTAACTCGACAGACTCAGAGTGCAGAAGCAATTCAAACATTCAAAACAAGATAGCGGAAGCATTTAAATCAACATTCAAAATAACTGACGGGTTCAACTAGCATAGATACCTAGTCCCGAATATCCGATCAACATAACGTAATAATCATCAAGTGCCACACAGGGCCGAATAGGAATGCCACACAGGGCTACAGAAAGGTAGAGTATATTCTCAAGTCTACAAGTCATGACATAAGTAAAGTGTATGAAAGACAAATACAACTAGAAAGGCTAGGCCGACGAAGTACAACTCAAAGGACTCGCTCCCGCCTAGAAAACGCCAACAGACCTGCAACTAAAAGTTTAAATGAGGGGTCAGTCAACTTGACCGAGTGAGGGGGCTAACACACACACACAATATATATATAAAGAGCATAACACAGAATAAAAGGATAGACTCATGAACCGGGGATAGGTATTGCCACTAGTAGAAATATGTCATATAGCAACGGAAATTTAGCAATGGATATAGCAACGAAAAAAAAAATTCGTGGCAAATTGCTTTAGCAACGAAATTTTCGTTGCTAAATCCGTTGCTATATATGAAAAAAAATAGCAACAGATTTTTCGTTGCTAAAATTAAATAATACACAAAATAAATAAATTGGTATATATAGCGACGAAAATTCCGTTGCTATTAAAATAAAAACCTAATAAAAAATAATTTAATATTTATAAATATTTGCAACGAAAAATCCGTTGCTATGAAAGAAAAAAAAATAAAAAGAAATAAATATAAATAATATTAGCAATAAAAAATCCGTTGCTAATTCAACAACGGATTTTTCGTTGCTATATGGAAGAAAAAAAAGAAATAAAAATAAACAAATATTTAAAATATTAGCAAACGGATTTTTCGTTGCTATAAGGAAGAAAAAAAAAAGAAATAAAAATAAATAAATATTAAAAAGATTAGCAACAGAAAATCCGTTGCTATAAACATATGATTAAAAAAATTAATAAAATATTTATAATTTAATAACGGATTTTTCGTTGCTATATGGAATAAAAATAAATGAATAATAAAAAATAGAGCAAATTACATTTTTGGTCCCATAGGATTGCGCCGTTTTCAATTTTGGTCCCAATTTTTTAGAATTAGACAAAAATAGTCCCGTTGGTTTCATTTTGTTACATTTTTTGTCCCAACCGTTAAATTTTGGACGGAACCGTTAAGTATATTTAAAAGTCAAATAAAATTTTGTTCAAACAAAACATTAATGGATTGTATCCAAGTTGGTTGGATGCTTATTTTCTTTTCATGAGGTCCTGGGTTCAATCCCAGGCTCTCCATTTTTTATATATGTCTATATATATTTATTATATAATATATACATATGTATATTATGTAATATATACATGTATATAATATTTAATACATATAATATTATATACATATATTTATTATATAATATATACATTTATAAAATACATATTATATATTATATATTATTATTATTATTATTATATTATATAATATTTAATATATTGATATTATATATATCGTATATACATTATATAATATTATATAATCTATAATACATATAATAAAATATAAATGTTTCATATTAATAAAATAATTCTTCATTAAGTTTTCAACTACGATTGCTAAATAGTACAATAGTTTCTCAAAATGCAGATATTACTCTATTGATGTATAAGTGAATACTTCATATTGACATAAAATTAGTTCTTTATTCAACTACCAATTAAATCTAATTATTTAATTATGTAAACTTTCATATTTTTTTTATATGTTATAAAAACTTATACTTAAGTTGATATACATTATTATTATTATTATTATTATTATTATTATTATTATTATTATTATTATTATTATTATTATTATTATTATTATTATATATACATGCTTGGGGTTTATATAGAATATAACACAATAATTCTTCAATATTTAGATATAATTCTACAAATTCAAATATAAATGTTTCATATTAACAAAATAATTCTTCATTAAGTTATTCAACTACGATTGCTAAATAATACAAATGTATAAGTGAATACTTCATATAATATAAAAGTTCTTTATTCAACAACCAATTAAATCTAATTATTTAGTTATGTAAAACGTTCATCCTTTTTTTTGTATATCATAAAAAGTTATACTTAAGTTGATATACATTATATTTTTATCTCATAACTAAATCTTGAGATATTTTTATGGACGGAAAGCTGGTGTAGTAGTAGTAGAAGCATGAGTAGCGGGCTTCTTGCCCGATCCAGAACCCGAACCATGACCCGAAGAGAAGGATGGGGGCCTCAACCTCTGTCTCTGAGCCTCGACCTGAATAGCCCTCTTAGTAACCTTATCCCAAGTGCTCACATTGACAGCCTGAAGAGATATCTGAATATCCTCTCGAAGCCCATGAAGGAAGTGACGGGCTCTGTGTGAATCAATATCAGTGATGTGGGTAGCATAGGGAGCAAGTCTCTCGAACTCTAGAATATAGTCCTCAACAGATCTGGATCCCTGCTTCAGCTCAGAAAACTGTTGCGCTCTCGTGCACTATGAGGTATAAACTTCTCGTGGAACTCATGCACGAAAGTCTCCCAAGTGAACTCTATACCACTCCTCTCAAGTCTGGATTGAACTCCCTTGAGCTAGTTAGCTGCCTGTCCCTGAATGAATCAAGCAGTACAAACAGCCCTATCCTGAGAACTCCCTGGGCAAATCTCCCAAATACCACTGATCTCAGCTAACCATTCCTCAGCCTTAATATCATCTCCCCCAAACCACTTAGGAGGATTGTTGTTCCGAAACTCCCTATACGCAGCTGAGATAGTACCATCCTGACCATCAATGGGTGGTGTCTGTTGTCTCTGATTCTGTTGTAACTGATTGAGAAGTGCCTGAACAATGTTCTCCGCATTCAGTGGTGGTGGCGGAGGCGGATTAGGCGCATCCGGTGAAGCCTCTCGGTCACGGCGTCTAGGAGGCATCCTGAAATTCAAAGATTCTAGCAATATTGATGCATGTGGATTAGTACGTGTGTATGTATACAAGTATTAGAAATAAACAAGTATTCAAGTAATTGAGTTATATAATCACATTGTCCTATGCCGTACCATCTAGACAGACTCGACACGATACTAGAGCTCGGTTTCGCAACCTAGAGCTCTGATACCACTTAAGGATGTAACACCCCAAACGGAGGATGCCACATCCCCCGCACTGAGACCCAGACCCGGTCATGAAATGGTAGTCCAAGCCCGAATCCGAATCAGAGCGAACGGGAGACAAACACACACGCTGTGCTAGGCGGATCTAACTCGACAGACTCAGAGTGCGGAAGCAATTCAAACATTCAAAACAAGATAGCGGAAGCATTTAAATCAACATTCAAAACAAGTGACGGGTTCAACTAGCATAGATACCTAGTCCCGAATATCCGATCAACATAACGTAATAATCATCAAGTGCCACACAGGGCCGAATACGAATGCTACATAGGGCTACAGAAAGGTAGAGTATAATCTCAAGTCTACAAGTCATAACATAAGTAAAGTGTATGAAAGACAAATGCAACTAGAAAGGCTAGACCGATGAAGTGCAACTCAAAGGACTCACTCCCGCCTAACAAACGCCAACATACCTGCAACTAAAAGTTTAAATGAGGGGTCAGTCAACTTGACCGAGTGAGGGGGCTAACGCACACCCACAATATATATATAACGAGCATAGCACAGAATAAAAGGATGGACTCATGAACCGGGGATAGGTATTGCATACCAAAACATTCCGAAATAACCCAAATAGATATAGGTATAAGTTTAGAAACCATTTTCCAGAAAGACCCTATCCCGATTCATAATTCCATAACGGAATAGAACACATGTTCGGCGAGTACGAGCTTCTAACCTTTACTCCTCAGAACATATCAAAACATAGAATACAAAATCAAATCCAACTGTCACACCAATGATGGAGGAGATGTACCGTCCCCAAACGATCCAGAACAGACAAACCCTCAAGGGGTAGCGAACCCACAACAGTCCTCCCCGGCCTTAGCCGAAGGCTCAAGATACCATACATTCCCTACAGCACGGGTCTCGTGAAGATATCTCAAACGGAACTACACACAGACTGATCCCTGACGGTCCTATACCGTTCCAAGGCTGCCTATCCCATAGCTCCTTGGATCCACAACAGAACAGAACAGAACAGAACAGAACATACGCTAATCTTTCATGGCAATCTCGCTACAGAATTAGAACACAACAGGTTTTCCCAAAATAGCTTACATATGCCTCAAAAAATGGTTTTTATAAATATTCTCACACTGCAGGGATATAGCCTGAAGGCACCCGCCCACGCAGGACACACGCAGGTACATTCCCACGCTGCAGGGATATAGCCCGAAGGCACCCGCCCACGCAGAGTGCACCCATAAGGTCATAAACATATCATATCCAACACATACATATCTATAGTAAGATATACTCGCATGCAAGGGTAGAAATCAGCATATAAAGGCCACAGGTCGCATAACTATAAAAAATCCTAAACCTCTCCTCGTGGTAGTATAGTCTGAGAGTGTGAAGGGCCAAACACTCAAAACTTCGGGCTCACCGGCAGCACCAAACTCTGTGACAAGACATACAAAAGCCCAAACTTAGACTCTGCATGAACCAAGTAAGATGCATGGCGTACAAAGTATGAATGACATGCGAAATGGAATGATGCTTATCAAGTTGGTCGCCAGGGTCAATTCAAATATTTAAGTAAATCATGCAAGTAATAAAGTATTGAGGTTCTGGGATGCATTCCAAGTCATATCGGAACATACAAGTCAAGTAGCAACTCAAACGAATCAAATACGCACAAAAAAGCAAGTAAAAATGTCACAGACGCATGGGAACGACCATTCCCATGCACAACATAGCATGGGAACGGTCCTTCCCACGCCAAGGCCAAGCGAGACTGGGAACATGGGAACAGTCATTCCCATGTTCGGCCGCCAAAACCAAACCCTAGCCCGGAACGGTTGTTCCGGGCTTAAAGCACAAACGGGAACGGCCGTTTCGGCCATGGATCTGGAGCAGAAACTTGACAGTTTCGGGAAAAATAAGGGGAACACCAAAAATCATCAATCCAACACAAAATCCACCATAAAATATCACGAAATTCAGGTATAATATCATATAAATCATGTTTAGCATCAAAACATCAATTAATTCAAGTTTAGGAATGTTTTTACCCAAAATCTCAAACACCCATTTTCATGAATTTCAATCTTAAACATGAAGATATGAATTCCTAGTCTTCCTACACGAATTTCCAGCAACTAAGACACATAAGGAGCATTCAAATCATCAAGGCTTGCTTAAGGAATTCAAGATCTCATCATTCAAGTTCATACTTCCAATTTCATGCTCCAATCCAAGAATAGAAATGAAATACTCATCAAAAGAGATCCAAAACTTACCTTGTCTTGTGAAGGAATGTGGAATCAAAGAATATGAGCTCTTAGAATGAAAGATGGTTCAAGTCTTGATCTTCTCTTGAAGTTTCTCCATGATTCTCTTTGAGGCTAACTTGTGTGGTTTGAAATGAAATGAAAAGGGATAAAGCTATTTATATGGTGGCTAATAGTTTTAGGTCAAGGTTAGGGTTTCCAAGATATAATATGAGGGTAAAGGCTTTAATAGGATTTGGGCTCAAATAAATGACTTTCGGCCCAATAAGTCAAAATTAAAAGGTTTAAGGTCTAAACGGTTTCCGAAAAATATAAAGTAAATTCCGTTGGACCCGAATCACCGAATCAAGTCCAATGGTGGTGTTAAAATTCGAATTCGAATTCCCGAGCTCATATTGGTCCCGAATGACCCAAACTCACCTAACTGGAGTTAGGCCCAAACACACTAATAGGTCCAAGCCCTATTTAAATCCAACTCCAACAATTAATTTAAATTCACCCAAGTTTCAAATCCTAAGTTGTCATGCAAGAATTCATAGTTTATAATCTTGCAATTTAGTTAATTAAGTCACATTTTCAGTCAAAGTTGGAATTAAACACGTAGAAAGGAAATTAAATCACATAAGTGCATAAGGTAAACTCTCTCATGGCGCATACCTATACGATCTATCGGACGGGGCATCACAACATCCCCCCTTAGGAGAACCTGTCCTCAGGTTCGCTGCTTGAAACAACTCCGGATACATCTTCCTCATCTTCTCCTCAGTCTCCCAAGTTGATTCCTCAGATTTCTGATATCTCTATAACACTCTGACCAAGGGAATCTGCTTATTTCTCAACACTTGTACTTCCCAATCCTGAATCTCAACCGGGTGCTTCACAATCGTCAAATCGGACCCAAGCTGTACGTCTTCAACCGGTAAAACCGTTGACTCATAGGGGTAGAACTTCCGAAGCTGTGAAACGTGGAACACATTATGAATCCCAGACAAACTCGGCGGTAGGTCCAACCTATACGCCACCTCTCCAATCCTTTCTAGAATCTCAAACGGTCCAAGATATCAAGGGCTAAGCTTCCCGCTTCTACCAATACGAGAAAAGCCCTTCCTAGGAGATGCCTTCAAGAAGACACGATCTCCGACCTCAAACTCGAGGGGCCTTCTCCTCTTATCCGCATAACTCTTCTATCTATTCTGAGCTGCTTTCATTCTCTGCTGAATTAACTTAACCTTCTCAACCATCTTCTCAATCTTAGATGAGGCTTTAGCTCTCGTGAGCTTACCCTCCTTAGTCCATCGCCAATCCTCAATATCCCAGTATAGTGGCGACCGACACTTCCTCCCATAGAGTGCCTCGTAAGAGGCCATACCAATCGAAGCCTGGTAGCTGTTGTTGTAAGAGAACTCAACCAAGGTCAAATGCTTATCCCATTTATCTTTAAATCCCAATGCACATGCCCTTAACATGTCCTCAAGATACTTAATCAGTCGCTCTGACTGTCCATCAGTCTGAGGATGTGATGCGGTGCTAAACTTAAGCTTTGTACCCAAGCACCTCTGAAGATCCTACCCAAAACTAGCTGTAAACCGAGGATCCCGATCTGACACGATGCTAGCCGCAACTGCATGTAGTCTCACTATCTCATTACAAAACAATTCAGCCAACTTAGGTACCTTATCCGTCATCCAAACTTTAAGAAAATGGGCAGACTTAGTCAAACGGTCTATCACTGCCCAAATCCCGTCGAATCCTCTCCTAGACCTCGGCAGGCCGGACATAAAGTCCATAGTCACCTTCTCCCACTTCCACTCCGGTATCGGAAGTGGTTGGAGAGTACCTCCCGGTTTCTGATGTTCTGCCTTAACCATCTGGCATGTCAGACATCGTTTCACAAAGCTCTTCATGCCACTCCACCAATACAACTCTTTCAAGTCCTGGTACATCTTCGTACCTCCTGGGTGAATGGAATAACCGAAGCGGTGCGCCTCCTTAAGTATTAGCCTCTTGAGCTGGTTAGGCACACACACTCTTGCCTTGAACCTGAACAAACCAGAATCATTAAACCCAAACTTAGTCTCTGGATCATCTCTAGAATGAGCAACCAATCTCTGAATCTCGAGATCCGTAGACTGAGCCTCCAATAATCTCTGCTTGAAATCCGGCTGAACCGTGATGTTGGCTAACCTAGCCACCGAAACCATAACAGTTGAACTCTGCTCAGAAAACCTTGCCACCAAACTCGAAATACTGACCTTCCTGCTCAACGCGTCGGCAACCACATTTGCCTTACCCGGATGGTACTGAATCGTGCAATCGTAGTCCTCTAAGAACTCAACCCATCTCCTCTGTCTCAAGTTAAGCTCTTTCTTTGTGAACAAGTACTGAAGACTCTTATGATTCGAGAATACCTCAAATGTAGCACCATAGAGATAGTGGCGCCACTTAGACAACGCAAACACGACTGCTGCAAGCTCTAGATCATGGGTGGGGTAATTCTGCTCATGCACCTTCAACTTCCTAGAGGCATAAGCTACAACCCGACCATTCTGCATCAACGCACAACCCAGTCCTTCCTTAGAAGCATCTGCATAAACTGCATAACCCTCAACCCCCTCG
This sequence comes from Lantana camara, assembly GCA_037501455.1. Lineage (NCBI taxonomy): Eukaryota > Viridiplantae > Streptophyta > Magnoliopsida > Lamiales > Verbenaceae > Lantana > Lantana camara. Next base: position 94,977,883 of record CM074856.1, read on the forward strand.
GGTAGGGTAAGTACCGGTGCTGTAGTAAACGTTTCCTTTGAAGTCTGAAAACTCATCTCACAACTATCATTCCATTCAAACTTGGTTTCCTTCTTGGTCAACTTAGTTAACGGGGCTGCAATCTTAGAGAAATCCATCACAAATCTCCTATAATAACCTGCCAAGCCCAGAAAACTCCGTATCTCAGAGGCGTTCCTAGGCCTCTCCCAATGTGACACCGTTTCAATCTTAGAGGGGTTGACCTCAATTCCATCGCCTGAGATGATATGACCTAGAAAAGTGACTCGATCAATCCAAAACTCGCACTTACTGAACTTAGCATACAACTTGTGCTCTCTAAGTGTCTCCAGCACAATCCGGAGATGCTGTGCATGCTCCTCAACCGATCTCGAATACACCAAGATGTCGTCTATAAAGATCACCACGAACTTATCAAGGAACGGTCTAAACACCCTGTGCATCATATCCATAAACACTACGGGAGCATTCGTCAACCCAAACGGCATAACCACGAACTCAAAGTGTCCATATCTCGTGTTGAATCCAGTCTTAGAGATATCCTCCTCTTTAATCCTCAACTGATAATAACCCTGCCTCAAATCCAACTTGGAGTACACTCTCGAACCCTGCAAGCTATCAAACAACTTCTCAATATAGGGTAATGGATACTTGTTCTTAACTGTCATCCTTTTCAGCTTACGATAGTCTATACACATCCTTAACGTCCCATCTTTCTTCTTAACAAACAGAATGGGAGCACCCCACGGAGAAGTGCTCGGACGAATGTATCTGCTGACCAGAAGCTCATCCAACTGCTGCTTCAGTTCCTTCAACTCGGCAGGAGCTATCCTGTATGGGGTCTTCGAATAGGGCTCACCTCCGGGATAGAGATCCACTTCAAACTCAATGTCCCTGTCCGGTGGTAAGGACCCCAAACTCTCTGGGAATACATCCAGATATTCCAGTACGACCTCCGTCTCCTCAAGCTTGGCCTGGTCCTTTGGTTTGTTCAGAAGGTAAGCCACGAAACCTATAGCACCATCCCGGACTAACTTACTAGCCTCAACAAAGGATATAAACGGGGTGGATCCCAAACTCTCTCCCGAAAACACCGCAGAATCAAAAGAAATCCTCTTCAAATGGCAATCCATAACTGCACCATATCGGGAAAGCCAATCCATCCCAAGAATCACCTTAAACCTCCCCATCGGCATCATAATCAGATCAGCAGGAAAAACTCGACCCTCAAAACTCACCGGACACTCACGAAACACTCTGTCTGTCTCCAAGCTCCCCCCCCCCCCCCCCAAGGGAGAACTCACCACAAACACATGCGCAGATATCTCAGCAAGCAAAGGCAAAGAAGCAACAGTATCCCGGGCAAGAAAAGAATGAGTAGCCCCAGGATCAAACAATACATGTAATGATATGCCATAAATATGTATTGTACCTTCCACTACAGCATTCTGATCAATCTCTGCTGCCTCCTCGTCACCATCTAGAGCATAAGCACGAGCCTGAACTACCGGCCTCCTCTTTGGACAAGCATCCCTCATGTGCTCAGCCGAACCACACCCCAAACATCTACCTAAATACCTCCAACACCTATCCGATGGATGGGTACCCTGACAGTGAGAGCAACGAGCTGGAGCTTGTGCCGGTAAAGCCGGTGGTCCTGTAGGAGCAGCGGGTCGGGGTTTTTTGTTAATGAAGCCCTGTGGACGAAAAGCTGGTGTAGTAGTAGTAGAAGCATGAGTAGCGGGCTTCTTGCCCGATCCAGAACCCGAACCATACCCCGAAGAGAAGGATGGGGGCCTCAACCTCTGTCTCTGAGCCTCGACCTGAATAGCCCTCTTAGTAACCTTATCCCAAGTGCTCACATTGACAGTCTGAAGAGCTCTCTGAATATCCTCTCGAAGCCCATGAAGGAAGTGACGGGCTCTGTGTGAATCAATATCAGTGATGTGGGTAGCATAGGGAGCAAATCTCTCGAACTCTAGAATGTAGTCCTCAACAGGTTTGGATCCCTGCTTCAGCTCAGAAAACTCCTGAAATCTGCGCTCTCGTGCACTATGAGGTATAAACTTCTCGTGGAACTCATGCACGAAAGTCTCCCAAGTGAACTCTATACCACTCCTCTCAAGTCTGGATCGAACTCCCTTGAGCCAGTTAGCTGCCTGTCCCTGAATGAATCGAGCAGTACAAACAACCCTATCCTGAGAACTCCCTGTGCAAATCTCCCTAATACCACTGATCTCAGCTAACCATTCCTCAGCCTTAATATCATCACCCCCAAACCAATTAGGAGGGTTGTTGTTCCGAAACTCCTTATACACAGCTGAGATAGTACCATCCTGACCATCAACGGGTGGTGTCTGTTGTCTCTGATTCTATTGTAACTGATTGAGAAGTGCCTGAACAATGTTCTCCGCATTCAGTTGTGGTGGCAGAGGTGGATTAGGCGCATCCGGTGAAGCCTCTTGGTCACGGCGTCTAGGAGGCATCCTGAAATTCAAAGATTCAAGCAATATTGATGCATGTGGATTAGTACGTGTGTATGTATACAAGTATTAGAAATAAACAAGTATTCAAGTAATTGAGTCATATAATCACATTGCCCTATGCCATACCATCTAGATAGAGTTGACACGACACTAGAGCACGATTTTGCAACCTAGAGCTCTGATACCACTTAAGGATTTAACACCCCAAACGGAGGATGCCACATCCCCCGCACTGAGACCCAGACCCGGTCATGAATTGGTAGTCCAAGCCCGAATCCGAATCAGAGCGAATGGGAGACAAACACACACACTATGCTAGGCGGATCTAACTCGACAGACTCAGAGTTCGAAAGCAATTCAAACATTCAAAACAAGATAGCGGAAGCATTTAAATCAACATTCAAAACAAGTGACAGGTTCAACTAGCATAGATACCTAGTCCCGAATATCCGATCAACATAACATAATAATCATCAAGTGCCACACAGGGCCGAATACGAATGCTACACAGAGCTACAGAAAGGTAGAGTATAATCTCAAGTCTTCAAATCATGACATAAGTAAAGTGTATGAAAGACAAATGCAACTAGAAAGGCTAGACCGATGAAGTGCAACTCAAAGGACTCACTCCCGCCTAGCAAACGCCAACAGACCTGCAACTAAAAGTTTAAATGAGGGGTCAGTCAACTTGACCGAGTGAGGGGGCTAACGCATACCCACAATATATATATAACGGGCATAGCACAGAATAAAACGATGGACTCATGAACCGGGGATAGGTATTGCATACCAAAACATTTTGAAATAACCCAAATAGATATAGGTATAAGTTTAGAAAACATTTTCCAGAAAGACCCTATCCCTATTCATAATTCCATAACGGAATAGAACACATGCTCGGCGAGTACGAGCTTCCAACCTTTACTCCTCAGAACATATCAAAACATAGAATACAAAATCAAATCCAACCGTCACACCAATTATGGAGGAGATGTACCGTCCCCAAACCATCCAGAACAGACAAACCCTCCAGGGGTAGCGAACCCACAAGAGTCCTCCCCGGCCTCAGCCGAAGGCTCAAGATACCACACCTTCCCTACAGCACGGGTCGCGTGAAGATATCTCAAACGAAACTACATACAGACTGATCCCTGATGGTCCTATACTGTTCCAGGGCTGCCTATCCCATAGCTCCTTGGATCCACAACAGAACAGAACATAACAGAACAGAACATACGCCAATCTTTCATGGCAATCTCTCTACAAAATTAGAACACAATTGGTTTTCCCAAAATAACTTACATATGCCTCAAAAACTAGTTTTTATAAATATTCCCACGCTACAGGGATATAGTCTGAAGGCACCCACCCACGCAGGACACACGCATGTACATTCCCACGCTGCAGGGATATAGCCCGAAGGCACCCGTCCACGCAGAATGCACGCATAAGGTCATAAACATATCATATCCAACACATACATATCTATAGTAAGATATACTCGCATGCAAGGGTAGAAATCAGCATATAAAGGCCATAGCTCGCATAACTATACAAAATCCTAAATCTCACCTCGTGGTAGTAGAGTCTGAGAGTGTGAAGGGCCAAACACTCTAAACTTCGGGCTCACCGGCACCACCAAACTCTGTGACAAGACATACAAAAGCCCAAACTTAGACTCTACATGAACCAAGTAAAACGCACTGTGTACAAAGTATGAATGACATGAGAAATGGAATGATGCTTATCAAGTTGGTCACCAGGGTCAATTCAAACATTCAAGTAAATCATGCAAGTAATAAAGTATTAAGGTTCAGGGATCCATTCCAAGTCATATCGGAGCATACAAGTCAAGTAGCAACTCAAACGAATCAAATACGTACGAAAAAACAAGTAAAAAGGTCACAGACGCATGGGAACAGCCATTCCCATGCATAACATAGCATGGGAACGATCCTTCCTATGCCAAGGCCAAGCTAGACGTTCCCAGTCCAAGCACACATGGGAACGGTCGTTCCCATGTTCGGCCGCCAAAACCAAACCCTAGCCCGGAACGGTTGTTCCGGGCTTAAAGCACAAACGGGAACGGCCGTTCCGGCCATGGATCTGGAGCAGAAAGTTGATAGTTTCGGGAAGAAGAAGGGGAACACCAAAAATCATAACATAAATCCACCATAAAATATCACGAAATTCAGGTATAACATCATATAAATCATGCTTAGCATCAAAACAACAATTAATTCAAGTTTAGGAATGTTTTTGCCCAAAATCTCAAACACCCATTTTCATGAATTTCAAGCTTAAACATGAAGATATGAATTCCTAGTCTTCCTACACGAATTTCCAGCAACTAAGACACATAAGGAGCATTCAAATCATCAAGGCTTGCTTAAGGATTCAAGATCTCATCATTCAAGTTGATACTAACAATTTCATGCTCCAATCCAAGAATAGAAATGAAATACTCATCAAAAAAGATCCAAAACTTACCTTGTCTTGTGAAGGAATGTGGAATCAAAGAATATGAGCTCTTAGAATGAAAGATGGTTCAAGTCTTGATCTTCTCTTGAAGTTTCTCCATGATTCTCTTTGAGGCTAACTTGTGTGGTTTGAAATGAAATGAAAAGGGATAAAGCTATTTATATGGTGGCTAATAGTTGTAGGTCAAGGTTAGGGTTTCCAAGATATAATATGAGGCTAAAGGCTTTAATAGGATTTGGGCTCAAATAAATGATTTTCGGCCCAATAAGTCAAAATTAAAAGGTTTAAGGTCTAAACGGTTTTTGAAAAATATAAAGTAAATTCCGTTGGACCCGAATCACCGAATCAAGTCCAATGGTGGTGTTAAAATTCGAATTCGAATTCCCGAGCTCATATTGGTCCCGAATGACCCAAACTCACCTAACTGGAGTTAGGCCCAAACACACTAATAGGCCCAAGCCCTATTTAAATCCAACTCCAACAATTAATTTAAATTTACCCAAGTTTCAAATCCTAAGTTGTCATGCAAGAATTCATATTTTATAATCTTGCAATTTAGTTAATTAAGTCACATTTTCAGTCAATGTTGGAATTAAACACGTAGAAAGGAAATTAAATCACATAAGTGCGTAAGGTAAACTCTCTCGTGGCGTATATTTGTACGATCTATCGGACGGGGCGTCACAGTAAGTGGGTTGGGACTCGAATTCGTCGGGTCATTTAGTCTAAGTCTTCGTTTTTGTTATGGTTTGTGAATCGGGATTGGACTTCTAATTTCTAAAACTTGGTGATTTTGGCCTTAGGCCCTAAACCTTTTTTCCTATATGTAATATCACGGGTTTAAATGATTTGGAATGCAAAAACCAATCCCAGTTCATGAACACTATTCGATTTGATTATGCTCTGCTCTACTTATATGTATGTGTGCGTGTGTTAGCCCCCACACCAGTCTTTAGGACTGACCTCTCTTCGTTTTTTGTTTTTCCCTCTTTTCTTTGAGTTTGCAGGTACCCGGTTGGGGAGTTGAGCTAGGTGGCTGTAACAGCCCAAAACAGGGCCTGGAAGAAAACGGTAAACTAAGGGCATTGGTAAAGCGTTTATAGACCGTGATCCAACTTTATAAACCTTCATGCATTGCATTCTTATATGAACTTTGTGCTCATATGTGATCTGACATGTTTTAAGGGGGAATTCTTGACATCCGATACAGTTTACTATTCATTTCCCAAGCCTATATTACCCAATGCTTCAATGGAACCCTATAGGTTCATATCACATGTTTTCCTATCCTTTGAACTTGTTTTCCAAGCTCCGGAAACCTTTCTTGAACCATAAGGGCATTTTGGGAACTTACCGACCAAAGTTACTATTCATAAAAAAAATGAGCTTTTGATTCTGATATCTTTTCCTACCCAAGTTTATAGTCAAATCGATCCTTGAGTCGAGACGAGTCTATTGAAATCATTCTTTACTTGAAAATCTATTCCGAACTTCGTGTTATTGAAAATGTTTACGAAAACCCTAGTTCACTATTCCTCCTACGAATGGTTTTCATTCGGAAAATGTTTTCTCTTCGGATTTACATTACTCGAGCTATTTCAAGATTTTTGAAATGTCTTACAGCCTTTGATTCAAACCCTATCTCGAAATTTTGAAGCGTACGCTTGTACGTAAGAATTCACTATTCATTCTACGTTTTCAACTTTCTATCGGTAAAACGTTTGATAGTCGATATTGGATTCAAAACGCTTCTCGATTTATTTCTTGAATTTTGGAAACAATCCGGACTCGAAAGTCGTTTTTCACTCGTGTTGAGTTTTGGGTTCAAAACTTTTATTCACTAAAACTAATGTATCTTTTAAACGGTAAATCCGATTTCGACGTATGAATATGCGTTTCGAAGCTAATTTTTGCCCGGACGGAATGGTTATACTTCCAGACACTCACCTTCACGTTTTGGAGCTGAAATTACCGAAATACCCCCAGCAATCCCATTTTAGCTTCAAGAACAAAGTTAGCTTCCAAGAGAAGTTTTACCATTTTGCTCTCCTACCCTTACCTATACTTTTATTACAAGGTGAAGGGCTTCCCAACAAATATAAATAGAGCCCTCATGCCATTGAATTCCTTGCTCATATGTTGTGTTAACAACTCCCTTTCTTTCTCTCCCTCTCCCCCTCTTGTCGTCTCCCTCCCCCCCCCCCCCCCCTTTTGTTAGCTAGGTTAGTTATTTTATTTTATGCTTTAGTTTATGTTATGTTTTAGTTTAGTTTATGTTTTTATGTTATGGTATGTTTATATTATGTTTAGGTTGGGTCTTAGGGTCTTCCCTAAGACATATAGGATTTTATTTTATGCATTTATTATATAGTTTTTATGATATGTTTGTTAGTAGTGAATTATGATTTAATTGTTTAGTATATGCAATGAAATGTTATGAATTGCTTTAGTATATGGTATGATCATGTTATGGAGCTGTTATATGATGATAATTGATGCATGTTTATGATATTTTAATTATGTTTAAGCATGTTAGGCAATGGAATAGTAACCTATGATCAATTATATCATAACTTGTTATATGTTACTATATGGTCTCAATTGATGAATGTTACATGATTAATGGTCTTGATATGCTATGACTTATGTCTATGATATGTTATTACATTGTTACAATGTTACATGAGTCATATGTTATGACTTGAGCTTATGATATGATATGGATTAATGGAATAGTACTTGATCACATGTTATACACTTTGATAGTGTCACATGTTATAACCTAAGATAGAATAGTGTTTCATAACTTGATGTTATGCTTTAATTAGAACTCTTAACCATAGGTTATGCCTTTAACCTAGATCACACTTGCTTATAATAACATGAACTTGAAACTATAGGTTATAATCGAGATCATAATTGAATTAGGGTGTGTGCATGCCATGTGCGTGTGAGTGTGCTCGTGTGTGTGCATGAGCGTGTGTTTAGTGTGTGGGTTTGACCCGACCCTTTGACCCGATAAGTGAATAGTAACATGTGAATAGTAATCCGTGAATAGTAATCTGGAATAGTAACTGTGAATAGTACTTTTGAATAGTAAAAGTGAATTAAAACTTGTGCTTTCTTAATAGACATTTACACTTAGGGTTTTCAAATCCGGGGTCTAAAATGTGATTTCAAAATGTGTTTTCTTTCGAGAACTTGTTTTATAACCCTAAGGTATATGTTTAGGATTCATAATTTGATTAATTCCTAATCGGTTATACTTAGATCATAGTCCCATGTTAATGATAACTCACTTTAAGGATCCCTTTGTGTCTTATCCTTCTCTAATACCTTAAATGGTATTACTCTCTTGTTATTACATTTTTTGTACTTGTTTTATATATTTATATGCATCGTTATAGAAGTGTGTCTTAGTTCTTAAGCTCAGCTTAGTACACACTTACAGGAGTTAAGGTTGAGCACTGGAATCCCCAGGGCACTGCATAATCTATACTAACTAGTGTTACTAATAGGTGAGGTTATAAATGTTTTCAACCGGAACCATGAATACTTAATGATTCAATTGTTTTGAAACGCAAAGCCTAGTGCTTTACATTCTTGTTTTGAAATACCCTTTATAGGAATGATTCTTCAAAGAACCCAATCGTATCAGTTATTCATTGATCAAAGGCACATGTTTTTAAAGTATAGCATCAATGGCACATGTTTTGAAAGTAATGCATCAATGGTTCATGTTTTCAAAGTAATGCATCAATGGTTCATGTTTTCAAAGTATTGCATCAATGGTTCAATGGTTCAATGCATATGTTCAATGGTTCATACATTCAGATTTATTCTGGATGTCATCAATGGTGCAAGCAATCAATGGTTAATGGTATGGGCCCGGCGGTTATGTGTAGAGGTGATGTTCGGGAGGTGAGCGGCAACGACATCACTAATACCGGCCGCCACACTAGGCGATTGATACCGACTTTAATCAGGAGGTTTGGTTAAGTCAGGACAATTGTCGGGAATGGACCGCAAATCTATTCCCAAATCAAAGGTTAATAGTCACCTAGGGGTCGCTCCCCGAAGTGAAACTTGGTGGAGGATGGTGCATGTGTGTATGTGTTAGGGTGTTGTTGATCTCGGTCCGACACCCTATTAATGGTAATGTTTTCGGGACTAAGGATGGAGAAGCCTAGCTTGCGGGCATCAATGTTTTCATAAAGTTGGTTCATATCTTGCAAAGTTGTTCCCTACCCTTATCCCGTTTTATGAAAATCATATGAACCAAATCATAGCATATGTGTGCGCGTGTGACAGCATTCATGAAAGTGTTTTGAAAACTCTCATTTCTTATAGCATTGCATCAAAAGGTTTTATCACTTGAACTTATTCTTAAGTTCTTCATTAAAGCTTTGCATTAAAGGTTTTACCTTATGAACTTTACTTCAAACGTTTACTTTAAGTACTTTCTTTTTAAGATATCCCTCACTTAGTCACTTTGACTAATACCTCTACCTGTTTTCTGACCTTATGGTTTTAGGTCTTGCAGTCGCAGTCTAGAGGTATCTTGAAGCTCTAGAGTGTTCATTTTGTTTGAGTCAGGACTTTACTTTATTAATCTATTTTGTGTCGTGCATATGTTATATGGCTGCATTGATACTTTACCTTATGCTTTTGTAATAATCCTTTTGCTACTTAGATACTGCTGCAATTACTATCTTATGCTCCCGTGATAACGTTCAGTTGATACAGTAATGTTATTAGTCTCTTCTGCTTAACGATCAGTACTTGCTTGTTTATATGCCATCACGCACATGTTTTGAAAAGTTTTAAAATACTCTGATTTTCCGCTGCATAAACCACATAGTTAAACACTATTATTGTTACTCGTTAATGGACATGCCGTTCGCTGGGGTATTTCTTGAGTGATGGCTCACACCATTACTTGAGGGGTGCTTCAGTGCGGGGGTTGGGGCACCGCTCTCTACCAGCAAAGTGGGGGCGCTACAGTGGCGGTCTTTTATTTTGGGTGTCGTTCTAGTGTCGAGTCTTTAGTTTAGCTTTTGCATTTGCATATTTACTTTCCCGCTTTAGTACTATATATATCTGGTACTATCTATAAATACATATAAGTTATGTTTTGTAACTTGAAGCTATGTATGTTCTATTTGGCCCGTGGTGGGCAAGGCATGTTGTAATCTGTTTATCTTGCTTTTATTTTGATGTATGTATTATGTTATGCGATCTTGTAGCTTCCGCATATGTTTTGTTTCTCTTAAGCACTCTGCTCAGGGTCTAGGCAGCCTAACCTAGAGGTGTGTTTTGTTTGTCACCCATTCGCGATGGTTCGATGCGGAAGCGGAGTCCCCATTTCGTTACCCGTGTTGGGCTATGGTGCGGGGGATGTGGCGCCCTCTGCTCAGGGGTGTTACATCCTTGCGTGGTATCAGAGCTCTTGGTTGCAAAACCGGAGCTCTGATATCGTGTCGAGTCTGTATAGGTCGTTCGGCTTAGGATTATGTGATTGTTTGCATTCACTCTCATTTATTATGAGAATTTCTTAAATTATTTGTATTAATCGTTCACATGAACATGTACTAAACCTGGCACGCATCGATATTTTGGAATCATTTTCTTATTTCAGGATAACGTCTTAACATCCACATTTGGCATCAAAAGGGAAACACGAGAAACAAGATTTTTTGGTCTACAAGAAGTTTGATGATTTTAATCCATCGAAGTGGTTTGGAGGTGAGAGTATTGAAGCCGAATAATGGCTCTCCATGATGATAGGGATTTGGGAGAATTATCCGGGGACTTCACAAAAGAAATTCAAGTGCATTTCCCGTCTATGCTAGGGTGAAGCTTCCAAATGGCTCAAAGAGGTGAGGTCAAGATTAAAGGAGTCCGGAGAATAACTAGCATGGGAGACCTTCATCAGAGAATTTTGCTACAAGTATATTCCTCCAAAGGAATTGGTTACAAAACTTCAAGAGTTCCTTAATCTTGAATAAGAAAAGAAGAGGATGGATGATCTTATGATAGAGCTAGAAGGTTCGAGAGCTAATCAAGAATGCCCTAAAGTCCGGAGTTATATACAAGAGCGAAAAGAGGAGATCCAACGAGTTTTCCAAATTTCACCGGTGCATGAATGGTCTGAGGAACATAGAAGAGCTATTCAAGATGAGATGGATAAGGAAAAGATGGAGTCTCACACTTCTTATGTGAGTCAAAATCAAGGAGCGAGCTCAAACTCAAACAAGAGGCCTATGTTTCGAGAGGAATCCCACGGACTTCAAGATGTCACCGACACCAAGAAGAAGAGTGGATTCGATGCCTCCTTCAATGGAACCAATTCAATGTTCCTATTGCCAAGGTCCGAACCATACGAAAGAAGTTTGTCGGAAGAAGCTCAAAAGATGCTACAAGTGTAAGGAAACGGGACATATGGTGAGTGGTTGTCCGAAGAACAAGAATCTGAGATCTATGAAGAGCCGTGATCCCAAGACTCCAAGATAAGTCCGAGTAGATTCAGGTGGAAGCAGGGAGCTTGATATCGAGATCCACATCTTACCATGGTGAAAGGTACACTAAGCATTCATGGCACTACATATATGTATCTTTAATTTTATTTTATGTTATTTTTCTTTTCTTATTGTTTCTCGGTGCTTATGTGACTTTGATGTTGCTTGCTCGCTTGTGGTTTCCTTTTTCTTTTCTCTTTTGTGTTGACTCTCTTCTTAGAGAGAGTTTAGTGAGACAAGTGCTTGAGTGTTTGGTGAGTTGTGAGGGCCGAGCTTTCCCGGTGTTTTGGTTGAAGGTGCCTAGTCCGTGTTAAAGTGATGTTGTCACCTTAGGCGTTAGTGGTTGCTTTGGAGGTCCTTTTTGTGCTCAACGATATTTTTGGGTAATAGATGGAAGGCTAACCCATATATATCTTTCGTGGGAGTGGTTGATTATTCCGAGACGGTGCAATAAGCTTTGTGGCTTTCGTTTGGGTTAACTTAGAGGTCGAGCCAAGCTTAAGGAGGCAAAGATCTAAGTAAGCTACCTTTGGTGTTTCTTTGAAGGTGGAATTCGTTTCCACCCAATGAGTACATCGAGATTATCGTGGTCTTTATCCCAGAATCAGACCGTGTTTGGAGTTTCCCTTCCGGTGGGCTTTAGCGTGGTTGTTGGAGTTAAGTCGTAGTTGACGAGCTCTTAGAGGGTAATTTCATCCCTTTGAGTACTTCTTTGTGGAGTACCTTGGTTGCATCTATGAAGAAGACGGGATTTAGGATGAGTATATATTACCGTGAGTTGCACAGGTTAATTGTGGAAGATAAATACCCTTCTTGCTTGCTTTGAGGAGTCGTTCGTCCTTCTTCAGCCTTCCGTGGTCTTTGCTGGGTGTGTTTTCAACAAGGGTATGGTCGACTACGAATTTTAGTAGAAGAACCGAGAATTGCCTCAGAGAATAAGTCTCTAGTGTTATCGGGAGCCAACAGGAGGCTCGTTGTTATGCAAGTGTCGTCCCGTGACATGAAAGACAAGGAAGAGGCATGGTTCGAGTGGATAAAGCTTTTGAAGAGAGTTACCTTGATTACACGAGGATACTCAAACTTCTCCACTACAATTGAGGTACTAATGAAGACTTCGGTTCTGTGTGGCTAACGGAGAGTTAGGGCTTATGTCTCAAGAAGTGCTTAGTCACGAGACTAATTCCACTCATGGTTCGAGACTTGAAGAGCCAGTAATGGTGTTGGCATAAGGAGGGACATGTTGGAAAACACGAATCAGAAAGCAGCGGAATTTTAAAAATTTTCCCAACAAAAGGACCTTGGACTCGCAATCGTGTAACCAAATTCGTAGAGATAAGAAACTTACTTTTCTTTTATTCTTTCTTGAAGCGTTTCAAGCCACCCAAGAACACTCTTCTCGCGGTTTGATCCCCTCTCCTTGGTAAAGCTCGAATCTTCAAACTTCTAACTTGAAGCTCTCTAGAGATAATCCACCAACTTGACTACAATCTAACTAGTAAGGATGCTAATTCTCTAGTTAGTGTTTAGGCTTAACCTAGGGTTTCGTTTATCTTGGAGAAAGGATGGTGTTCAACACATGAACCAAAAGAATTGCCAATTAGCTCTAAGGGGAGCTCGAGCTCCCCTATTTATAATAAAGGGAGGACCGAAAATCCTAGTCCTTATGGGCTAGGGTTTTGGTCTCTCTATCCTATTACTTGATCATCAAGTAATTTTGACTTTGACTTTGAATTCAAATTCAAATCAACTTTCAAGAGAGCTAAAATATCCAAACTATTTTTGGATAATTTTATACTTTATTTATTTAAAATAAATAACTTATTTTATCTAATTAATTAATTCATAATTAATTAACTAGATTATTTTTCTCCAAAATAAGACTTTCTTTTTAATTCAAAATTAAACCAAAGTCTATTAAATAATTAACAACTTAATTATTTAATATTCAATTAAATAGTCACGTGTCCAGTCACGTGACCCACACGTGTGGTTTCACATGTGTGGAACCCTCTAGGCCCGATTAACTCGTTTAATCATTTTTAAGCCTTAACTCATGTAACCAAGTTGTTGTGTGTGGCCCTCTAGGTTCTCAATTCAATTAGCAGTGACCCTAAATAATTAATTCACTAATTAATTAATCAGTCCACAGATTAAACGACCATAGTCTAGCAACAGGTGTTTAACCCCTAGCTGAATTGGAATGTTCGGATTCGACAGAACCTTTAAGTCATTGATTAATGTGAGATACAATCCTCCTACTTACTATCTCTCAACCAAGATCTAGGGTAAGGGAATAATCAGAACCCTAATAATCTGGTCTTAAAGCTAAGTGCATTTCATATCCATTTGATCTCAATCCAAGAAACCCTTTTCTTGATGTCTTGATCTACTGCCTTGGCCAAGGACTCCATATGGCATATGAATGACTTACACAATAAGAGATCACCTTGCAAATGCAATTGTAGGTCTTTTCTTGATTGTCATTCACTTTCATGAATCACTTGTGCAGCCCCAGCATAAGCCTTGAATCAGTTGTCTAAGGCGACACCCTTTAAAGCTTATACCTAAGACTACAGAGTTAACTCATAAAGTGACAAGGAACCTTAAGTCTAAGGATCAATTAATCACATCAATGACTCGTGAGATATTTCCTAATCTGGAAGTTTCCATTTCCTGAAATAGAAACTTCCTTTCCCATTTAGGAATCTTCTCACACGGGGCACCTCAGTGAACTTACTTATTAAAGTAAGCACCCTCATGTATCACGCACGTATCAACTATACACTTTGCACCTCCATGAAACAAGGTGGTCCTTCTTAAGGGCGTGATCCCACAAGCAAGCCTTAGAGGAGTCAGGTTGACACTCCCACTGTCGGTAGGACTCATCGGCTTGGAGTATTTTACTAATCATGACTTATGTGATATAGGGCCCGTTTCATGAACCATTCACCTAAATGGTAGAGTCCTAAAGTCATCAGGATTAGGGGAGTTCTTATACATGCACAGATAAAGTAAACGCATACCAAACAAGAGCATATAAAGAAGTGTTGCCTCAATTCGTTATTTTATTCAAAGATTGTCTGTGATTACAATAAGGAAAAACACAAAGCGGATATATAATCGGCTTTCTAGGGCACTATTCCTAACAGGACATTGTAGACTTGGTGTAGCAATGTCTAATGTACTATCAGTAGAAGACCGAGAACCATTCCGGTAAGTTTCTCCAACTACTTTCGAATTCTATTTGGAAGTGGGAGCAAACCGGACATAGAGTTTGCTAAGACCAAAGAGACTCACTCGGAGTTGGCAAGCGCCACCGAGCTAACGGGATATGAGAAGTTTTCCTCATTTCTAGTTGAGGAAGTGATGTCCCGAGGAGACTACAACTCCTGGATCAGAGTAGCGCAGCGGAAGCATGGAGTCGAGTTCATTCAAGAGTCCTCTTAGGTCTCGCTTAGGACCTGAGGACAGGTCCTTTTGAAGGAGAGGAGTTTGTAACATCCCGCTCGTCCGGCCATTCCAGGTACGCCTTCACGAGAGAGCTACTTGTGCTTTTAATTATTTAATTACATGAATTATATGTTTATTATACTCCTTATGTGATATATTTGAACTATATGACGTTTATTTGAACCTTATGTGATCTATTTGCACGTATTTGCCATCTTTGCTCCGTTCTTACTCAGTTTGTGCCCGTTTCCATTTTTCATTTTTCTAACTATGTGCTATGCATGATTAATACGTGTTATGAGTGCATCTTTATGCTCGTTGCTTGTTTTTGAGTTCGTTTGATACAGTTTTGGAACCATTTTATGTGTTAGGGACATAAGGGCCTAACAAGCTTTAGCGCACCTTATGTTCCGGAAGTCATAACTTGAGCTCGGGAATTCGGATTTGAATTCCGGAAGATGGTTGGACTCATAACAAAGAAATAAAGCCAAGGAATCAAGATTCATATTTTTCTAAGCCCATTTGATTATCCGAATTTCATCAGGTTTGAGCCTCTTTTGACAGATTTGCCACATTTTACCAAATAAGCCATAACTCCCACAATTGTTGACCAATTCAACTCATTCTTGGCCCCACCATCCACTAACTTGCTCCTCTATCCCTTCCCTCGGCCCCAGTTTTGAAACACCCCCATAAATGAAGAGAAAAAGAGCCCCCAAGTTTAGCTTTGTGGAGAAGAGAAGAAGAAGAAAGGGGATCTAGCCATTTCTCCAAGATTTAAGTCCAAGACTCCATCAAATCTTCTCCAATTCAAGAGGTAAGTCCATATTTGATCTCTACATGTCTTTGTGGTGCTTTTAAGTCCAATTTGATGAGTTTTCATCCATATTTGCTCCTTCTATGGCTTACATGATGAATAGTGTGGGTTTGAGGTATTTTCATGATTCTTGCTTGATTCCTTGCAATTTATTTGACCTTGCTGCATGGTATTTGCTTCTTAGACATCATTTAAGAGTTTTATGAACTTAGTATGCATGTTGGTTGAGGATTCATGGAGTTACCATTGCAGAATTTGAAGAAATTTGAATATGTGATGCATCTCTTCTTTTTCTTCACTTTAGCTTGGTTTTTTCATGATCTAGGGCATGAATCTTTGAATAATTGTTGCATAACTCTTGTATATTGTGTTGGCATGAGTTTACATGGAGTTCTTGGTGTTTTAGGGACCAAATTTTTGAATTTTGTTTGGGCGAGAGCAAACCCACGGCCGTGGATTTTTGCACTAAAACAAATCTAGGGCCGTGGATTTGATGGCAGATTTGGGAAACTTTCTGGACTGGGATCCATGGCCGTGGAACCCATATTTGTTAAAAATCTATGGCCCTGGATCTGGGTGCAGAAACGTTTTGGCCCCGAACTTGTTTTCTTGCTTGTTTTGTTCGATTCCCTCCCCGTTCTTGACCCTAATGTACTATGTACTTGTTTATATGTATATTGTGCTATGCTATAACTTGTCATTGCTTGATTTTAACATGTTTCATGATTATAAAATGTGTTGTGAGTGTCGTGTGTGTTGCATTACGTTTATGGATTCGTTTGACGTGAAATGTGCTTTATGTGATCTAAGTGCTCCCTTACGTGCACGTGTGACTTCCTACTTTGTTTGCTTGCTTTACTTGCAACTTCTTTACTCTTATTTGAGATGTATGCACTCCTAACTTGGTATTTGACATGTTATATGGATTATATGAAGTTCGTGAACTTGTTAATGTGGATTATGTGAGCTATGTTTCGACATGATTCAATATGAGCTAATGTGACTTAGGTGTTAATTTCATTTCATACTTCATGCATCATTTGCATTCATATGCATATGCCGAGCGTCTAATTGGTTCATGTTAAGTCTAAGCTTGTCCATTTCCCTTTGTTTTGTTCTTAGGTTTATCTCGAGGTTGAAGAGGTGGTTCCTTTGTTCGGTTTGGTCGACAAGGTGGGGTTTTCTTTCCTTTTAGCTATGATGACCTACAACCTTATGTGTATTTTAAGCCCGCATGTGACTTATATACACATATAGATAAGTGTTTGATAAGTATTTTGTGGGAATTGGCCCCTTTGTTATGAGATTATTCAAAAAGGCTTTTATATGTATATGTAAGCTAAGTTTTGATTATTCGTTTCCAAAAGGGTTGGTGTGAGTTCTATTTTGCGAGCTTTAGGACATTGTAAGATAGGTCCATGTGTTCGTGTGTATAAGCTTTGTGATATGTGTAAGTTTTGGCACCGGAGTTGTATGTAATTGGAGACCCGGGTCGGCCATGGGGTCACCGGTTGCTACCCCTGTATACTTCTCCACCAAAGTGAGGCTTAGCTCATCCTCGGGAGTTCGAGGGGAAAGCGAGTCTCATATGCCGGTGGTATAACCCGTCAGGGTCGGGTAGGATCCCTTGATACCACCATTTTACGGTAAGATATGTGTGCGGTTGAGAGTGGCCGCTCTCTTCCCCAAACAGAGAAAGGTTGGATTGATTTATGCTTTTCGCTTTGTCTTCGCTTTGCTTTGCTATGGAGTAAGTGGGTTGGAACTCGAATTCGTCGTGTCATTTAGTCTAAGTCTTCATTTCCGTTATGGTTTGTGAATCGGGATTGGACTTCTAATTTCTAAAACTTCGTGATTTTGGTCGTAGGCCCTAAACCTTTCTTCCTATATGTAGTATCACGGGTTTAAATGATTTGGAATGCAAAAACCAACCCCGGTTCATGAACACTGTTCGATTTGATTATTCTATGCTCTACTTATATGTATGTGTGCGTGTGTTAGCCGCCTCACCAGTCTTTAGGACTGACCCCTCTTCGTTTTTTATTTTTCCCCCTTTTCTTTGAGTTTGCAGGTACCCGGTTGGGGAGTCGAGCTAGGCAGCGGTCTTTTGTTTTGGGAGTCGTTCTAATGTTGAGTCTTTAATTTAGCTCTTGCATTTGCATATTTACTTTCCCACTTTGGTATTATGTATATTTGGTACTATGTATAAATACATATAAGTTATGTTTTGTAACTTGAAGCTATATATGTTCTATTTGGCCCGGGGTGGGCAAGGCATGTTGTAATCTGTTTATCTTGCATTTATTTTGATTTATGTATTATGTTATGCGATCTTGTAGCTTCCGCGTATGTTTTGTTTCTCTTAAACACTGGGTTCAGGGTCTAGATCGCCTAACCTAGAGGTGTGTTTTGTTTGTCACCGATTCGCCATGGTTCGATGCGGGAGCGGAGTCCCCATTTCGTTACCCGTGTTGGGCTATGGTGCTATGGTGCAGGGGATGTGGCGCCCTCTGTAACACCCTGGAGCGGAGGGCGCCACATCCCCCGCACCATAGCCCAACACTGGTATCGAAATGGGAACTCCGTCCCCGAATCGAACCATGGCGAACGGGTGACAAACAAAAATCAATTCTAGGCTAGGCGGTCTAGACCCTGAACAGAGTGCGTAACGAAATAAAATCGAAAGTGCGGAAGCCACAGGATCACAAAACAAACCAATTACAGATATAAAAGCTCAGAAAGAGATATACATATTTCAACATGCATTGCCCACCCCGGGCTGACAGAAAATGCGTAGCTTCAAATTACAAAACATAACTTATACTTATTTATACATAGTACCAAATATACGTAGTACCAAAGCGGGAAAGTAAATATGCAAATGCAAAGACTGTACAAAGACTCAAAAGACTCCCAAGACTCGAACAACGACCGCCGCCTAGCCAGACTCCCAACCGGGTACCTGCAAAGCTCAAAACGAAAGGGGAAAAGAAAAGAAGTAATGAGGGTCAGTCCTAGAGACTGGTGAGGGGGCTACACACGCACACATACGTATAAGTAAGAGCATAGCATATTCAAATCGAAAATGTTCATGAACCGGGTGTGGTTTTTGCACTCCAAAAGGGTTTAACCCGTGATACTATATATGTAAAGAAAGGTTTAGGGCCAAAGGCCAAAATCATCCAAGTTTTACCAATTAAGAGTCCACCCCGTTTCACAAACCGTATCGGATACATAAGCATAACCAAAATAGCACGGTGAGAACGAATCCTCACACCTACTCTTATCAAAACAAAACTCAGAAACAATCCCACCTCCACACCATTGGGGAAGAGAGGTGCCCCTCTCCATCCCACCACAGACCAAAACAGATGAACCGGAGGATCCCGCCCGGTTCCTTCGACGGCCAGCCAAAATGCGCTCCGTCGGCATAGGAGAACTAGTCTCCCGTTGGTGGAGAAGTGTCCTGGGGTTGCAACCGGCGACCCCGATGGTCGTCCCGGGTCTCCCGAACCACACAACTCCGGGGCCCAAACAGATCACAGAACTCACACACATACACCTCACAAAGCGTATACTTGTCACGAAGAGCTTATCTTGTCAAAACTTAACACGTACACACACCAACCCTTTTCGAAGCGAATAAACAAAACATAGCTTATATATATATAAAAGCCTTTTCAACGGATTTCATAGTAAATGGGCCAATTCCCGTAAAATACATATCAAACACTTATTTATACGTATATATAGTTCGCATGCGGGCTTAAATTACAATTAGGGTTGTAGGTCTTAATATCTAAAAAGGAAAGAAACCTCACCTCCGAGAAGCAACGGGAACAAAGGAAGCAGACGAACGTCTAGAAGACAACCTCGTCAACCAAGGAACAAACCTAAAGGCAAAACAAAGGCAAAACACAACCTTAGACTCAATATGAACCACATTAGACGCTCGGCACATGTGGATGTATGTTTATGATGCAAAGCATACGAAATGAATGCACATTAGGTCATATAGGAGCATTCAAGGCATATACAGTTCTATCTCATAACCGAGAGCAAAGAATATACCATAAATCCACAAAATCAAACTTAACATGTCATACAACAAGTTAACCATGCATATTCATCAAATACAAGGCAAGAAGAACCAACGAAAAGCAACGAAATGACGAAAGAAACTCCTCCCGGCCAATACCTACTAAGTGGACACGGCCTCGTCCAAAACGCATAGGAATCGGACACGGCCGTATCCGGTTGAATTTAAATCAGAATCCAAAGTCGAGGGCTTGACACGGCCGTGTCCATTTCCAATTAAAACATGACACGGCCGTGTCATGCATTCGGGACTGAAAAATATAACGCAGCAACAACAGTTTTTGGCAAGAAAAATAGGGCATTTCGGTGCAAGCCTTGGGGAGTCTCTTATGTCATTGAAAACACACATAAAAAGCATGGAATTAACATCAATTCATCAACAATTCATGCCATGAAAGGAGAAACAAATTCAGCCACAAAACATGCAAGAATCAAAGCAAGAAAGGGGAGGGAATGCATCAAGCCATATCATCCAATTCTCAAACATTCATCAAAGGCCAATCACTCATAACTCAACTACCATGGAAGGAGATGCAATAAACACTTAGAATCAACTCATGGAAGCAACATATAACCACCATATTTCAAGGGAATCAAGAAGGAAGTAAGAATCATCAAATTCATCCAACCTCTACACTATTCACATGCTTGCTAAATCTCATAAATCAACCAATGAATTCAACTCAAATCCACATATCAGAGAGAAGAGAGAGAGTAGAATACGATCATGAGCTTACCTTTCGAATTTGAGAAGATTTGGATGTGATTTGAGCTCAAACTCTTCAAAATGGCCAAAGAGGGTTTCTTCTCTTCTTTTCTCCCTTGCTTGCTGATCGAGATTGAGGTGGGAGAGGAGAATGGATCAGTTCTCTTGGTTAAGGGGCTGAAAAGGGATGCTAACTCAAGGTATAGATCATGGTTAAGGCTTGGTTCGGGTTTAAGTGGGGTCCACAAGGCTTAATTAAGTCAAAAGGTAGCTTAAAGGCGTAAGGGGCTCGTTCCGGTCGAATAACGGGGAATCAAATGGGCTTAGAAAAATATGAATCTTGATTCTTTGTCTTGTTGTCTTTGTTACAAGTCCAACGCATCTTCCGGAATTCGAATCCAAATTCCCTAGCTCAAGTTACGCCTTCCGGAACACAAGGTGCGCTAAAGCTCGTTAGGCCCTTATGTCCCTAAAACATAAAACGGTTTTCAAAACCGTATCAAACAAACTCAAAAACAAGTAACGAACATAAAAACACATTTATAACGCATATAAATCACGTATAGCACGTAGTCACAAGAATAAAAAATGAAAACGAATACAACCGAAGCAAGAACATAACAAAGAAGATAAATACGTATAAATAAATCACATAGGGTCAAATACGTTCAAGTAACCCAAATATATCACATAAAAGTATAATAAACACATAATTCACATAATTAAATAATTAAAAGAGCACATAGCTCCCCCGTGAAGGCGTACCTGGAAAAGCCGAACGAGCGGGATGTTACAAACTCCCCTCCTTCAAAAGGACCTGTCCTCAGGTCCTAAGCGAGACCTAAGAGGACACTTAAATGAACTCAACTCCACGCTTCCGCTGCGCCACTCTGATCCAAGAGTTGTAACTGCTCGGGACATTGCTTCCTTAATTAGAAATAAGGAAGACTCCTCAAGTCCAGATTGTTCGGTGGTACTCACCAAATCCGAGTGAATCCCCTTATTCCTAGCAAACTTTGGTTGCTCCCACTTCTGATTATCATTCAAAAGTAGTTGGGGAAAACTACCGGTTCTTGGTGTTCGGTCTTCTACCGAAAGCACTTTAGACATTGCTACGCTAAGTCTACAATGTCTCTTCTTGTACCAACACTACTACCGGTTCTTCAAGTCTCGAACCATGAGTGGAATTAGTCTCGTGACTAAGCACTTCTTGAGACATAGGCTCCAACCCTCCGTAGCAACGCACAACCGAAGTCTTCCTTAGTACCTCGATCGTAATGGAGAAGCTTGAGTATCCTCGTGTAATCAAGGTAACTCTCTTCAAAAGCCTTATCCACTCGAACCATGCCTCTTCCTTGTCTTTCATGTCATGGGACGACACTTGAGACTTAATCTCTGAGATAATTCTCGGTTCTTCTACCAAAATGCGTAGTCGACTATACCCTTGCTGGAACCACACTCAGCAAAACCACAGAACACTAAAGAAGGACAAACGACTCCTCGAAGCAAACTAGAAGGGTATTATCTTCCACAGTTAACCTGTGCAGCTCACGGTAATATTCTCATCCTAAATCCCGTCTTCTTCTTAGAGGGGACTAAGATACTCCACAAAGAAGTATTCACAAGGATGAAATTACCTTCTAAGAGCTCGTCAACTACGACTTAACTCCAACAACCTCACTAAAGTCCACCGGAAGAGAAACTCCAAACACAAAATAATTTCGGGATAAAGATCACGACAACCCCGACGTCCTCATTGGGTGGAAACGAATTCCATCCTCAAAGAAACACCAAAGGTGGCTTACTTCGATCTTTGTCTCCTTAAGCTTGGCTCGACCTCTAAGTTAACTCAAAGGAAATCCACGAAGCTTATCGCACCGTCCCGGAATTACCAACCACTTCCACAAAGGATAACAACGGGCTAGCCTTCCATCTAACACCCGGAGATACGGTTGAGCCCCGAATGGACCTCCTAAAAGCAACTACCCACGCCTATGGTAACACCGTTACCTTAACAAAACTAGGCGCCTTCAAAAACAACCACCGGAAGAGAACCAACCATCGAACAAGCTCAGCCCTCGCAACTCACCAAACACTCGACACTCTCCTCACTAAACACTCTCCAAAGAGAGAGACAAAGCAAGAGAGAAAAGAAAAAGGAAACCACAAGCAAGCGAGTAAGCAAGAAAGAACAATAACGCGCAAGCACCGAGAGCAACAAGAAAAAGAAAAGTAACACCAACTAAAATAAAATGTATGTATGTAGTGCCATGAATGTTTGGTGTACCTTTCACCATGGCGGTAGTGTCGAGTTTGGCATCCCGTTCTCCTTCTTCAATCATATCCACTTGGATTGAACTTGAAGTCTTGAAATCGCGGCTCTTTAAAGTCCTTGAATTCTTAGTCTTCGGGCAACTTTTCACCTTATGTCCCGGTTCTCCACATTTGTAACATCTACCCAAGTTCTTTCGGTAAACTTCTTCGGTGTGGTTAGGGCCTTGACAATAAAAGCATCGAACTATCTCCAACGGAAGAGGTATCGGATCTATTATTGGTAGTTGAAGTTTCTTCTTCTTCTTGATGTAGCCGACCTCTTGAAATTCTTGGATTTCCTCTCGGAACATAGGCCTCTTGCTTGAGTTTAAACTTGATCTTGGATCATTCTCCTCCTTAGAAATGTGAAGCTCCATCTCTTGCTCATTCATTTCATCTTGAACCACTCTTCTAACTTCCTCGGACCATTCATGCACCGTTGAATCTTGGAAAGCTTGTTGAATCTCGTCTCTACGCCTTTGTATATATCCTCGGACCTTGGGGCAATCTTGTTTTGCTCTTGAGCTTTCTAGTTCCTCTATGAGATCATCCATCATCTTCAATTCTTGCTCAAGACCTAGGAATTCTTGAAATCTTCTAATCAATTCATTGGGAGGGATATACTTGTAACAAAATTCTCGGATAAACCTTTCCCAATGGAGCTCTTCTCCGGACTTCTTTAAATGTAACCTTATTTCCTTGAACCATCTTGAAGCTTCACCTTGTAGCAAACGGGAAGTGCATCCTACTTTCTCTTGTGAGGGTCCCGAACAACTCCCCCAAATCCACAATATCGTAGATAGCCACTCCTCAGCTACAATACTATCGCCCCCAAGCCACTTCGGTGGATTAAAGCCTTCAAACTCCTTGGAGACCGAAGAAACTTGTTTCTCTTGTTTTCCTTTTGATGAGGTATGTTGATATGAAGAACTCATCCTGAGATAAGAAAAATGATTCCAAAATATCGATGCGTGCAGGGTTCAGTACATGTTCATGTGAACTATTAATATAATTAAGCCAAATAATTCAAGTAATCCACGTAAGAGATGAGAATGAATGCAAACAATCACATAATCCTAAGCCGATCGACCTACACAGACCCAACACGACGCTAGAGCTCCGGTTTTGCAACCCAGAGCTCTGATACCACTTACAGATGTAACACCTCGGAACGGAGGGCGCCACATCCCCCGCACCATAGCCCAACACTGGTATCGAAATGGGAACTCCGTCCCCGCATCGAACCATGGCGAACGGGTGACAAACAAAAATCAATTCTAGGCTAGGCGGTCTAGACCCTGAACAGAGTGCGTAACGAAATAAAATTGAAAGTGCGGAAGCCACAGGATCACAAAACAAACCAATAACAGATATAAAAGCTCAGAAAGAGATATACATATTTCAACATGCATTGCCCACCCCGGGCTGACAAAAAATGCGTAGCTTCAAATTACAAAACATAACTTATACTTATTTATACATAGTACCAAATATACGTAGTACCAAAGCGGGAAAGTAAATATGCAAATGCAAAGGCTATACAAAGACTCAAAAGACTCCCAAGACTCGAACAACGACCGCCGCCTAGCCAGACTCCCAACCGGGTACCTGCAAAGCTCAAAACGAAAGGGGAAAAGAAAAGAAGTAATGAGGGTCAGTCCTAGAGACTGGTGAGGGGGCTACACACGCACACATACGTATAAGTAAGAGCATAGCATATTCAAATCGAAAATGTTCATGAACCGGGTATGGTTTTTGCACTCCAAAAGGGTTTAACCCGTGATACTATATATGTAAAGAAAGGGTTAGGGCCAAAGGCCAAAATCATCCAAGTTTTACCAATTAAGAGTCCACCCCGTTTCACAAACCGTATCGGATACATAAGCATAACCAAAATAGCACGGTGAGAACGAATCCTCACACACCTACTCTTATCAAAACAAAACTCAGAAACAATCCCACCTCCACACCATTGGGGAAGAGAGGTGCCCCTCTCCATCCCACCACAGACCAAAACAGATGAACCGGAGGATCCCGCCCGGTTCCTTCGACGGCCAGCCAAAATGCGCTCCGTCGGTATAGGAGAACTAGTCTCCCGTTGGTGGAGAAGTGTCCTGGGGTTGCAACCGGTGACCCCGATGGTCGTCCCGGGTCTCCCGAACCACACAACTCCGGGGCCCAAACAGATCACAGAACTCACACACATACACCTCACAAAGCGTATACTTGTCACGAAGAGCTTATCTTGTCAAAACTTAACACGTACACACACCAACCCTTTTCGAAGCGAATAAACAAAACATAGCTTATATATATATAAAAGCCTTTTCAACGGATTTCATAGCAAATGGGCCAATTCCCGCAAAATACATATCAAACACTTATTTATACGTATATATAGTTCGCATGCGGGCTTAAATTACAATTAGGGTTGTAGGTCTTAATATCTAAAAAGGAAAGAAACCTCACCTCCGAGAAGCAACGGGAACAAAGGAAGCAGACGAACGTCTAGAAGACAACCTCGTCAACTAAGGAACAAACCTAAAGGCAAAACAAAGGCAAAAGACAACCTTAGACTCAATATGAACCACATTAGACGCTCGGCACATGTGGATGTATGTTTATGATGCAAAGCATACGAAATGAATGCACATTAGGTCATATAGGAGCATTCAAGGCATATACGGTTCTATCTCATAACCGAGAGCAAAGAATATACCATAAATCCACAAAATCAAACTTAACATGTTATACAACAAGTTAACCATGCATATTCATCAAATACGAGGCAAGAAGAACCAACGAAAAGCAACGAAATAACGAAAGAAACTCCTCCCGGTCAATACCTACTAAGCGGACACGGCCTCATCCAAAATGCATAGGAATCGAACACGGCCGTGTCCTGTTGAATTTAAATCAGAATCCAAAGTCGAGGGCTTGACACGGCCGTGTCCATTTCCAGTTAAAACATGACACGGCCGTGTCATGCGTTCTGGACTGAAAAATATAACGCAACAACAGCAGTTTTTGGCAAGAAAAACAGGGCATTTCGGTGCAAGCCTTGGGGAGTCTCTTATGTCATTGAAAACACATATAACAAGCATGGAATTAACATCAATTCATCAACAATTCATGCCATGAAAGGAGAAACAAATTCAGCCACAAAACATGCAAGAATCAAAGCAAGAAAGGGGAGGGAATGCATCAAGCCATATCATCCAATTCTCAAACATTCATCAAAGGGCAATCACTCATAACTCAACTACCATGAAAGGAGATGCAATAAACACTTAGAATCAAGTCATGGAAGCAACATATAACCATCATATTTCAAGGGAATCAAGAAGGAAGTAAGAATCATCAAATTCATCCAACCTCTACACTATTCACATGCTTGCTAAATCTCATAAATCAACCAATGAATTCAACTCAAATCCACATATAAGAGAGAAGTGAGAGATTAGAATACAATCATGAGCTTACCTTTCGAATTTGAGAAGATTTGGATGTGATTTGAGCTCAAACTCTTCAAAATGGCCAAAGAGGGTTTCTTCTCTTCTTTTCTCCCTTGCTTGCTGATCGAGATTGAGGTGGGAGAGGAGAATGGATCGGTTCTCTTGGTTAAGGGGCTGAGAAGGGATGCTAACTCAAGGTATAGATCATGGTTAAGGCTTGGTTAGGGTTTAAGTGGGGTCCACAAGGCTTAATTAAGTCAAAAGGTAGCTTAAAGGCGTAAGGGGCTCGTTCCGGTCGAAAAACGGGGAATCAAATGGGCTTAGAAAAATATGAATCTTGATTCTTTCTCTTGCTTTCTTCGTTACGAGTCCAACACATCTTCCGGAATTCGAATCCGAATTCCCTAGCTCAAGTTACACCTTCCGGAACACAAGGTGCGCTAAAGCTCGTTAGGCCCTTATGTCCCTAAAACATAAAACGGTTTTCAAAACCGTATCAAACAAACTCAAAAACAAGTAACGAACATAAAAACACATTCATAACGCAGATAAATCACGTATAGCACGTAGTCACAAGAATCAAAAACGAAAATGAATACAACCGAAGCAAGAACATAACTAAGAAGACAAATACGTATAAATAAATCACATAGGGTCAAATACGTTCAAGTAACCAAAATATATCACATAAAAGTATAATAAACACACAATTCACATAATTAAATACTTAAAAGCGCACATAGCTCACCCGTGAAGGCGTACCTGGAAAAGCCGAACGAGCGGGATGTTACACCCTCCGCTCCGGGGTGTTACAAGATCAATTTAGGAAGTCAATGTATTCACAAAATGCATATTAAATCATCCAATGTCAAAGGGTTTAATTATTACAATTCACCATCAAGTTCATGTCGAGTTATAAAGTACATAAGTAAGAGTAACTTGATCATATAAACATACAAAGTTGTTGTACGTAGATGGCATGCTTGATACAAATAAAGAGTGCATCTAATTCACTTAAGATCATACTTTACAACTTCAGAACATATTTGGTACACAAGCTCAAGTCACATTCATAGCTTCATAAATATTACACTTACATCCCCTAAGTCATTTATAAAAGTTTAGAATTATTACACATACGTCTCCTTAGTTGATTACTAAGCATAATTGTTCGTTTAATGTGTTTATACAATTATTCAAATAGGAATTAATTACTTACAAGCATGACAATTATCAATTTATCGTAATTCATAATATACCATCTTCCAGAAGTAAGAGTAAATCAAGATATTACAATTCTAACCCCTATCATGCATGAAGTCTCAAGTTGTTCAAGCATCCTTCATGTAACTCGATTTTATATTTAAAACACAATTTACAACAAACATAACATTGAGAACGTCTCAAATTCATATAGAGAAATCACAACATACTCGTTCCTCTAAACTATCATTCAAGTTCATTTAGTCACATAAGATATTTGCTTCTAAATATTACACTAACACCCCTTCGTACTTAACAAATAGCATAAATTCCTCACATCGGGATTCAAATTGCAAATCGAAACATTCATGCATATGATAATCCATTCAATACATGTTTTCGTATACGATTGGAATACATCTCGATCAACAAACCAACAATAAACAATTTATTTGCACTTAAAACAATTAATTCAAATAATTCTAATTAAGCAAAATAATTCGTAATAAATAAATTAAGTGTCCGATTAACGAACGGAGATCGGCATTGGACTCACCGCCTCGAGACCGACATTCTGTCCAAAATTCACCGGAGCGCAGCCACCGGAAAGTCGCCGGGCCGCCAACGGACCGCCGCCGAAAGTCACTGAAAAAATCCCAAAAAATTGCCCTAGAAGGTATCCTCCGTGCTCATTCCGAATCCTGAATCCATTTCTAAAAATTCCAAGCCAATCGTCTTACATCTTGAACGCAAGAATACGAAAACCATAAAAACATCAAAATCAAATTACTTCCAATCCGGTGAACGAATACGTAATCCGTAAAAGGCATCGGCTTAACCATGACGAGCTCTTCAAAACCCCCAAGTTGTTCGTCGGAAAAAGTGGCCAAAAAGTGTCGAATTCGGCCGCTACAGTCACGTACCGCCGTGGCCGCGCCGCCTCCTCCACTTCGATGGTTACGCCACAAGCCCAGAATTGATCCTTAATGAGAAGAGCTTCAGATCGGTACCTCATTCGCCCAAAACCGCCGCTGGAATCACCGGAAACGGACGGTGAAGTCTTGCCCAGATTCACCACCATCGTCGTGAGCTTCGGGCGGCGAGTGTGGTGCCATCGTTGCCCCGATGTCTACGCCACCACTGCCAAGTCGTAGATCTCATCGAGATGTTCGATTTATATACCAATTTCACTAGATTCCATTGTCGGAGGAGGCCAATCGAGGCCGCTGAAGTTGATGTTGCCAACCAGTTGTGATTTTCAGAAACTTTGAGCCGCCGCGTCTGAAAATCGCAGATATCTCCTCCACCGTTCGTTGTTTGGCTGAAATCTTTGTACCTTCGTGATCCTCTCATCGAGCTCTTCGAAATGAACTACTCATTCATTGAATTCCGTCGAGAAACGGCCTAGTTACGACTAGTGTGTGTTTCAGGTGTAGTGTATATGCGGGAATGAGAGAGAGAGAACCAAGAGAGAGAAGAGGAGATTGGGAGAAATGTGTCTCATGCATAATTTATATACAAACGGGCATCCTTATGGCGTAGCAAACTGAAATAACGCATACAAATAATCGTAAATAAAAATTGGTCAAGTTATGAATAAACATTCAAGCTCCGAATTAATTTCATAAATTAAAATAAAAGAGAGATTTGCCAATTAGAGTTTAATCCAATATAATTTCGACTTAAATTATGATTGACAATTAATCTCAAGGAATTCAAGTAAACCGAAATTAAACAAGTTAAGTAGCATAATGGATTAAAAAATCAACTTGACAATTAATCTTAGAATAATCCGAATGATCACATATTAAATTGGATTTACATTCAATCACATAACTCAAGAAACTCTTAAATTAAATAGACACAAGTTTAAAGACTTACTTGTTAATGTCGTCAGGACGCCCTTCGAGAACACGGGCCGTCACAACCTTCCCCACTTAAGAGAACCTCCCCAGATTCCACCGCTAAATGTAGATCCTCGAGTTGGAGTGCTCCAACCTTTTTCCCGAACTTGTGTAAGATCATAACTCTAATGGTGAGGCTTACTCCTGTCAGCTATACCGAACCTCCTTTAGGATGTCTTGTTATCGTCGAGGTCCGTACGAGTACTTGACCCGTTAGTTGTTTCGAGCTCGGTCGGCCATTTTCATGATCGGATAGCTGCAACTACACCCAACCTCGATGTCGTCTCATACTCGCCATTTGCAACCCGTAGTCAGATCAATGCGTAACGCAACCACAACAAACAAGAGAGAATCCCGTCTCTCAGCACGTAAGCGAGAGAGCCCCGTCCCTCGGTACCCACAAGAGAGCTAACCCCATCTCTCGAGCACACATAAAAGAGAGAACCCCGTCTCTCAAGCACATAATTGAGAGAACCCCGTCTCTCAACCTAAGTCGGACAGATTCCAACATCTCCCAACATTCTAGTTTGAGAAAATCCAGTATTCCTCAAACCCTTAGATTCAAGAGAATCCAGCATCTCTGAATATCTAAGTACAAGAGAATCTAACATCTCTCATGCACAAAACTTAGAAAGAATCCAACATCTTTCTATCACATAAATAGAGAGAATCCTACATCTCTCCAACACGTAAAAAATGGGAACCTAAGGTCTCTCTTGCACATAAATCCACTGATCAGTTATTCACACATACACACATAAGAGTAACACTTGACGAAAAGTATACGATGCATGTTTGGTGTACCATATACAACTGATATCGGTATCCCTTGAGTATAGATTCAATCATACCTCAACTCAAGGGGGATATCGAGATGGAATCCCTGTAAAACAAGGTTACAGAATGTATGTATGTTATATGAGAAGTTAGTGAGCAATCAAAAGAGTTTTAAATCACATAGGCATGAATAGTTCACATAAGTACATAACTCATTCATTTCAGCAACGGTTCATAACAAGTAGAAACTTCAAGTTACAAATACTAGATCAGGTATCCTAGTTATCACAATTAAAAAGATAATAGCCATCACCCACATCAAGCAAAACAAGGTAAGAGTATTTAAGCGATGCATGTACACAAATGCCATGAATGCTTGGCGTACCATTAACCGAAGTGTAAAAATCTTGACAAAAATTGAGATGAAGCAGTAGGAGTTGATTAAGCCGACAATGATGCAACCCTCGTCATCTGAACTTCTTTGTCTTGAGTCTTTCCGTAAAATGGTAACTCAGCAAAGCTTGTTTATCACCTAACCCCTTACTCGACCGTAATCCTTGCTCAACTAGAATCATCCTCAATTTCTCCCAAGAATTCTCAGAGCTTCCTTGGATGATCGTGGTGTTAAGAACTTCCCAAACCAATCCATGGTATAGGATTCTGAAACTTGAATAAAGTCTTTCGGCATCTAAGTGATCTATTCCCACCTCAGTAGTGTCTTCCATCTCATCTTGAAGAAACACCCAGAGAGCTAACAACCAATCTTGTCTTGTCGTTTGTTAACTCTAAATGACACCAAAACCTTCAACACTCACCGATGGTTTGTAGCTTGTTGCTTAAGTTAGCGCCAACATGGTTACCTATCTACATCCCTTGAACTTGATAGGATTCTTTTACATTAACTCGTTTCCATCAACAAGCTGACTACTTTCAAATTACTTCCTAATGAACGAATATTCAAGGTGAAAATTCGTCAAACTCCATCTTTCAATTGACTTTAAGATAGAAGTCAATATAGCAAATCTCATTACTTCAACACTGAACCTTTTCATGACCATTGATCTTGGTAAAGAATCCTTTCATCTTCAAATTATCGTGTGTTTTCATTGTAATGGTAATAGGTAGTGTTGTCGGAGGGAAATCTCAGTGTTGACTCATAGGGCACCCTAAAATTTAAACACTAAATTCGATGTATGCGGGTTAAAGATGCTAATGAAATGTAACACGTATATCACGTAAATGCAACAATTAGTTGCAATTCATAAAGCATATGAAATAAGATGTTGAATAATCAAAGTCATAATGTGCACACAAACATATAATCACGAAACAATTCATACCGAAGGGTCAAAATATCAAGTCAAACAAATGCAATGTGCAGTTATTCCTATGCCGTACGACCTAAACAGACTCAACACGACTCAAGAGCTCGGTTTTGCAACCTAGAGCTCTGATACCACTTAAGGATGTAACACCCCAAACGGAGGATGCCACATCCCCCGCACTAAGGCCCAGACCCGGTAACGAAATGAAAAGTCCATGCCCGAATCCGAATCATAGCGAACGGGAGACCAACTCACACACTAGGCTAGGCGGATCTAACTCAATAAACTCAGAGCGCGGAAGCAAATAAAACCAACAACATCATATAGCGGAAGCATTTAAAACAAAACAAGTAAAGCAGGTGACGAGTACAACTATCCCTAGAACCTGTCCCGAAAAGTCCATATTAATAAATGATATGACCCAAAATTAAACACTTATGCATAACTTGTCCAAAACCGAATGTAATGCAAGATAACCTTAAACGAAGACAAAAGACTCGACATGACAACTGAACACAAAGACTGACTCACGCCACCTAGCTCAAACTCCAAAGCAAAGCCTGCAAACTAAAAGATAAAATGAGAGGGTCAGTCAACTGACTGAGTGAGGGGGCTAACGCACACCCACAATATATATGTAGAGCACAGCGCATATCAAAAGGGTAGACTCATTAACCGGGGATAGGTGTTGCATACCAGAACATTTCAAAACAACCCAAAGTAGATATAAGTTTAGAAAGCATTTTTAGAAAGACTCTATCCCAATTCATAATTCCCATAACATATCATAACATATGCTCGGTGAGTACGAGCTTCAAACCTTTACTCTTCATAACCGAACAAAACGAAAATATAGAAATCAATCCCTCCTCAACTCCAATGATGGAAGAGCCACGCGTTGGCCCTAACCATCTAGAACATACATACTCACAAGGGGTAGCGAGCCTACAAGTGCCCTCCCCGGCTGTACACCGAAGGCTCAAGATATCACGCCTCCCCTATCTCCCTGAGTCGGGCAATGATATCTCAAATGGAACTACGCACAGGTTTATCCCCGACGACCCTAACCGTCCTGGGGGCTCCTTACCCATAGCTCCTCGGATCCACATACACACATACATACATACAAATGCCAATATTTCAAGGCTAACTCACTATAGAATCGTAACATATCAGAATTTTACAAAATATCTTACATATGTCTTAATAATTAATTTTTCCAAAACCAAGGATGGACCACAAGGTCATAATCATAACATATCGAAGACATATCTAATCATATATAGTATATAACCGGAAATGGGTATTGAAATCATCATATTAGGGTCATAGGTCGTTTAACTATACAAAATCCTAAACCTCGCCTCGTGAAAGTAGAGTCTGAGAGTGTGAAGGACAAACACTCCTAAACATCGGGCACACCACCGCCACCAAACTCTGAAACAGAACATACAGAATCCCGGACTTAGACTCTATATGAACCAAATAAGACGTACGACGTTGTTCAACATGATCGTGGTCATGCATAAGTGTTCATGTTGTGCTTTGATATGGTGTCGTGGTCATTCAAGGCATATCAATGCTCAACAAGGTCATATTTGCAAGCAACCAACACGCAATTCCATATCCAAAGATGCAAGATCAATTTACGAAGTCAATGTATTCACAAAATGCATATTAAATCATCCAATATCACAGGGTTCAATTATAATATTACAATTAAGCATCAAGTTCATGTCGAGTTATAAAGTGCATAAGTAAGAGTAACTTGATCATATAAACATACAAAGTTGTTGTACGTAGATGGCATGCTTGATACAAATAAAGAGTGTATTTAATTCATTTAAGATCATACTTTACAACTTCACAACATATTTGGTACACAAGCTCAAGTCACACTCATAGCTTCATAAACATTACACTTACATCCCCTAAGTCATTTATAAAAGTTTAGTATTATTACACATACATCTCCTTAGTTGATTACTAAGCATAATTGTTCATTTAAATTGTTTATACAATTATTCAATTAGGAATTAATTACTTACAAGCATGACAATTATCAATTTATCATAATTCATAATATACCGTCTTCGAGAAGTAAGAGTAAATCAGGATATTACAATTTTAACTCCTATCATGTATGAAGTCTCAAGTTGTTCAAGCATCCTTCATATAACTCGATTTTATATTTGAAACATAATTTACAACAAACATAACATTGAGAACGTCTCAAATCCATATAGAGAAATCACAACATGCTCGTTCTTCTAAACTATCTCAAGTTCATTTAGTCACATAAGAGATTAGCTTCTAAATATTACACTAACACCCCTTCGTAATTAATAAATAGCATAAATTCCTCACATGGGGATTCAAATTGCAAATCGAAACATTCATGCATATCACAATCCATTCAATACATGTTTTTCATATACCATTGGAATACATCTCGATCAACAAACCAACAATAAACAATTTATTTGCACTTAAAATAATTAATTCAAATAATTCCAATTATGCAAAATAATTCATAATAAATAAATCGAGTGTCCGATTAACGAACGGAGATCGGCATTGGACTCACCGCGTCGAGACCGACATTCTGTCCAAAATTCGCCGGACGCCGCCACCGGAGCCACCGGAAAGTCGTCGGGCCGCCACCGGACAGCCGCCGAAAGTCGCCGAAAAAATCCCAAAAAATTACCCGAGAAGGTATCCTCCGTGCTCGTTCCGAATCCTCAATCAATTTCTAAAAATTCCAAGCCAATCGTCCTACATCTTGAATCTAAGAATACGAAAACCCTAAAAACATCAAAATCAAATTACTTCCAATCCGGTGAACGAAAACAAAATCCGTAAAAGGCATCGGCTTAACCATGACGAGCTATTCGAAACCCCCAAGTTGGTTACCGGAAAAAGTGGCCGGAAAGTGTCGAATTCGGCCGCTACAGTCACGTACCGCCGCCGCCGCGTCTTCAGGCGCGCTCGATGGTTACGCCACCAGCCTAGAATTGATCCTCAATGAGAAGAGCTTCAGATCGGTACCTCATTCGCCCTAAACCGCCTCCGGAATCGCCGAAAATGGCCGGTAAAGTTTTGCCCAAATTCACCACCATCGGCGTGAGGTTCGGGCGGCGCGTGTGGTGCCACCGCTGCCCCGATGACTACCACACCAGTGCCAAGTCATAGATTTCATTAAGACGTTCGATTTACATACCAATTTCGTTATCGGAGGAGGCCGATCGAGGCCATCGAAGTTTATGTCGCCAACCAGTCGCGATTTTCTGAAATTTTGAGCTGCGGTGTCTGAAATTCTCAGATAACTCCTCCACCATTCCTTGTTTGGCTGAAATCTTTGTACCATCGTGATCCTCTCATCGAGCTCTTCGAAATGGACTACTCATTCATTGAATTCCGTCGAGAAACGACCAAGTTACGACTAGTGTGTGTTTTAGGTGTAGTATATGTGCGGGAATGAGAGAGAGAGAGAACCAAGAGAGAGAAGAGAAGATTGGGAGAAACGTGTCTTGTGCACAAGTTATATACATCGAGGTATCCTTATCGCGTAGCAAAGTGAAATAGCGTGTACAAATAATCGTAAATAAAAATTGGTCAAGTTACGAATAAACATTCAAGCTCCGAATTAATTTTATAAATTAAAAAGAAAGAGAGATTTACCAATTAGAGTTTAATTCAATTTAATTTTGACTTAAATTATGATTGACAATTAATCACAAGGAATTCAAGTAAACCGAAATTAAACATGTTAAGTAGCATGATGGATTTGAAAAATCAACTTGACAATTAATCTTAGAATAATCCGAGTGATCACATATTAAAATGGATTTACATTCAATCACATAACTCAAGAAACTCTTAAATTAAATATATACAAGTGTAGAGACTTACTTGTTAATGTCATCAGGACGCCCTTGGAGAACACGGGGCGTCACAAAGATAAAACGGTTAAGGAGTACTTAGAGGAATTCGAGAGATTGGGTGTTTATGTATCCCATATTACGAACAACGACGAGATGAAGGCTAGGAACTTTATGGAGGGTCTTTGGGATGAAATCAAGGAAGCTTTAATTGTGAAGGATACGAGTACGTGGGATAAAGCCACGAGGAGAGGTTTAGAAGTTGAAAGATGGACTATGACAAGAGGTAAAGAAAAGGATGAATCGGAGCCTAGACTTGAATCGGGTCTTTGCTCCAACCTACAAGTAGGAGAAAAATCTTGCCAATCTGGGAATCGAACCAAGAAGATCCGTGGGAAGAAGCATAAGACCGGGAATCCTTCGAAACCAAAGAAAGAGCTTCAACCGTGTACCCACTGTGGAGGAACCAACCATGCCTACGACGTGTGTTGGGATAGGTTGAAAAGATGTTATGCTCGCGAATCAACCGAGCATAAGGTCTCCAAGTGTGATCGATCGAGAGCTAACAGGCACCGAATGCGAGGTCAACGGCTTCAAATTGAAGACTTACGTGAGGCCGAGAATTGAGGTACTTGCATTCATGGCACGTACATTCATATCATAATTTAAATTTTAGTTATTTTTCTTTCTACGTGCTTTAGATTATATTTGGTTATTTATGTGATTATGTGCCCAATGCACCCTTAACCGACATGTATATTAGTGTTTACTTAATAGGATATTGCTTCCTTTATGCCGCCGAATTTTGTGAGCAACGGGATTGAGAAGAATTTCAAGACGTGATTGCAGGCCAGAGATATTAACCATGATCGAATCATTCCAAGGACAAGTTTTTCAAAACTTCGGTGAATGGTACATTGAACATACATATCACGTGGATCATGTATCTTTAGTTTTGTTTTTTGCTGGGAGTGTTCGAGTGCTTTTGGTATGTAATAAGTTGAGGGTCGTGCTTTGCAACAGTCTTCACAATGATTTCTAAGAACCTACGGTCAAAGGTGAGCAACGGTTCGAATGGCAACCTCGATCTACGAGTTGAAGTGGAGTTAGAAGACCCGTTTAGGTTGGAGAACGAATGATGGAAATTCTTTAACGACCCATTTGTGATTCCGAGTTGTGGGTGGTTTGGATGGATTTAACGGTGGGAGTTGAATCACTTTGGACCCTCCTATCGTGAGAAAACGTTCGAACTATTCCAAGTCGGATTATGTTCGTGTGGAGCTTGGAGTGAAGAATCAAACTCCTTGGTGTATGAAGACCTTTCTCGAGCTAACCCTTGTCGGGACGTCGAGAACCCCAAACTTGGGTGAATACGAGAGAGTTGCTCGTAGTTCTAACTTGAGTGGTCGGACTTAGAGGACCAGGTCCTTTTGAGGGGGGTAGTTTGTAACATCCCGATTCTTCAGCATTCCAAGTATGGCGTTACGAGAGAGTTTAATTTCGTATTTATGTGATTCACATGCTTTAAGTGTCAACGTGTAATTTATTTAAGTTATATGCGCTTTAGAATTTAATTAAAATGTTTGGGCTCAAATGCCCAATATTTGAAAGATTAGGGACCTAATTGTAATTAGGGTGTTTTAGATTTCGTGGCAACCTTGAGCTCTGGAATTCGAATTCGAATTTCGATCCTTCATTGAGTTCGTTTTGATGATTCGGATTTAATGAAATTAACTTCGTGTTATAAAATTCTATCCGTTTAGACCGGATACCGTTTGGCCCTACCCGTTTTTATTTAACTCGACCCATTTTCAGCTCTTTTTGAGCTGAAACATAACCCTTTTTTGCTCCTCATTTCACGTGAGACAAGGAAGAAGAAGAGAAAGAAGAAGTCCCCCCCCCCCCCCCCCCCCCCCCGGCTATTCAAGCTCCGAACTCGAGTTTGCAAGATCCGACCCCCCGATTGAAGAACCAAGGTAACCATTATTTTTCTCTCGATACGTACTTTAATTTAGTATCTCTTTCGTGCCCGTATTACATGTCTAAGTGGCTTAATTGGGGAGAGGATAAATAGTGCTAGGTTCGGGATTTCGGGTGTTTGAGCTTATTTCGGGAGCTCTAACTTGTATTATGTGATCTACGTGTTATGCTTGCTTCGTGGTATTAATTTCGGGGTGTTTCATGGTTAGTTGGGGCTGTTTTGGTGGTTTTGTTGTTGCTCCCGATACCATGGCTGCTATTTCTGCTTCTTTGTGTGCGAACCAGGCGAGAACGACCGTTCTCGCCATATCCTAAGGACCGGAAGGGCCCTTCCGGTCCTCGGTGACATCAATGACCGAGTGTGGGAAGGGCCGTTCCTGTTAGCCCTTGTGCTCGGAGGGCTTCTGTACTCCTGAACGGCCATTCGGCCTAGTAAGGAGAGTGATCCGAATGGCCGTTCGGGTCTCCTGTGGTGTGTTTG
The DNA here is from genome assembly GCA_037501455.1 of Lantana camara. NCBI lineage: Eukaryota > Viridiplantae > Streptophyta > Magnoliopsida > Lamiales > Verbenaceae > Lantana > Lantana camara. Next base: position 95,015,776 of record CM074856.1, read on the forward strand.
TGATTCGCTTTGTTCGTTAACTTGTTTCTTTCGCCTTTTCCCTCCCCGGTCTTGATCCCTTTATACAATGTTTTTAACATATGATGTGATATGAAATGAATGTGAAATTGAGTATTATGATATGTCTTATAATTATATGCTTTAATTTGGTGCTAAAACGTGTTACGTGTCTCTAATTGATTAAGTGCCTTTATATGTATTTCGATTACCCTTATTTGCATTAATTATGAACATGAACATGCCTTAATATGTTTTATGCATATGTTAAGCTATGAAAATGCATTCCTTTGCATGAATGAGTTTGAATATGAACCTTGCCTATGTGTTTACATCTTTTAAGTGATAATACATACGCCGTTCGTCTATATGGTTCATCCTTAAATCTAAGTCTTGTCTTTTACCTTCAGTTTGTTCAGGTACACCGGGGGTGGTGTTTTGTCAATCAAGTTGATTCTGTGGTGAATCAAGTGCTTTGTCTTCGGTTTCGTTTGGTGTAAGGTGAGGTTAGGATATACTTATACCCTAATGTAACATGCTTGTTTTGAATGCATGCGATTTATAAGCCCTACGTATATGTAAATATGTGCGGAATACGTATTTTGATGGTTTTGTCATACGTTTGGAAGTATGAACGCTATGTATGAGCCTATATATGCTTGTGCTGGATTTGGTAAGTTTGTATGTGGTATATATGCTTGTATATATGTATAGTATGTATGCATGGAATACGTATGCATGCGTGTGTGTATATGATACGTATGTTTGTGGCACGCACGATATGTTTTGGTATGTACATTTGTAGTGGACTTAGGATTTGATATGCCTTGTACGCTTTATGAATTTGTTTGGTAGGGCCCCGACGTACGTGATTTGCTAAGGATGTACCGGAACCCATCTGGGAGTGGGTTGGGGGATGGAGTCCTGAGGGTTTGAGGAGTATTGAGCACTCCCCTCATCCTTTTTTTGCATGGCTAGGGTCGCGTAGCTCTTCCATCACCTTGTTTTGATGTTTGACACGTCTACACCAGTTGGTACGTATTGTTTTGTTTATTTCATTGTCTTACACTTTTTGTCTTGAGGAGTTTGAGAGGTTTACACTTGTGCCCACCGAGTTTCATTACTTTTGTCTTAAGTTGGTGAAACGGGGGTAGATTCATAAATTAAGATAAAATTTGGTTTACTTTTAACTCAATAAAATATGTTTTGATAAGTTTGCTAAGTCTGCATGAATTTGAACGTACGCTTTGATATAAGTTAAGTTCAGTTTCGTTTGTTCTGTTTTGCTAAGTCACCCTATATATATATATTATCACGGGCAAATGTTTTGGTGTGCAAAAACTAATCCCGGATTCACGAACATCTTCTTTTGAAGTGCGTTACTGTGTATATATGTACAGCGTGTGTGTGTGTTACCCCCTCGCTCAATCAAGTGTGACTGACCCCTCACTCTTTACGTTTTAGCTTTGCAGGTTTGCTTTGGAGGTTCGAGCTAGGCGGAGTCTGTCAGTTTGTGGAGTCCGTTTCGAGTCGGTCTTTTGTATAGTCTGCATTTCACATTTTGTATTTCGTTTTTATTTTTGTTTTTATGATATGATCGTACTTTTGTATAAACATGATATGTTTAATTATGATTTGAATTCGGGACAGGCGTTTAGGGCTAGTATGAACCCGTTTGCATGTATGATTTATGTTATGCTTTTGCTTTGGGATTAGGAATTATGCTAGTTTGAACCCGTCACCTGTTTGCATGGTTTTGATTTTTGTATGACATGAGCACGCTTCCGCATATTTTGTTATGTACGGTTATGTGTAGGGCCCATGTTCCACCTAGCTTAGGTTTTGGTTTTGTTTATCTCCGTTCGCTATGGCTCGACACGTGTCCGGAGGTCTGGTTTCGTTATACATGTCAGGCTATAGTGCGGGGGTGTGGTGCCCACCGTTGGGGTGCTACAGTTAGTCCCCCTAGCTTGGTCATTTGTCTGTTTTTTTCATTTATTTGTTTGTTTCGCTCGTTTTCCTTCCCGATCTTGATCCTTACGTGATGTATGCTTGTTTGTATGTATGAAATGTTGTGCTATGACTAGTTGATGCATGAATTTGATATGTTTTATGTTTAAGTAATGTGTTATGAATGTTGTATTAATTTTATGGGTTTATTTGACGTGAAATATGCATTATATGACTTAATATACTCTCTTACGTGCATGCATGACTTCATACCTTTTTCGTTTTCCTTGCATGTAATTTCCTCGCTCTTTTATGAAGTGTATGCATTCCTTACATGTTGTATAATTCCTGATGTCCGTTGTATGAAATTTATTAACTTGTTTAACGTGAAATATGTGAAGTATGATTCAATATGATTTAATATGGCTCAATGTGATCTAAGTGCTACTTTGTTGCATTCTTTATGCATCATTTGTATTTATATGCATTTGCTGAGCGTCTAATTAGTTCATATTGAGTCTAAGTATGCCTCTCGTTCTTTGTTTTGTTCTTAGGTTTGTCCCGTTGTTGAGGAGTGGTCCTTTAAGTGTCTTTCGGCTCGTTTCGTTCGGTTTGGTCGACAAGGTGAGGTTTTCTTTCTTTTAGTTAATATGACCTACAACCCTAGATGAGTTTTAAGCCTACATGCGACTTATATATATATATATATATATAAATACGTGTTTCATACGTATTTTGTGGGAATTGGTCCGGTTGCTATGAAATCTTTTGAAAACGTTTATATATATATATGAGCTACGTTTTTGTTTGTTTGCTTTCGAAAGGGTTGGTGTGTGTTTTGCACTAGCGAGCTTTGGCTTTGAAAGATAAGTCTGTGATTATGTATATACATTTTGCACTTTAACTTGGCCCCCGGAGAACTGGTATGGTATCTCGGGTCGGCCGTGGGATCGCCGAGCTCTCCCATCAACACAACTCCACAAATGGGAGACTTAGCCCAACCTGGGGAAGTCGAGGGGAAGGCGGGTCTTCTTGAGCCGACAGTAACCCCGTCGAAGGAGCAGGTAGGATCCCCAGACTCATATTTTTGCCGAGAGCTGGGGTGAAGGGTAGCACATCTCTTCCCCAAACGAAGAAGGTGGGATTGTTTCTGAATTTAGTTTTGCCTTTGCTTTTGGTTGTGAATGAAGAAGGTTGGTCGGAAACTCGTACTCGCTGAGTTAGTATGTTTTTGCTTCTGCTTATGGTTTGTGAAACGGGAGTCGACTTCTAACATCTAAAATTGGTTAATTTTGGCCTTCGGCATTAAACCTTTTTCTTTATGTAATAGCCCAAAGACCCGCCCTTCGATATTGTCCGCTTTGGCCAAGCGTATACCCCAAGCATCTCACGGTTTTACGTTTTGAGCCACTGGTATAACCTAGTGCACCCAAAAGGCCTCTACTCAGGGGAGAGGGATCCACTACTTATCAAGCAGCTTCAAACCACTCTCTAATCCGATGTGGGATCATTACAATCCAACCCCTCATAAGGGCCCAGCATCCTCGCTGGCACACCGAATTCAGGTCCCTGGCTCTGATACCATTTGTAACAACCCAAAGATCCGCCCTTCGATATTGTCCGCTTTGGCAAGGGTAGACCCCAAGCGCCTCACGGTTTTACGTTTTGAGCCACTGGTATAACCCAGTGCACACAAAAGGCCTCTACTCAGGGGAGAGGGATCCACTACTTACCAAGCAGCTTCAAACCACTCTCCAATCCGATGTGGGATCATTATAATCCACCACCCCATAAGGGCCCAGTGTCCTCGCTGGCACACCGAATCCGGGTCCCTGGCTCTGATACCATTTGTAACAGCCCAAAGACCCGCCCTTCGATATTGTTCGCTTTGGGCAAGGGTAGATCCCAAGCGCCTCATGGTTTTACGTTTTGAGCCACTGGTATAACCCAGTACACCCAAAAGGCCTCTACTCTGGGGAGAGGGATCCACTACTTATCAAACAGCTTCAAACCACTCTCCAATCCGATGTGGGATCATTACACTTTATATGTATTATCACGGGTTAAAATGTTTTAGAATGCAAAAAACCATGCCCCGGTTCATGAACTCTTTAATTTTGAATATGCTATGCCCTTACTTATATGTACGTGTGCGCCTGCTAGCCCTCTCACCAGTCTTTAGGATTGACCCCTCTTCGTTGTTTCTTTTTCCCCCTTGTTCTTTTTTTAGTTGCAGGTACCAGTTTGGAGAGTTTTTGCTAGGCGGCGGTCTTCTTTCGAGTTTTGGTCTTCGTAGGAAGTCTCATGCATTTTATTTAAGTTATTATTACACTTTTGAGTTTAGGAAGGCATGTATATGATTATGATTCGAACACGTGAGTTTTGTATATAATTTGACTAGCTATATTTTGTATATCTTGTTTATATTCCGAGCATGTATGTCTGTATTTTGATTCCTGGTGGTTCCGTATTTGATATTTGTTTTACCCCACACTCTGTATTAAGGTCTAGATCGCCTAGCCTAGGGGAGATTTTGTTTTTCATGTGACGCCCCATCAGACCGATCGTACAAGTATGATGTCACGGGAGTGTTCCTTTACGCATTTATGTGATTTAATTCCTTAATATGTGTTTAATTCCAACTTTAATTGAATTATGTGATTTAATTGACTCAATTGCGTAATGGTAAAATATGAATTCTTGCATGGCAACTTGGAATTATATGAACTAATGTGATTTATGGCTCGTATGAATTTAATTTAATTGTTGGAGTTGAACTTAAAATAGGACTTGGGCCTATTTGCACTTTTTGGAAGTTTTGGGCCTAATTGAAGTTAGGTGGGTTTTGGAACTACTATGAGCTCGGGAATTCGACTTCGAATTCCAACATAGCCGTTGGGCTCGTTTTGATGATTCGGCTCCAATGGAATTTATTTCATATTTTTCGGAAGCCATTTGGGCCTTGAACCCTTTATAAACCGGTTCACTTGAACCGGGAGTCACTTAAACCGGACCCTTGACCTTGAACCAAACCTATCAGCTATCTTATAACCTAGATCCCCTTTCTCATTTCACTTTAAACCTCAAAATAGCCTCATTGTGACAGCCATGGAAAAGCTTCAAGAGAAGACCAAGTTTTGAACCCTCGTTTGCATTCAAGAGCTCATATTTTCCTCGTTTCTCCGTCTTTTCGCAAGCCGAGATAAGCTACGGATTTCCCTTGATGGAATGTATGAGCTTGTATGAGGAAGTCTTGTGAAAATGGTGATTTATGCCCAACTTGAAGAATATGGCCTATATGATGAATCATTGAGTTCTTGAGCATGAATATGTGTTTCTCCATGTTGAATATGTGCTATAGTTGCTGATGGTATGATCGGGGGTGAGTCTGAATGCATCTTGCCATGGTTGAAGCTTGATTTTCATGAAAATGGGTTGTATGAGTTTTGGCTAAAATCACCTTTGTTCTTGAGCTAAATTGATATTTATGTGTTAAGCATGATTTATGTGATGATACATATGATTTCCGTGGAAATTTTATGGTTTAATTGGTGTGAAATTAGTCATTTTCGGCCATGGTTGTCTTCTTCCCGAAGCTGCCACTAATCTACACACACAACACCCAGTTCTTGGCCGGAACGGCCGTTCCCACTTTGACCTTGGGGTTGGAACGATCCTTCCCGTCGAGGGCTCACGTCAGCAAGCGAGAATGGGAAGGGTCATTCCCATTTTTGCTTTGCTCTGGGAACGGCCGTTCCCAGAGTCGTTGATGTGTTGTGGGAAGGACCGTTCCCATGCTTTGCCTGGGAATGGCCATTCCCAACCCCCTGTCTGTAGCACCTGGAGCGACGGGTCACCACATCCCCCCGCACCCAAACCCGAACCCACATATGAAATGGCTTTCCATACATGAGCCCAAGTCTAAGTGAACGGGGACCTACACACACACTCTAAGCTAAGCGGGGCTAAGACAGAAACAGAGCGCGCAAAACAAATATAGAAAAGGCGGAAGCATCAAACAAGATTCATAAGAGCTCAACAAAAGCACACACATTACTATATACATGGCCTCACGGCCCAAAAATAGATCCAATATTACATGAAGTGTTAATCTCCAAAGTACAATTTAATTCAAATACATATTAAAATATTCAAAAGATGCGAGTATGAAATGTAGACTCAATCTAAACCCGAAGATACGACATAACCACGATGCACTTCCCCGCCTACCTCGATCAAACCTGCAACTAAAGGTGGGAAAAGAGAGGGGTCAGTCACAACTCGACTGAGTGAGGGGGGGACTAACGCACACCCACGCACTATATAAATATAGAGCATAACACGTATTAATTAAAATATTATGAACCGGGAATAGGGTTTTGCACACCAAACCATTTCGAAACAAACTCACACTTCATCATCAAAATAAAGCTTAAATAGTTTAAAAGAAAATCTTATCCCGTTCCATAATCAACGTAACGTACAAAAGCTCGGTGAGTATGAGCACCTAACCCTTACTCCTCTACAACATAAGAAAACCAAGAAAATGTAAATACGTTAAAACTTATCCATCCCCAACAACAACAGTGTTTAGGGAGTCAAACCCTATCCACCTAATTACCAACGCACATGGGGTAGCTAACCCGCAATGTGCTTGAAGTACCACGCCTCATCAACCTCCAAGAATCCCGCGTAAGTACTCCAAATCGAGACCGTACATAGGCTTAACCCGACGGCCTTTGCCGTCCCGGGCGTGCTAACCCACGTGTCCAGGGCCTTGTAATAACCAATTATCTCATTAAACTTACTATACTCGCTACATTATTAAACATAACTTAAGTACCTTATCGAGCATACCTTACCTTGAAACTCGGCATATGCTATATGCGTACCTCTCTGTGTCTTCCTTAACAATAAGATGTCGAGATAGATCCTAGCTTGCGTGATAACACACGGTTTAGAGCATAGCCTCGTTACAAAACATTTTCACGCTTATATATGCTCATACTTATAGTTCAAAATATTTTAATCGTAAGATAAAGTCATAAACATATCATATGGCATGTATATCCTATGTAAATATATAGTATAATCGCATGCAGGTGAGAAATCATCACATAGGCCATAGGTCGCTTATCTAAAAGAAAAGATCCTAAACCTCACGTTGTAGCAAAACTAGGTAGAGTCCAGGGCCAAAAAGGAGCAAACGAACACCTAAACCTTGGGTTCAACGATGATCGGAAGAGGCTCTGAAACAAAAGAACACAACACCTGAGACTTAGACTCAATCATGAACCAATTAGATGCACGATGATGCATAAAAATGCAAGTGGATGCAATGCATGTCATATAAATTCATACTTAGTCATACCGGAGGAAATAATGAAATAACACATAACGAATCTAAGAATCAAACTCATATCATATCAAAAAACACATAATAGAACATGTTAATATAGTATCCGAGTCATAAACGAACCATAAAAAGTGAGCAAAGTGCAAACGAAGGGAAAAAAGAAAAACATAATACATGCATGCAAGAAGGTGGTCGCGGCCGCTACACACTTTCTTCAAGAATTGGTCGTGTTCATGACACTAAGACAGAAACTCCACAGGAAGGTGGTCGCGGCCGCTACACCTTTTCTTCAAGAACGGGTCGTGGTCGCGACACTAGGACAGAAGCTCAAACCACAGCAGGTCGCGGCCACTACCGAAAAGACACACAACACACTTGCGGCCGCGACAGCAGCGGAAGTTCGCAATTCTGGCCAAAAACTCCAATCAAACTCAAAGGAAAACATGAAAGCTTCAAGTAAACACCTAAAGGCAAGAAAATATGACAAGAATCCATCATGTAAGTTATAAAATTCCAAGAAAGCAAGGAGTGACCAAGTTCTTCAAATTTCTAACAAACCCTCACTATTCATGAAGAAAGCCATAACCAAAGAATCTCTATCGTAAATCATTCTTCAAGTAGGTTAAAGTGGTCACAAGAACATGGAGATTAAGAATCCATACTTACCTTTGAAGTTGGGAGCAAGAAAGTTATTGTCGTGAGCTCCAAATAGCCAAAAATGGAGGAATGGTTCTTGGAGCTTCTTCTTTCTCTTTTCTTGCCTTGGTGGTTCGGACTTCAGAAGCTAAAGGAGAGTGAGGGATGGCTTTGGCTGATATTGGTCAAGGAAAGGACAAAGGAACGAGTAGCCTATCTCTCAAGTGGCTCATAGGTGCGTCTTAGGTACGAGAGGGGAAAAACTACCTCGTTAGGGGTCGAAATGGCATCAAAAAAGTACAAGGACTATCCTATTGAGTTCGAATCATCGATTCGAGTCCAATGGTGAAGATAGAACTCGAATCCGTGTTCCCGAGCTCAAGTTATGAATAAATGACTTAAAAGTGGCCAATTTACAAAATGGCCCAAAAGTTTGAATAAAAATTCAATTGAGTCCAAACAAGTTCAAACAAATCCAAAACAAGTTTAAAACATACAATTAAGTCCTAAAATCATATAAGTCATGTATTTCACAAAATTAGCATGCTCGAGATTTAAATTCATATTTAACAGATTATCGAACTCAAGTAATCGAATCAAAAGTTCAAGTATGGCAATTACGTATCAAATATTTTAAGTAATTCACATGTGAGTTGGATAAAGAAATATAATTCGAATGCGATTACAAAGATTAAAGTGAAAATGATTACAAATACGTAATTTAAACTCACACGTGGAACTAACCTATACGTGCGAGCAGACGATGTATCACAATCTCCCCCCTTAAGAGAACCTGGTCCCCAGGTTCTACTGCTCGAGTTTCAAGCTTAAGAAACTTCTCATATTCATCCCATGTTCGAGGTTCATGACGTCCCGACTGTTGGAAAACAACAGAGTAAACGCAGCGGAAGTTTAAAATTTTTTCCAAAAGGGATCTAAAAGACTTGGAATGTTCGTATCGTAACGTTGGGACTCAAGAAACTCACACGAATTGAAGCTTTCTTAAAACGTATTGAGCCGACCTTCAAACGTTCTTCATGCAGCGATTGGTTCTTTCTTCGAGATTCCAAAGTAGAAATCCTCTAGAGTATTAATCCACACCAACCTAGATTCAAATCATGTTAGTGAGTATGGTAGTACTATAACATGCAGATTAAAGAAACAAGAAATGAGAAATAGAGAGCAAGTGAATTATCCCCAAAATTCCATGAAGGTTGGACGTGATTCTCCAAATCACGTGTAGTCCAAAAATTCGAACCCCTAGTCCCTTTTATCGGCTAGGTTCAAAACCCTAATCCCATATAGGGGATGGTCTCCTACTTTGACTTTTCTCCTATTCTTTCTTTCTCTCCAAGTAAATAATATCTTATCTAATATAAGATATTTATTTTATAGAAAAAGAGCTCCAAACTAATTTAGGAATATTTAATTATTCTAGCAAAAATTAAATATCTTATCCTAATACTTTATTAGAATAATAAAATAGAAGATATTTATTTATTTGTTTATTCTAATCAAATTAGAACAACTAAATAATTAAATACTTAGAATTAATTCTCCAATTAATTCCATCAAGGACTTTAGAATTAATTCACTAATTAATTCTAACGGGCTAAAATTAATTCTCCAATTAATTTTATTCGGCTATATAATTAATTCTCCAATTAATTATATTTAGGGATTTATAATTAATTCTCCAATTAATTATATCTTGGCCTTATAATTAATTCTCCAATTAATTATATTTGGGCTTGATAATTAATTCTCTAATCAATTAACACATGATCCAATTTCTCAAATGGATCACACGTCCCAAACAATGCTCTCGATCCACACGTGTAGTTTACACTGTGGTCTCGTTTCGATCAACTATTTGATCTTTCCATAATACCCTTTGAACCCGGTATTTGTGTGTGACCCTCTAGGTTCAATTTCAGTTAGTAGTGAGCCTAATTAATTAATACACTTTATTAATTAATTACCTCACAGATCACACGACCATAGTCTAGCAACAAGTGTGTGACCCCTACCCGAAATGTGAATGTATATTCGAAAGAACCTTTCAGTCAATGACATCATGTGGGATACGATCCTCCTACCATCCTATCTCTCGATTAAGATCTAGGGCATGGGAATATAGAGAGCCCTACTAACCTTAATCTTAAAACAAAGTTCACTTCATATTCCATTTGATCTCAATCCAAGAAAACCCCATTTTCTTGATGTCTTGATCTATCCACCTTGCGTAAGGATTTCAGGATGGAATACGAATCACTTGTGTAATAAGAGATTATCTTGCCTACAGCAAGTGTAGGTCCTTTATTGATTCCAACAATTCTCATATGCCACTTGTGTAATCCCAACATAGGTTGTGGTTCAGGTGTCTATATGGCGACACCCTTTTGAGCCTATATCAAAGATTACAGAGTTAGCTCATATGAGATAATGTGGAATCTCAAGTCTAAGGATTAATTCCTCACGTCATTGACATATGAGATATTTCCTAATCTGGAAGTTTCAGGAAACTTCCTTTCCCATTTAGGAATCTTCTCACCGGGGCACTCTCAGTGATGAAGTTCTTGTAACTATCACCCTTATGTATTATGAACATATCAACCCATGCACTTATCACCCCATGAAACCGAGTGATCCTTCTTAAGGACATAACTACACAAGCAAGTTTTAACAGAGGCAAAGTCGACACTCCCACTGTCTATCGGCCTCATTGACTTGGAGAAGTTTCTAATCATCGCCTATGGAGTTAAGAACTTGCTTCATGTGTCATTCCCATAATGACAAAGTTCTTAATGGCCTCATCGGATTAGGGGAGTTCTAGACATGCGCACGTAATGGAAACACACAAAACACGTATTGGCACATAAGAAGTGTTCGCCTGTGATTACAATCATTCGTATATTATTCAAAGATTGTCTGTGATATAGGGAAAGTGTGACAGCCCATCTGATCGATTGGACTGGTATGACGTATGTGCACAATTTAAATTATTTTAATTTCATATTTAATTGATGCGTCGAATTGAATTATATTTTATTATTTAAAATTCTTATATAAATTATTTGAATTTATATGAAATATTTGAATGATATGTCAAAATTTGCCTAAGTGATTTATGATATGCAAATTTAACTTCCGAGCTTGCTAATTTTGTGAATTATATGATTTATGTGAATTAAGGGCTTAATTGTATGATTTATTTAATTTTTGACTTAATTGAAATTTTGAACTTGGACTTATTTGACACTTTTTGAAAGTTTTGAACCTTATTGAAAAATAGCCTTTTTAATAAAATTTTATTTATTTTAATTCGTTTAATTTTTATTTTAAATATTTATTTATTATTTCTTTTAAAATTTGAATTTTATTATTTGAATAACATGCTTTAAGCCTGTCAATGGGTGGGGAATCCCCAACCTAAGTCCAAGCCCAAACAATATCCAAATGTTTCACATCCAAACCCAACCTCAGCCCAATACATTTAGACCCAATAAATATTCACCCAAATAAAATCCAATATTTATGGGTGGGTTTTCAAACCCGCCCAAAATTTATAAAACCCACTGGATACTAAATGTCGGCCCCAAACCCCAAGTCGCAAAGGCCCAAGGCCCCAAGCCCCGACGTCCCAATGACTCCATTAATTTTAACTTTTAAATATGATAACTGATAGCACATACTTTAATTATTTATTTTAACTTCTTGTTTTTATTATATAAAATAATTGTATCATATATTTTGTTGTTTAATTTCATTTTATAAAAAGAGAAGTTATATTAAAAATGATAACAGCTAAATACCTTATATACTGTATAACAATTAACTTAGGTTGTTTTTCTTTTTTCCCTTCAAAATTAACTTAAGTTGTTAATCTTAAATTCTAAATTTAATTAATTAGATTAGTTAAGAAAAAATATTTCCCCTTTGTTAAATAATAATAATAATAATAATAATAATAATAATAATAATAATAATAATAATAATAATAATAATACTATTTTAACATATGCTATTTGTATGTCCAATCAATCTAATAGCTTCAAATTCACATAAGAAATAAATAAAAATATATACTATCAATAATTACTTCAACTTCACTCATAGAAAAGTAAAAAAAATGAGATAATATCAATAATTTCTTGAGTTTCACTTCTTGGTCATATCGCTAAACGCTCTAAAATTGGGGCGGAGTATAATATATGATATTCATTTTTGTCGTACTTAATATCAGTTTATTAAATATTTTTTATTAATTTTATTCAATTACAAGATAAATTGGAAATAAATAATACAGGAGTCTCACTTTTCAAGAGTACCCATGACAAAGAAATAAAAAGAAAAGAAAAAGTAAGCAAAATAAGGGAAAAAAAAAACTAAAAATTAAGCTAACACTTCTACACTGATGTCTGATGCCAAGACATCAAATTTTCCCTTTTTTTTTTTTCCTAAATTAAATAAATTTATGTCTCTCTCTCACCCACACATAAAAACAATTAAAAAAAATATAAAAAAACATTAATAGTATTAAATTATTCAGAGATTGTCGCTTTACTCATTTTGACAGGAACTCCACCTCTTTCTCTATATAAACCTTTCCACCCCTTTTCTCTCTTCACAACCCAGCCTCGCACTCTTTCTCTCTCCACCGTATATATCCCCTGCATTTCATTTTCCTTTCTGCTTCAAGCTTCTCCAATGGCGGGTTTTTTTGGGGTTGGATATCCAAAGGTAAAAATCCAACCCAGACCCATATTTTATTAAAATTTGGATACGGGTTTGGATTTGGGTTTAATAAAAAAATATGGGCTTGAATTTGGGTTGGATATTTAAAACTTAAGGTTTTGGTTGGGGATTCCCCACCTAATGACAGGCCTAACACGCTTCTTTGTTGGAAATGAGTTGCGTTCGTGTTCGATTTGAGATCGAAATTTTGTGCCATTTTATGTTGGTGTATGGTGAGTCGTGAACTTGAGTATGTGCTCATTTTTCATTTTTGGACTTGTTTGGAATGGTAACGCATCATTTTATTTATTTTGGGGACTCGAGGGCCTAACTAGTTTTAGCGCGCCTTGTGTTCCGGAATTTATAACATGAGCTCGGGAATTCAGATTCGAATTTTGGAAGTGGCGCTGGACTCGTAACGAAGAATGGAAGCTAAGGAGCCTAACTTTGTAATTTTCTAACCCCATTCGGACCCTAATTTGGCCCCATCTCTCTCAATATTTGACCAATTTAACTTAAAATTGGACCCACACTTCCCTTATTCACCCTTCTATCACCCAGATCAGCCCTCATTTTTGTTCAACCAAGGAAGGAAGGGGAAAAAGCTGCTGAACCAAGAGAGAAGGAATAGGGAAAAATCTGTACTATTTCTCTTGCAAGCTTTCGACTCTCTACACCTCCATCTCCTCTCAAACTTGAAAGCTAAGTATATGATCGTGTTCTTCACCTTATCATGATTCGTTGGAGCTATGATTTGCATGATTTCATCCATGTTTGGCCAAGCTATGAATTTCTACATGAATAGTTAGGTTTTCTCCATTTTTTCTTGAATCCATGTCTGGAGCTTGTTTTTGTGTGATTTGAAACATGAAATGTGATTTTCTTAGAAGCTATTATGTGATTATGGCTGTGATTTGGTTGTGTGTGAAGTGAATGTGATTTTACCATTGTTGAGCATGAGTTTCTCCAAGCTTTCTTCCTCTTCTTCTTCGTAGCTGCTGCTGTTTGTGTTGAGCTTTGGGGTGATTTTGTTGCTTCTTTTCTTATCGTGTTGCTGCTGGGAATTGCTTCCTTGTTGTGCTTGGTTGTTGCTGTGTTGTTGAGTGTTGTTGCAGGGCATTTTTCCGTCCTGCTGCTGCTGCATGCACCTGCTACTTTCTCCCCGGGCGGGGAGAATTGTATGTGAGAAGTCCCCGGCCGGGGACTTCCTCCTTGGACCTTCTGTATCTTTTCTTTCTTTTCCCCGGGTGGGGAATTTTATGTGAAATATCTCCCCGGGTGCGGAGATGTTGTGTAATCGGTTAGATTGCTGCGTGCATGTGTGTGCTTTTGTGTGTGCGTTAGTGTTATATATATATATATGTATGAATATGTAGTGTATATTATATATGCTATATGCATGCATGTAAATGTGTATATTTATTATATTATGTAAATGCATGCATGAGTGTGGTGTGTACGTAAACATATATTATGAATATATAAGTGTGTTGAACGTATATATATATTATGTATATATATATTATATATTAAGAAGTTGAATATTAAATTATTTTATATGAATTTTATGTATTTTAACTTGAATATTGTAAATGATATGATCTCTTAAATTTGAATTTTCATATATAACTTTCATTCTTTGTTTTGTAATTTCTAATGCCTTCTTTTTATTCATTTATGACTCGTACATTATGCTAATGTGTAATATTAGGTGTTAGGATAAATATTATGAATTTTTGGTTAGTTTTACATGCTCTTTTCCGAGTTATGTTCTCATATGCTCTTATATGACTTAAACGCTTTCTTAAATGCATGAATGAGATAGAACTTCATTCTTTTGCCTAATATGCTAATCTCTTACCTCTTCTATGACTTGGCATGGAACGTGTACTCTAAATGTAACATTGTGGTTTAACTATTTGTATTATTTTATGAATTAAGTTTATGAGGTGATATGAAACACTTTATACGAATTTTGAACTTAAGTGGCTGAAGTGATGCATTTCATTTGTATTTATTTCATTCATTTGCATTCATATGCATCGCCGTACGTCTAATTGGTTCATGATCGAGTCTAAGTCATAAGTTTATGTTCGTTTTCTCAGAGTTGAGTTCCGGAGGAGAAGGTTCTGCCATTTAGCTTCTTCTTGGTCGTCAACGCTCTCTCGGGAGCACTTTTGGTAAAAGGTGAGGTTTAGGTTTGTTTTATTTTAGTTAATGCGACCTATGTAGCGCCCCCACTTTGTTGGTAGAGAGCAGCGCCCCAACCCCCGCACTGAAGCACCCCTCAAGTAATGGTGTGAGCCATCACTCAAGAAATACCCCAGTGAACGGCATGTCCATTAACCATTAACAATAACAGTGTTTAACTATGTGGCTTATGTAGCGGAAAATCAGAGTATTTTAAAACATTTCAAAACATGTGCGTGATGGCATATAAACAAGCAAGTACTGATCGTTAAGCAGAAGAGACTATTAACATTACTGTATCAACTGAACGTTATCACGGGAGCATATGATAGCAATTGTAGCAGTATCCAAGTAGCAGAAGGATTATTACAAAAGCATTAAAGCAAGGTGTCAATGCCCTGACTCAAACAAAATGAACACTCTAGAGCTTCAAGATACCTCTAGACTACGGCTGCAAGACCTGAAACCATGAGGCCAAAAAACAGGTAGACGTATTAGTCAAAGTGACTAAGTGAGGGATATCTTTAAAAGAAAGTACTTAAAGTAAACGTTTGAAGTAAAGTTCATAAGGTAAAACCTTTAATGCAAAGCTTTAATGAAGAACTTAAGAATAAGTTCAAGTGATAAAACCTTTTGATGCAATGCTATAAGAAATGAGAGTTTTCAAAACACTTTCATGAATGTTGTCACACGCGCACACATATGCTATGATTTGGTTCATATGATTTTCATAAAACGGGATAAGGGTAGGGAACAACTTTGCAAGATATGAACCAACTTTATGAAAACATTGATGCCCGCAAGCTAGGCTTCTCCATCCTTACTCCAGAAAACATGACCATTAATAGGGTGTCGGACCGAGATCAACAACACCCTAACACATACACACATGCACCATCCTCCACCAAGTTTCACTTCGGAGAGCGACCCCTAGGTGACCATTAACCATTGATTTGGGAATAGATTTGCAATCCATTCCCGACAATTGTCCTGACTTAACCAAACCTCCTGATTAAAGTCGGTATCAATCGCCTAATGTGGCGGCCGGTATTAGTGATGTCATTGGCGCTCACCTCCCGAGCATCACCTCTACACATAACCGCCGGGCCCATACCATTAATTATTGATTGCTTGCACCATTGATGACATCCAGAATAAATCCGAATGTATGAACCATTGAACATATGCATTGAACCATTGAACCATTGATGCAATACTTTGAAAACATGAACCATTGATGCAATACTTTGAAAACATTGCACCATTGATGCATTACTTTGAAAACATGAACCATTGATGCATTACTTTGAAAACATTGAACCATTGATGCATTACTTTGAAAACATGTGCCTTTGATCAATGAATACGGATAGGTCTGGGTTCTTTGAAGAATCATCCCTTATAAAAGGTATTTCAAAACAAGAATGTAAAGCACCAGGCTTAGAGTTTCAAAACGATTGAATCATTAAGTATTCATGGTTCCAGTTGAAATAGTTTAACCTCACCTATTAATAACAGTAGGTAGGATAGATTATGCAGTGCCCTGGGGATTCCAGTGCTCAACCTTAACTCCTGTAAGTGTGTACTAAGGTGAGCTTAAGAGCTAAGACACACTTCTATAACGATGCATATAAACTTATAAAACAAGTACAAAACATGTAATAACAAGAGAGTAATACCATTTAAGGTATTAGAGAAGGATAAAACACAAAGGAATCCTTAAAGTGAGTTATCATTAACGTGGGACTCTGATCTAAGTATAACTGATTAGGAATTACTCAAATTATGAATCCTAAACGTATACCTTAGGATTGTAAAACAAGTCCTCGAAAGAAAACACATTTTGAAATCACATTTTAGACCCCGGATTTGAAAACCCTAAGTGCAAATGTCTATTAAGAAAGCACAAGTTTTAATTCACTTTTACTATTCAAAAGTACTATTCACAGTTACTATTCCAGATTACTATTCATGGATTACTATTCACAGGTTACTATTCACTTGTCGGGTCAAAGGGTCGGGTCAAACCCACACACTAAACACACACTTATGCACACACACGAACGCACTCACACACACATGGCATGCATACATACACACACCCTAATTCAATTATGATCTTGATTATAACCTATAGTTTCAAGTTCATGTTATAATAAGCAAGTGTGATCTAGGTTAAAGGCATAACCTATGGTTAAGAGGTCTAATTAAAGCATAACATCAAGTTATGAAACACTATTCTATCTTAGGTTATAACATGTGACACTATCAAAGTGTATAACATGTGATCAAGTACTATTCCATTAATCCATATCATATCATAAGCTCAAGTCATAATATATGAGTCATGTAACATTGTAACAATGTAATAACATATCATAGACATAAGTCATAGCACATCAAGACCATTAATCATGTAACATTCATCAATTGAGACCATATAGTAACATGTAACAAGTTATAATATAATTGATCATAGGTTACTATTCCATTGCATAACATGCTTGAACATAATTAAAATATCATAAACATGCATCAATAATCATCATATAATAGCTCCATAACATGATCATACCATATACTAAATCAATTCATAACATTTGATAGCATATACTAAACAATTAAATTATAATTCACTACTATCAAACATGTCATAAAAACTATATAATAAATGCATAAAATAAAATCCTATATGTCTTAGGGAAGACCCTAAGACCCAACCTAAACATAATATAAACATACCATAACATAAAAACATAAACTAAACTAAAACATAACATAAACTAAAGCATAAAATAAAACAACTAACCTAGCTAACAGGGGGGGGAGGGGGGACGGCAAGAGGGGGAGAGGGAGAGAAAGAAAGGGAGTTGTTAACACAACATATGAGCAAGGAATTCAATGGCATGAGGGCTCTATTTGTTGTTGTTGGGAAGCCCCTCACCTTGTAATAAAAGTATAGGTAAGGGTAGGAGAGCAAAATGGTAAAACTTCTCTTGGAAGCTAACTTTGTTCTTGAAGCTAAAATGGGACTGCTGGGGGGTATTTCGGTAATTTCAGCTCCAAAACGTGAAGTTGAGTGTCTGGAAATATAACCATTCCATCCGGGCAAAAATTAGCTTCGAAACGCGTATTCATATGTCGAAATCGGATTTACCGTTTGAAAGATACATTAATTTTAGTGAATAAAAGTTTTGAGCCCGAAACTCAACACGAGTGAAAAACGACTTTCGAGAATGATTTTCAAGTCCGGATTGTTTCCAAAATTCAAGAAATAAATCGAGAAGCGTTTTGAATCCAATATCGACAATAAAACGTTTTACCGATAGAAAGTTGAAAACGTAGAATGAATAGTGAATTCTTACGTACAAGCGTACGCTTCAAAATTTCGAGATAGGGTTTGAATCAAGGGCTGTAAAACATCTAAAAAATCTTGAAATAGCTCGATTAATGCAAATCCGAAGAGAAAACATTTTCCGAATGAAAAACGTTCGTAGGAGGAATAGTGAAATAGGGTTTTCGTAAACATTTTCAATAAAACGAAGTTCGGAATAGATTTTCAAGTCAAGAATGATTTCAATAGACTCGTCTCGACTGAAGGATCGATTTGACTATAAAGTTGGGTAGAAAAAGATATCAGAATCAAAAGCTCATTTTCAGATGAATAGTAACTTTGGTCGGTAAGTTCCCAAAATGCCCTTATGGATCAAGAAAGGTTTCCGAAGCTTGGAAAACAAGTTCAAAGGATAGGAAAACATGTGATATGAATCTTTAGGGTTCCATTGAAGCATTTGGGTAATATAGGCTTGGGAAATGAATAGTAAATTGTATCGAAGGTCAAGAATTCCCCCTTAAAACATGTCAGATCGCATATGAGCACAAAGTTCATGTAAGAATGCAATGCATGAAGGTTTATAAAGTTGGATCACGGTCTATAAACACTTTACCAATGCCCTTAGTTTACCGTTTTCATCCAGGCCCTGTTTTGGGCTGTTACAACCTGTGACCCTATGTGCTCGTTTTCAAGCCCGCATGCGAATATATTATTATATATATACTAAATATGTGTCTTATGATACGTTATGAATCTTGTTGATTCGATTTATTATGAATTCTTCTGAAATTATACGTATGGGCATATATAAGCTTAAAATGGTTTTGCAACGAGGCTTCGCGCCAAACCGTGTAGTGTTAATCAAACTGAGGGTCTCCCTTAGCATCATATGGATTTGGAAGACACAGAGAGGTACGTGTATAACATATGCCGAGTTGCACGGTAAGGCATGTTTCTTATGGTATGTTTCTTAAGTATGAATCGTATGTTTCTAGGTTTCGTGAGTTAGGTATGTGTCTTATGAGTCTTATGAGTCCTTATGAATCTTATGAATCCCTGGGCCTCGGAGGCGTGAGTAATGACGCCCGAGGTGGTGTTGGGCCACCGGGTTAAGCCTGTGCACGTGCTCATTTGAAGTACCTACGTGCGACTTTGAGGGAGATGGAGAAGGCGTGGTGCTTTGAGCCTTCGGCTGAGGCCGGAGAAGGTATGTTGTGGGCTCGCGAGCCCATGTATATTGAGTTGCACGATGTGGGCCTGTAACCCGTGTGCAGACTTCCGAAGAAGGTTGGAATACGAGAATATGAATCTTATGAATCATGCATTTGAATTTATTTGTGATTTCTTATGAATCTTATGTTAAGGAGTAAGGTTGGAAACCCGTACTCGCAGGGTATTTGAATTCTTTTGTTATGTTGATTATGAAATGGGATAGGAGAGTTTGTTTTCAATATGAGGTTTCTATGCTAAACTATGAATCGATCTGAATATAAGAATCCTTATGAGTTTTAATTATGAATCTTCATGAGTTTCAATATGAATCTCTATGAGTTTTTAATGTGAATCCATATGTGTTCTTTGAATATATATATATGAATCCTTACGAGTTTTCAAACTTAAGAATATACGAATATATGTATAAATATGTGTTCTTTTGGAAAACGGCTTTGGTATGTAAAACCCTATTCCCGGTTCATAGTCTTTGGTTTAATACATGCTTTGCTCTATATGTGTACGTGCGTGTGTGTGCGTTAGCCCCCTCACTCAGTCGGTGGACTGACCCTCTCCTTTCAACTGTTCAGTTTGCAGTTGGTGGTTCGTGCTAGGTAGAGTGGTGGGTCGGTCGAGTCCTAGTCTCCTAGCTCGAGTTGAATTTTCATTTACATTCGGTCACTTTCTGTATATATGATTCGAATTTTGATAGTGTGTATATGTTATACATTTGTTAATGAATTATGGTTGAATTCTTGATTTTTTTTTTCGGGACAGGCTTCTAAGGATAATCGAACCCATTTTTGTGGATTTATCTTCTAGTTCTTGTTATATGCTTCCGCTTTCTTTGGTTTTTGCGCACTCTGGTCTTGTCTTAGCTCCGCCTGGCCTAGCGTGTACGTGTAGGTTCCCGTTCGCTTAGGCTTGGGCTCATGTATGGATTTTTATTTCATATGTGGGTTCGGGTTTAGGTGCGGGGGATGTGGTGGCTCGCCGTTCTGGGCGCTACATCTTAAAGTGGCATCAGAGCTCCGGGTTGCAAAACCGAAGTTCTCGTGTCGTGTTGTGTCAAGTACAGGTTGTACGGTGTAGGAACAACGTGCTAATGTGTGCATTGCATTAAGATATGTGACTTTCTTGAATTATATGTTTTAAAATTGTTACTTTCTTTTCATTACTTATTGTAGTTGCATACTTTATGTGCATTAATTGTTCCATTTACGTGCCATAATCACTCACTAACCGCATGCATCATATTTTCACCTTCCTTGTGTATAGCGGGTTAATATCTTCTAACGATCAACCACTCATCTCAACGACAATGATCCCTAAGTCGAAATTGGGATCAAGTAGAGATGAAGGCCATTCACGACCGCTGAATCATCACACCGATAATCAATCTACTAAGATGAAGGGCAAGATGGCTCGATTTGAAGGAAGAGAGCTAGTGTGTAGCGCCAGGAATGGTGGGCCACCACATCCCCCGCACCTAAACCCGAACCCACATATGAAATGGATTTCCATACATGAGCCCAAGTCCGAGCGAAGGGGAACCTACACTCACATGCTAGGCTAAGCGGGGCTAGAACTCAAACAGAGCGCGCAAAAACAAACAAATAAGAATGCGGAAGCAATAACATAAGGATCGAAAAGAGCTCTATACTAACATTTACATCATATACAATGGCCTAACGGCCCAAAAATAGGTCAAGTATTTACATAAATCTCCGAATACATATTTAGGATTCAAAAAGAAATTCATAAAAGTAATCAAAGTGCAACAGGTAAATATGCCGACTCGATCTAAACTCGAAAGTACGACACTACCGACGCACTTCCCCGCCTAGCTCGAGCAACCTGCAACTAAAGTGTTAAAAGGAAGGGGTCAGTCAAAACTCGACTGAGTGAGGGGGCTAACGCACAACCGCACCATAAATACATATAGAGCATAGCATATAATCAAAAGGGATAGATCATGAACCGAGCGAGGGTTTTACATATCAAATCATTTTGATAACATACATATAGTACAAAGGAAATCCTAACTCGTTTCACAACCACCAAAGCATAAAAGGAAACAAAAACGTCCGGCGATTACGGACCTCCTCAAATCCTCGTACAAATCATATATACAAAAGAATTCATAAATTCATAACTCCTTAACGCCTTGGTGATCGGGAATCAAACCCTTTCCACCCATATGGATTCTATATACATTCGGGGTAGTTAACCCACGATATGCGTTCCCCGGTTATTCACAGTGGGATCAAGGTAATAGCGCCTTCTCAACCTCCAAGAGTCGCACGCCACCACCTCAAATGGGAAGTGCACAGGCTTAACTCGACGGCCCTTGCCGTCCCGGGCATCCTTACCCACAATCCCTAGGCCCGGATTCATAAGAAACATACCAATAATCCCATCTTTCAGGGCACATCTCGCTAGAAACATAAAGGAAACGTACAAGGGATTCAAAATCATAAGCTCATATACGCCTATACTTATACCATTTTCATAAATTTATAAAGGGGATTCATAAAATCATAAACGTATTATAAGCATTCATATTTAACCATATAATACATGTATAGCCACATGCGGGATAGAAAATCAATAACATAAAGGCCATAGGTCGCTTATCTAAAAGAAAAGATCCTAACCCTCACCTTGAAGTGGAAACGGAGTGAAACCGAACAAAAGGAGCAACCGGACACCTAAACCTCGGGCTCTTTAACTTTCTGAAGAGGCTCTAAAACAAAAGAACGCAAGACCCGAGACTTACACTCAAATATGTACCACTTAGACGCTAGAAAATGTGTATGTATGAAATGAATGCATATGAAATGCAAGAATGCATCATTTAGATCATTTAAGTTCGTAGCTCGTGTAAAACGTATCAAATAAATTCATAAACGTAATTCATAAAATATAGCAAATAATTTAAATCATAAAATCACATTTAATTTAAAACCTCAAATTCAAATCACTTAAATTTATTTAATCAAACAAATAACATAATATATATATATATATATATATATATATATATATATATATATATATATATATATATATATATTTATATATATATCATATAAAGCACTTAAATACGTAATATACAATATATATATACATATCATATATACGCACATGCAGTTACATTAATACACTTAAATATACAAATACTATAGCAAAGTCCACCGCTTAACCCCATGCATTCATCACTTTAATACCATGCAAAGTCACGTATATCATGCAAAAGAAGAATGAAAAGAAATGAATTAAACATGTAAGAAAGGAAGCAAAGAATGAATTGAGCAACAGCATATCGTCACCATCTCCCCGCCCGGGGGAGATTTTCTTCACAAAAGTACCCTCTCGGGTACATTTGATGCTGAAACTTTCTACATAGCACGTACCCGGCCGGGTACTTTCTTGAGAAAAATCTCCCCGGCCGGGGAGACAATTAAGTCGCGGAAAATGGCGAAATTCACCCCTGTTCAACCCTTCTTTCCAACCAAGCCACATACCAACTCAAAGAGACATGTAAAGGCAAGAAATTCAGCAGCAATTCAACACAAACACTCCCCCAAAACTGATCAAAACCGAACAGGAAAGAAAGGAAAGGAAAAGAGATCAAATTCATGCATATCTCAACTTGAAACCTTAAGAACATTAATGATAATTCACTCATGTCTCAACTACCACCAAAGTCAGGTATATTCAACAATAAATGAAGCATAAATGATCCATATTCCGGCTCCAATTCAAGCCAAACAACAAAGAAATATGATGGAATTCAAAAATGGAATAAAAACCTAACTATTCATGTCTTGAGGCAATACTATATCAAACATGGATCAAAATCAGATTTTCTTGGATGAAAATGACCACTTAATCATGTGCATATCAAATGAAAGCTTACCCTTTGAAGATGGTGAAGGAAAATGAAGATTAGAGCTCAATTTCTTCGATGGGTGAATAGTGACGGGAATGGGGTATTGCTGCTCCAAAAACTGATCTCCCTCCTTTCTCTTGTGTATAGAACGAAATTCAAGGGATATGGGGTGATAAATGGTTGAGTTAGTGAGATGTGGGTCCAGGTTTGAGGGCAATTGGCCAAGAATTGAGGGACTTATTTGCAAATTAGTGAAAGGTGGCCATATGAGCACGAGTCAAAGTTACGGGCTGATTTCGGGGCATCAAACGTGGTCGAAAAATTAAAAGGCCTGTTCCATTGCACTCGAATCGTCAAAACGAGTTCAGTGGAGGTGACGGAATTCTAATCTGAATTCCCAAACTCAAGTTACACTACCCGGAACCCAAGGCGCGCTAAGTACACTTTAGCCCCCTTTAGGTCACCCAACGAAAACAACTCCCGAAAACCAGCCATATAAACCCGAAAACACATAACGAGCACGTATTCAAGTTCATGACTCACAAAACTCTAACATATTAAAATGGCACAAAATTTCGATCTCAAATCGAACACGAACGCATCTCATTTCAACAAATAAGCATATCATTAGAATAATGAAATTCAAATTCAAGAAATAATAAATAAAATAAATAAATAAATAAAGTAAAAACAAATTTAACGAATTAAAAATAATAAAATTTTCTTAAAAAGGATATTTTTCAATTAGGTCCGAAACTTTTAAAAAGTGTCGAATAAGTCCAATTCAAATTTTCAATTAAGTCCAAAAATAAATAAAATCGTACAATTAAGTCCTTAACTCATATACATCATATAATTTACGAAATTAGCTTGCTCGGGAATTAAATCCACATATCAGAAATTCATATCATAAATCACTTGAGGCAAATTTTGACATAAAATTCAAATATTTTCATATAAATTCAAATAGTTCATATAAGAATTTCAAATAATAAAATATAAATCAATTATATGCATCAATTAAATATGAAATAAAAATAATTTAAATTGCGCACATACGTCATACCTGTACGGTCGCGGAGTCAGGGTGCCACAATCCCCCCCCCCCCCCCCCCCTTAAAGTGGACTTGTCCTCAAGTCCGACTCGAGACCTCAAACAACTCTGGATATAATCTTCTCATTTTCTCTTCGGTTTCCCAAGTTGATTCCTCGGATTTCTGATCCCTCCAAAGTACCCTGACTAAAGGAATCTGCCAGTTTCTCAATTCTTGCATCTTCCGGTCCTGAATTGCAACCGGATGCTTTTCTGTTGTTAAATCCGGCTCTAACTGAACCTCTTCAACTGGGAGAATTGTTGCCTCATCGGGATAATACTTTCGTAGTTGAGAGACATGAAAAACGTTATGTATCCCGGTCATACTCGGCGGTAAATCCAATCTATATGTCGTTTCTCCGATTCTTTCCAATATCTCAAACGACCCCAGGTACCGTGGACTAAGCTTTCCACCTTTACCTATACGAGTGAAACCCTTTCTAGGAGATGCCTTCAAAAAGACTCTATCTCTGACTTCAAACTCTAAGGGCCTTCTTCTCTTATCGCCGTAGCTCTTTTGACGGGCCTGAGCTGCTCTCATCCTTTGCCGAATCTTATGAACCTTTTCAATAGTAACGGTAATCTTTTCCTTAGACTCGGTTCTCTCGAGCTTATTCTCTTCAGTCCACCTCCAATCCTCAATGTCCTAAAATAGAGGAGACCTACACTTTCTTCCGTAAAGTGCCTCGTATGGAGCCATCTTAATCGAACCCTGATAGCTGTTGTTATAAGCAAATTCAACCAAGGGTAGGTGCTCGTCCCACTTATCTTGGAAATCCAAAGCACACGCTCTAATCATATCCTCTAAGTACTGGATTAGCTTTTCAGATTGGCCGTCTGTCTGAGGATTCAAAGCTGTGCTAAACTTGAGCCTGGTGCGCAAACACTTCTGAAGATTCTGCCAAAAGATTGAAGTAAACCGTGGATCCCGATCCGACACAATACTAGCCGGAACTCCATGTAACCTTACAATCTCCCGAACGTACAACTCGGCTAGCTTTGGAACTTTCTCAGACATCCGAACCTTGAGGAAATGGGTAGACTTAGTCAATCTGTCCACAATTACCCATATTCCATCAAGCCCTCCTTTAACTCTAGGCAAGCCGGACACAAAGTCCATAGTCACTTGCTCCCACTTCCACTCGGGAATAGGAAGTGGTTGGAGAGTTCCTCCCGACTTCTGGTGCTCCGCCTTTACCTTTTAACACGTTAGACATCGCTTCACGAAGTTCGCGATGTCCCTTTTCATGCCATTCCACCAGAATTTCTCTTTCAGGTCCCGATACATCTTAGTACCTCCCTGGATGAATCGAGTACCTCGAGCGATGTGCCTCCTCAAGTATAATCCTCTTGAGCGCTTCTGGGACACATATTCTCGCTTCGAACCTTAACAAACCGAAATCATCAATCCCAAACTTAGAATTCGGATCATCTTTGGAACGAGTTACCAACTTCTGAATCTCGGCATCCCTAGCTTGAGCTTCTAACAACTGCTGTTTCAAATCCGGTATTATCGTGAGATTCACCAACCAAGTTCCTGAAACCAAGATCTCTGAACCTAAACATGAAGAACCCGCTTCCAAATTAGCCACATTCGCCTTTCTACGCAAGGCATCGCCGACCATGTTTGCTTTGCCCGGATGGTACTGAATGCTACAATTGTAATCCTTTAATAACTCCATCCAACGCCTCTGTCTTACATTCAGATCTTTTTGACAAAAGAGATACTTGAGGCTTTGATGATCCGTAAACACCTCGAAAGTTGTACCGTAGAGATAGTGTCGCCACTTCATCAAAGCGAACACAACGACAGCTAATTCGAGATCGTGGGTAGGGTAATTCTTCTCATGCTCCTTCAACTTTCTTGAAGTATAAGCTACCACTCTACTGTGCTGCATCAAAACACAACCAAGACCCTCTTTCAAAGCATCTGTATAAACTGCATAACCCTCGGTACCCTCGGGTAGGGTAAGAACCGGTGCTGAAGTTAACTTCACCTTCAAAGTCTGAAACTCGCCTCACACTTATCTTCCCATTCAAATTTCACTTCCTTTTTAGTTAAGCGAGTCAACGGGGTGGAAATTTTAGAGAAATCCTTAACAAATCTGCGGTAATAGCCGGCCAACCCAAGAAAACTTCTAATCTCCGAGGCATTTCTCGGTCTTTCCCAACGAAGCACGAACTCAACCTTAGATGGATCAACTTCAATTCCACTACCGGAAATTATATGACCCAAAAACATAACTCGGTCGATCCAGAATTCACACTTACTAAACTTTGTATACAACTTATGTTCCCTCAAAGTTTCCAAAACGATCCGTAGATGTTGGGCATGCTCTTCAGCCGATCTAGAATACACCAGAATGTCGTCTATAAAGATCACCACAAACTTGTAGAGAAAAGGCCTGAACACTCGGTGCATCATATCCATAAATACGGTTGGAGTGTTAGTTAATCCAAATGGCATGACAACGAATTCAAAGTGCCTATATCTTGTGTTAAAATCAATCCTCGGAATATCTTCCTCCCTAATCCGTAGATGATAGTAACCCTGCCTCAAATCTAACTTGGAGTAGACTTTCGAGCCTTACAAAATATCGAATAACTCCTCAATGTGAGGCAAAGGATATTTGTTCTTCAAGGTCAACCGATTCAGCTCACGGTAATCTATACACATTCGTAGTGTTCCATCTTTCTTCTTTACAAACAGAACGGGAGCACCCCACGGAGAAATGCTTGGACGAATGTACCCGCAAGCTAGAAGCCCATCAAGCTACGACTTTAACTCCTTTAACTCTGCAGGAGCCATTCTGTAGGGATTCTTCGAAAAAGGCTCTGCTCCGGGATAAAGGTCGATTACAAACTCGACGTCCCTATCGGGTGGCAACGAACCCAATATCTCAGGGAATACATCAATGTACTCTCGTACGACCTTCGTATCCTCAAGTTTGGCCTGATCCTTCGGTCTATTCAAAAGATAGGCCACGAAACCTGTCGCACCGTCCCAGACCAGTTTACTCACCTCAACGAAAGAAATAAACGGACTTGACTTCACCTTCTCGCCCTTAAACACCACTGAACCAAAAGAAACTTTGTTCTCCCGACAATCCATCTGAGCCCCATGTTCAGACAACCAATCCATTCTGAGGATTACATCATACCTCTTCATCGGCATTTCAATCAAATCGGCGAGGAAAACCCTCTCTTCAAAACTCACTGGAAAACCCCGATAAATTCTGCAAGTTACAAGACTAGCGCCAAGAGGTGAACTAACCACATAATCATGCGCACAGAGGGTAATAGGCAAGCACAATGAAGAAGTAAGATCCCGAGAAATAAAGGAATGAGATGCCCCGAGATCGAACAATGCATGAAATGTGATGCCATGAATACTTACGGTACCTTCAATCACGGCATTAGGATCAAGATCTGCAGCTTTCTCTTCTTCAACCCCGAGGGCATAAGCTCTAGCCTGAATTACGGGCCTCTGATTGTTCCCCGCTGCATGTCCTGACTTTTTGTTCGGGCATTGATTAAGCATGTGGTCCGGCGAGCCACAACCGTAACACCTCTTGTGAAGTTTAAAACAATTTTCAATAAGATGACTACCCTTGCAATATTTGCATTGGACTTGAGGCGGTGCTGGTAATGCTAGAGGTTGAGTTTTTTGTCCAGTCGGCTTGAATTGCTTGTTTTGAGGCTTTGCCGGTGCAAAAGCTTGGTAGGCCGGCCTCTTTCCATATTTGTTTCGACCTCCCAAGCTAGAACCCTATACGGTATGAGAAGTCCTCCTCCTCCTAGCTACCACTCGATCCTCTACCTTTAAGGCCTTCTCGGTGACTAATGCCCAAGAATCGGTATCAACCGCTTCGAGTGCATCCTTCATATCTTCTCTTAAACCTCGAAAGAACTTCAAAGCCTTGTGCCGGTCGTCGTTGGCAATGTTGGGAGCATACCTTGACAAACGGTCAAACTCATCAATGTATTCGGTGACCGTCTTCTCACCTTGTTTGAAGTCCATGAACTCTTGGAGTCTTCGGTCCTTAGCGGCGATTGGAATGTACTTGTTACGAAACTCACGAGTGAATGTCTCCCAATTAATCTCGTCACCTACGGCATCCAAACAGGCTCGAATGCTTGTCCACCAACTGTAAGCCTGGCCTTGCACTAGTGTGAGGGTGCACCTTGCCTTCTCAACTGATTCACACGATATCAACTCCCAAATTCTCTCTATTTGGATTAGCCATTCCTCGGCTTGAATATCATTCCTACCTTCAAACTTTGGGGGTTTCTGATTGCTGAACTCCCGTAGAATGTGAGTGACTTACCCTCCTTCTTGATTGACAATCGGAGGTGTATTTTGGTGATACCGAGTATCCAAATATGCACATAATCTCGCCATAAATCCCTCAGGTTCCATGTTGTTCTCAGGTTATGGGGAATGATCCCGGTGATGTCTACAGCCAGGAGACCTATCACGGTGATGATCTCTTCTCGGAGGCATCCTACAAAATCCAAACAATTCCAATATACATGTGTGTGGTTAGTACATGATCATGTGCAAAATTCATAGAAATTCAAGTCAACGAGGCACATAAATGCACATAACCACATTATCCTAATCTGAACAACCTAGACAACCTAACTCGACAGTAGAGCTCCGGTTTTGCAACCGAGAGCTCTGATACCACTTTAAGATGTAGCGTGTAGCACCCGGAACGCCAGGATGCCACACCCCCCGCACTATAGCTCAGTTCACATATGAAATGGATAATCCTTACATGAACCAAAACTATAGCGAACGAGTGACAAAAGGAAAAAAAAACGACTCACTAGCTAGGTGGGACAACCCTCATTTAATACTAACATGCATAAACAATAAACGAAAACATAACATACATTCATTTCATTAAGTCAAGTTCATTTCCATCCTTTCAATACAAGTCAACTTCCAAAAGTATCATAAAGATCTATAACGATACATATACATAGGCATCCATAATGTACATGAAAATGAGAAAGACAAGTGCTAGACCCATAGAATAAAAGACCTGAATCGATCCTGCCTAGCATGCAACCCGCAGACCTGAAAAAGGTGACGTGTCAGTCTATGAAAGACTGAGTGAGGGGTATAGATAATATTAGCGCAATTAACATGCAAGCCATAATCTCGGGTAAGGTTTTAATAAAAGAAACAATATAAGTTAAATATTAGAAAAGATCATGCCCGAGATTACAACTAAATCCATTTAACGATACAATCATTATCAATTCAATTCAATCAGTGGCCCAACGAGTGAGAGCAATTCTCCAACCTTACTCCTATAGTGAACAATACCAATAGTTATGTTATCCATGGTTAAGTGAACATGCAAGTTATTACAGTGCACAATTAACAGTTTTAATCCCTTTTTCCTCCGGTGATGGTGGGATTGCAAGGCCCCACCACGCAATCTCATTGGGCATAGGGTTCATGAGTCCCTATGCCGGAACTCCTTCCTCCATTAATCTCCTAGGGGATTCGGGGGTCATCCCAATGTTGTTGAGGATAGCACAAGAGTCACCCGTCAGCCGTTGCTTCCCCGTTTGGCTCAATACACTACCCTTGGGCCCAAAGTGAACATGCTTTACTCGCCCAATCAATCAATCAATCAATCCGTTCCATGAAATCAGTTGAAAATCATAAGGTTTGGAAAACTATAGATATATAGATATATTTTGGCCGAAAACATCACGTAGGGGTTGTATGGGTTCTATATATCTAGAATTAAACCTCGCCTGTGACAAAAATTAACAAGAATATAACTATGAAGCTTGCTTCTCATCAACGGGAAGAATATCTGTGCAACAAGGACAAGTGTTCGTGAGACACGACATGTATAAACCATTTAAGATGCACGACAAAGATATGGAGCAATATATCATGCAATAACAATCAAGGAATGTCATGTAGAAGCATAATTATCAATAAAACTATTATATATATCATATAAGTCACATACGGGAGCCAAGGAAGTGAAAGGAATGCAATAAGAGAGGTTTTGGTGGAGTTTGGTACAAATGGACAATTTTAGGAAACGTATATGCTGAGGGAAAACTAGAATATCTTGAGTTTTAGAAGTTAGAATTGAGTTTTTTTTTGTTGGGAATGAAACTAGACACAAAGACCTGTCCGATGATATATGGCTCGTTTTCTATTTCAAAGCGAGGAGAAAATGGCGTAAACTTGAAGTTGAATGATTGTAATTTATAGGTAAAGCGGCGACACCAAAAATAATTGATAATATCTCACAAATGAGAAAATATAATGAGGTCATTTCAATTGGAGATTGTTCTAGACTTCAAGAACTTTTCGTCGGTTTAAGAATCAGGTCAATTGGAGTTCGTTTGAGTGGTAAACGGGATAAAACAAACTCAGGACGAAAACAGAGGAAGATCCACGGCCGTGGATTCTCTTACCAAAACTCCCAAGTTTTTGGATGAAAATCCATAGCCGTGGGTCAAAATCCACGCTCGTGGATCACTCTCCAGCAGCATAACGAAGGGAAAACAGGGCAGGCTCGAAATTGGCTCCCAAATCAATCACACATCAAACCAAGGCAACAATTCAACACAAAACTAACATATAACATGTATATGATTCATGTAAGTCATTTAGGCCACATTTAATCCAAGGAAACAAGCATAGATCATCAAGAATTCCTCAACCAAGCCCTATATAATATCATGTCTTCCAACCTCCATATAATTCAAGATTTCATGAAAGCTTCCAAGTATAAAGGTCCTAAGCATGCTTCTAAACTCATATATTCAAGGAATCACACCAAGATCAACAAACCCTAGTCACGCATGGATTCATGAATTCATACAACTTTAAATTATACCTTGAAATCAAAGGAGGAAAGGATGAAATGGTGATATGATGGTGATGATGCTTCTAGCTTCACAAATCCTCAAAAATCTAGCTTGAAATGTGAAGAAATCTTCCCTTCTCTTCTTGGTGTTTTGATCGTGTATTAGTGTATGTGTGTGAGGTTTTTGATGAAATGAAATGAAATGTAATTGGGGAGAGATAAATGTATATGATATATTACGTATGTAATGTAATGTATAGATATAAAACCTATGTGTATAAAGTAAAAGTAGATATTATGTATATAATATATATATAAATGTGTATGTGTATATATAATGAGAGTGTAAAAGTCTTGCATGATTGTGATTATTGGAACTAGACCCTTATGACTTATTTAATTACATGTTAGAAGTGAGTGGAATGAGGGTGTAAATGCAATTATATTATATAATTCTCAAGTGGATGCATATATATATATATATATAGTCAAGTATAAAATATCTATCTATGTATGCATGATTCATTTATGTTATATTAATGCAATTAAGTCCACATTATAAAAATATATCAAGTAAGGTCATATATAAGCAATTAGACAAGTTATCAATTAATTCACGTAAATTCCACGTTAACGTTTATTTCACATACGTCCATGTAAACATAATGCATATAATGTTATGAAAATTATAAAGTAACATATAATATCACATAATGATTAAATGGAAAAATCAGGGCGTTACAGTTCTCCCCCCCTTAAAAGGACCTGGTCCCCAGGTCCACTGTCGAGTTTCAAAATGATGTACAAGCCATAAGAGAACCCCGTCTCTTAACAAGAAATGAGAGAACCCCGTCTCTTAACAAGAAATGAGAGAACCCCATCTCTCAACAAGAAATGAGAGAGCCCCGTCTCCCATACACACACACGAAAGCAATTTAAGGGAACAAATTGTAGAAGCATTCACATAAATGTAACATATGCAAGTGGAATCATATTAATCACATAAGTACCACTCATACACAATCAATTTGCAACTAACAAGAAATTAAATACAACAACAATAAGATCCGTGATGCATGTGATATGCATGGTTAGGTGTACCGTTCACCGTTGATTGCGCCATACATATAATTGGTACCTTATTCTACCATGACCGGATCCACATTTGCATTCTGCAACTCTCTCTCAAGAGCATATGCTCGAGCCCGAACAAGCGGTCTCTCACCCACGGTGGACTTCCCTCGTCGGTTTGGGCATGTGTCTACTTGATGCTCATCACTCCCACAATACAGACATAAACCCAACCACCATCTACAACCATCATAAGTATGGTTCTCACGCCCACAATAAGTGCAAAGAGACATAAACCCAACCACCATCTACAACCATCATAAATATGGTTCTCACGCCCACAATAAGTGCAAAGAGGCTTCCCCGAATGTGAGATAGAAGCCGGTGATTGTGGAAATTTTTGAACCGGTCCAGTCGATCGAGACTTCTTCCTTTGAGATCCTTTCTGAAGTGACATTGTATGATAAGAGATAGGTCACTTTCCCTTGCTAGAACTCTGTCCTAATTCTGAACCTGAAGCCTGTCTAGGTTTAGGATTAGGCCTCCTCGTATTTAACGGAGTGAGGCATTGAACCTTCTCTTGGGAGTCACACGGAATAATTTCCCAAACTCTTTTAGCTTTCTTGAGCCATGGCTCAGTTTGAATATTACTCCCTTCAAAGCACTTTGGATTTTGCTGATTCTGAAACTCCTTAAATACAATAGAAATTTGAGCCGGTTGTGGTGATCTATAGTAACATATTCTCTTATCTTTTGATCCACAACACTAACCAAGGAATCGAAAAGGTCCTCAGGTTAAGACGGAGGAGGTGGATGTAGAGGAACTTGACGAGAAAGGTCACGGCGAGTACAACCATGAGGCATTCTGTGATTAAAATACTAGAGATGTAGCACCCCGGAGAGAAGGGCACCACATCCCCCGCACTATAACCCGACACGTGCCACGAAAAGAGACTCCTCACACGCACCAAGTTACAGCGAACGGGTGACAAACAAAAACCCACACGCCAGCTACGTGGTCTAGACCCTCATTCAGAGTGCGCAACAAAACAAAAGCGAATGCGGAAGTATCAGGATCACGAATATATAAACATACATGCTTGAATTATTACAAATTATACATCTTATGCCCAACCAAGGCTAAAAGAGTCATGTAAGGCAAGCTCAAAATCCGAATCATAATTTTTACAAAGCTTATACATAGTACCATACTTATACATATTTATACGTAGTACCTAAACTGGAATTAAAGATGAATGGATGCAAAAGACTCCACTAACAAACTCAAACGACCCAAATTAAAAGACCACCGCCTAGCACGAAGCAAAGACCTGCACCTACAAACTCAAGAAGCAAAAGGGGGGAAAAAGATACAACGAAGATAGCACCCGTACATAAATATAGAGCATAGCATATTCAAATCTTAGAGTATTCATGAACCGGGCGTGGTTTTTGCAATCCAAATTATTTTGACACGTGATAGCATATTTAGAAAAGGTTTAGGCTCGAAGGCCAAAATCAACCAATTTTAATAATTAGAAGTCCTCACCCGTTTCATGAATCATAGACGGAAACATAATACACACACATCACTCAGCGAGTACGAGTGCACAACCAATCTCCTCCTCAAAGCATAACTTGGAATTTAACACGCGAAGATATAAAACAAACACATACTCATGCCTCCTTACTCCATGGGATGGAAGGGTGGCCACCCTTCGCATCCACGCTTAAACGTCAGGGTTGTGACTTTCATGACGCTCACGCCCAAGGACTCTGTCCCCCACCTCCCTCCGAGTGGGTTTCGGGTTGATCCTATTAGTGGAGAAGTATCCAGGGGTTGCAACCGGCGACCCCGCTGGTCGTCCCGGGTCTCCCATTACACATAACTCCGGGGCCCAAACTTACACTTATACTTATACTTATCAAAGCTTATCTTTCAAAGCCAATCTCGCTAAAGCTTATCACATACACACGCCAACCCTTTTTAAAATAAAAGAACGAAAATATATCTTACTTATACATAAAGGTGTTTTTCAAACGTTTTATAACAAAAGGGCCAATTCCCACAAAATACATACCAAACACATATCTATGTACATATATATTTATATAGGTCACATGCGGGCTTAAAACACATTTAGGGTTGTAGGTCATAATAGCTAAAAGAAAGAAACCTCACCTTGACGAATAAACCAAACAAAATGGCAAACCAAAGCAACGGCTACTACAAGACGACCTCGTCAGCCCCGGGATGAACCTAAGAGCAAAGGAGACAACAAGAGACGTACTTAAACTCAAATGAACCATATTGACGCTCGACAAATGCATATGAATGCAAGTGATGCAATGCACTTCACATAAGTTTATACTTAGGCATATCAAACCCAATATCGAGTCATCACTCAAATAATTCAAGAATTAATTACATAACATGTCAAATATATTCATAACATATCATATTGTAGCATAGCACAAGTATTCATAAGGTTAAAGTTCATGGAAATAGAAAAGGATACATAAGAAGTGAAATAAAGTAGCATATAAGAGCATAGGAGTTCATATTAAATCATAAGTCATATAAGTCACATTAAACGAATCCATAATTTTCATATAACAAGCGCACCATATCATACAACATGTTATCAAAGCATTCATATCAATTAAGGAGCAAGGAATTTCATGCAAGGCACATAAACGAGACATGAATTTCATGCAAGGAATTTCATGGCCGTGTCATGCTGCAGTTTATTCTTGACATGGCCGTGTCAAGCATTTCGTTGAGAAAGGAAGCAAAACGCAGCAGCTCATTATTGAAGGCAAAAACAGGGCAGTTTTGGGAGCAGCTCTTGGAGGCTTTCTTATGCCATTTCAACACATATAACATGCATGAAATGAACACTAAATCACCACATTAACATGCTATAATATGCAGCAACAACGGATCCAAAACAGCCACACAAAACTGATGCAAGGAAGAAGCAAATAAAAGTCATGCTATGTCTTCAAGTTTGTAGCTGCAATGATGCATGAATTCACGGCAAAACATGGCATATAAGCTTGAAAACATATAGCTAACATATAAGAAAACTCATATACTTCATTTCCATGCAATTTCACACGAAAATAAGCACAAGAGATCATCAAACCAAACCAAAAATCCTAACAGCAGTGCATACGGGTGAGCACATTTTTGCAGCAGTTTTCAAGCTCAAAACTCATCATATAAGCCAAGGTTTTCAAGGAAAAACCGAGAATATTCATAGAGCAACATGTGTAACACATAACCAAGCAATAACAAACGAAATTGAATGCAAGAATTCATCAAACAAAGCTCAAAAACATGACAGCAGTTCGGAAGAAAAGGAGCAGACAGCAGCAGTTCGAAATTCCATTTTTAGGGCCAAAAACTCAAGCTTTCATTCATGTTATCAATGGAGAATCAGCCCTAACACATCTAGAATGAAGTATAAATCAAGTATGGAAGCAAAGAAGCTCATATAATCAACAAGGAAGCACCAAATTAGCCATCAACTCAAGCTACATCAAGAAGGCAAGAATCATCTCCAAATTCCTATTCAAGCTCTATCTCAAACCCTTATTAAATCTGACTTAAAACAAGAATTATAAGGATTAAAACATGCATAAAAGAGTGAAGAATACATAAATATACTAACCTTCAAGAGTTGGTTAAGTATGGAAGAGATTAGGCTTCAAAATCACAAGGCATGGATGAGGGTTTCTCCTTTCCCCTTCTTCTCTCTTGTTCAGCAGCTTTTCCTTCTCTTGTGAGGTGTGTGGTTCGAATTCAAGGGTTATGGAAAGGGGAGAGCTGAGTTCAGATCATATAAACCAAGGGTTAAGGTTTGGTCAAGGTTAAATTGGGCCCACAAACTGAAGACTAGTCAAAGATGGCTCCTTTAGCACAAGCTGCTCATTCCAGGTGAAAAACGGGGGTCCAAATGGGCTTAGAAAAATATCAAATTAGGTTCCTTGGCTTTATCTCTTCGTTACGAGTCCGACTCCTCTTCTGGAATTCGAATCCGAATTCCCGAGCTCAAGTTATGGCCTCCGGAACACGAGGCGCGCTAAAACTAGTAAGGCCCTCATGTCCCTCGTCAAATACTTAAGGTTTAAAACCTCGACAAACGAACCCGAAAACTGAAAACAAGCAGGCAAACACATTCATAACTTACATATATCATGCATATCAAAATTTCACAAAAAACGGAATTGAATTCCGACACATAACGAGCAAATTACGAGGCATGCAAGCTTAAACGTTCAAATTCAAAATTCAAATATAAAGAAATAATTTCAATTATTATTTAACCAATAATTCAAATTAATTAAGAAAATCGTTAACATGAAAAAAATAAATAATTAACGTGCAATTAACACTCTCGATACAACGTACCTGTACGGCCGGAAGAGCGGATGTTACAAACTCCCTCCTTCAAAAGGTCCTGTCCTCAGGTCCGCCAAGGGATCTTGAACAACTCCGAGAGCAACTCAACCCCACACTTCTGCTGCACCACTCTGATCCAGTTCTCAAGTGGCCTCTCGGATTCTAAAATTCCGCCACGAGTCTCGGTGAAAGTCTTCAACTCCAAGGGTCTTCTTTTCCAAACCACGGAGTTCTCGAAATCAACTCGAGCCACTAAACCATGAGAAAATGGATCAACTCGTTAGAACGAGCAATCACTCGAATCTCATTAAATCTCCTTAATCTTAGCAAATTGAACACAAAGTCCTTAGCCGTTCGCTCCCACTTCCACATAAAATTCAGAGGTAGTTGGAGAATCCAACCGGTTCTTGATGCTCGGTCTTCAACCGATAGTGCTTTAACATTGTTACACGAAGTTTGCAATATCTTTCTCACGCCAATACATCTTTACCGATTCTTCAAGTCTTCGAACAACTCAAACCAGGAGTGGGTGAAACTTGTGACCTTGCACTCTCGAGGCGTAAGCCACGCTCTCTCGCTAACAGCACACGACCAAAGCCTTCCTTTATACCTCGATCGAGAGCGAGTAGCCTTATGTACCTTGGGTTGACAAAAGTCGGTACCGAAGCAACTCTCTTCGACCGCCTCTCCGCACTCCAAACCATGCCTCTTACTTGTCGTTCATGTCAATGGGTTGGCATTCTTAAGAAAGATTCGCCTTGTTTACCCCGACGACACAAGAGACTTTCCATCCTGAGGTAATTATCGGTTCCTCTACTCCGATACGTAGTCGACAAAACCTTTGTTGAAACTAAACTCCGCGAAGGCCTCGAAACTCTGAAGAACAACGAACAACTCGAGAGCAAGAGAAGGGTATTAATCTTCCACAATTGAGATTGTGCAGCTCACGATAATTATACTCGTCCTAAAGTCCCATCTTCTTCTTAGATAGAATATAGGTACTCCACAAAGAAGTACCCGAACGAGGGAACCACCTTCTAAGAGCTTGTGGAGCTACGCCTTCCACTCGAACAATCTCGCCAGAGACCACCAAAAGCGAGTATTCAAACAAGTCAAAACTCCGGGATAAAAATCAATGACAACCTAATGCTCCCCGTCAAGTGGGAAAGAATCCCACTTTCAAGGAAACAACAAAGAAGTCTTACTCCGATCTTCGTCTCCTCAAGCTTGACTCGATCCCTCGGTTACCCAAAGGTAAGTCACAAAGCTTGTCGCATCATCCCGGATTGGACAGCCGCTTCTACAAAGGATATAGACGGGCTAGCCTTCTATCTAGTACCCGAAGATATCATTGAGCCCAAGACGGGCCTCCTCAAGGCAACCACTAGCTCCACTCGGTGCTCGAACCACCAACCCACGCCTAAGGTAGTCCCGTGCCTCAAAATAACAAGGCGCCTTCAAACCGAACACCAGGCAAACTCGACCCTCACAACTCACCAAGCACTCGAGCTCTCAACTCACTAACTCTCTTCAAGGAGAGAGTTCCCATAGAAAACAACAACCGCAACAACAACAACGAACGCAAGGAAAGCAACTAGATAAGCAACAATCAAGTACCAAGAAGTAACAAAGAAAGGAAAGTAATACAAAAACGGGTTACCCCTAAGATAAATATGCATGAATGTTGTGCCATGAATGCAATTACCTCAATTCTTGGTTTTGGTTTGGTCTCCAATTTGAAGCCTTTGACGCCTTTTACTTTGTTTGCTAGCCCTCGAACGATCACACTCCGGGGACTTGTGTTCTGAAGACCCGCAAGCATAACATCTCTTTAACCGGATCCAACATCCTTCAAAGGTGTGGTTGGTACCTCCACAATGAGCACACGGTAGGAATTCTCTTTCGGACCAAGGAGTCTTTCGAGGCTTGGATTTCTTCTTGTTTCTTCTCTTCTTGGTCGATGCACCTCGTCGAATCACTCTCTTTCCCACTTGTAGGTTAGAACATGATCCAGGCTCAAATGATGGTTCCGGTGCATCTTCTTCATGTCCTTTTCTTGTCATCAACCAAGTTTCAACCCGTAATGCCTTCTCAACGGCTTGATTCCACGTACTTGTATCCCTTATGACCAAAGCTTATCTAAACTCGTCTCGAAGGCCCTCCATGAAGTGCTTAGCCTTCAAGCGATCATCACTTGTAATAGTGGCACGTAGGCACCCAACTTTTCGAATTCCTCCAAATATTCCATAACAGTGTTCTCTTCTTGCTTAAGGGCGAGAAATTCTCCAAGTCTTCGCTCTTGTAGAATAGCAGACGTATACCTTTTCCTAAATTCCCGAATGAATACATCCCATATCAATGCTTCTCCCATCGCCTCAAGTTGGTGAGTAATTCTTGTCCACCATAAATTCGCTTGCCCTTGTAAAAGTAGGGTGACTAAGCGAACCCTATTTTGAGATTCACATGGCCATACTCGAAATATTGCATCTATCCCCGTGCCCTTCCCCAGCTTCAATATCATTACCTCCTCGGAATTGTGGAGGGTTGAAAGTTCCAAACTCCCGATACAAAGTTGCTATCGGATCCATAGATGGTATCCTGAAAATCTCAAAATTACAATAGGAATATAGGTGCATGTCGATTAATAAGTGCATGTTCATGTGCACGATTAATACAAATGATCCATATATTTCACATAAAGTGATGTAGTGAATGCAAACAAACACATAATCCTAAGCCGAACGACCTAAATAAACTCACACGACACTAGATCTCCGATTTTGCAACCCAGAGCTCTGATACCACTTTAGAGATGTAGCACCCCGGAGCGAAGCACACCATATCCCCCGCACTATAATCCGACACGTGCCACGAAATATAGACTCCGCACAAGCACCAAGTTATAGCGAACGGG
This sequence comes from Lantana camara, assembly GCA_037501455.1. Lineage (NCBI taxonomy): Eukaryota > Viridiplantae > Streptophyta > Magnoliopsida > Lamiales > Verbenaceae > Lantana > Lantana camara. The sequence continues at coordinate 95,055,423 of CM074856.1, forward strand.
TGATAAACGAAAACCCACACGCTAGCTAGGTGGTCTAGACCCTCATTTAGAGTGCGCAACAAAACAAAAGTGAATGCGGAAGCATCAGGATCACGAATATATAAACATACATGCTTGGTTAATACAAATTATACATCTTATGCCCAACCAAGGCTAAAAGAGTCATGTAAGGCAAGCTCAAAATCCGAATCATAATTCATACAAAGCTTATACATAGAACCATACTTATACATATTTATACGTAGTACCTAAACTGGAAGTAAAGATGAATGGATGCAAAAGACTCCACTAACAAACTCAAACGACCCAAATTAAAAGACCACCGCCTAGCACGAACCAAAGACCTGCACCTGCAAACTCAAGAAGCAAAAGGGGGAATGTAACGCCCCAGTTTTTCAGTCAAATAGCATGACGTATGTGTTTACTAATTTGCACAAATTAATAGGCTACATGTGTTGTCTATATTTAAATTTCTGGGTTCAATTGGTAAATATGTGATTAATTGAAATATATGCAATAATTGAATTGGAAAAATATAAATAAATTGTGTGCCCTTAATTATGCGTTTAAATTATTTAATTGTTTAATTAATCATTTTTGATAATTACTAATTGTAACTTTCATTAATTTCTCCATTATATGCATTTCGTTATACATTTAATAAATATTTAAAATGGATTCTTAAATTTTATTTGAATTTTTAAAACTATATGAATTCTTGGTCGATTTGCATTTACGTGACAAGTTGTGCGAATTAATTGTTTATACATGTTTTATATATTTAATATTATATATTAAATGTTAATTTATATATATTAAGTTAATTAATATTATATATATATATATATATATATGAATTAGTTGATACATATAATTTTAATGTTATTAATTTTATACGTATTTATTTTATATTATTTGTAGTATTATGAATTTTATTGTTACATTGCGTATGAGTGACATTTTTGTGATTCGTTCTTACATGAAATGATATCGAAATATCGTGAAAATTTAGGATATCGTAAATATATATGTTATGAACATACCTATATGCTTGGTTTATGTTTTCGAACTCATTTGACGTGTTAACGAATTTAATTTGAATCGTGGAACCAAATCGGGGGCTAACGAGCAATTAGCGCACCCTTGGTTCCTTACGTGATATCTTGAGCTCGGGAACTCGGATTTGAGTTCCGTGAACTCGTATCGAAGATTCGGGTTTAATGAACTTAGCCTTATAATTTTCCGAAATCATTTGAACCTTCGAAATTCAACTGAAAACCGAAACGGATGCAAATCTGCCACCCTTTACTAAAAATGCCATAACTTATACAAACCTTGACGAAATTAACTATGGTTGGATGCTTTAGAACCCTAACTCAACCCTCTAACCAGAATTAAACCCCCCAAACCGAACCAACCCTTCCCACTTGCTGAAAATTTCCCAAACATCATCTGCTTCCTAGTTTCACCCGTAGCTCAAGCCAAACCTTGAGATTCTAGCTCAAATCTCTTTCAAAACCTCCATTAATCCACAAGGTAAGTTTGGATATGTTATGTACATTTAATATGAGTCATTTTCATTCATTCATCCTTAATTTTGATCATGATTTCATGGATATATGGCTGCCTTGAGTAGATATTTAGTTTTTGAGCATTTTGGTTGATCTCTTTCAATTCTTGAGTTTTTTGAATGATTCCAAGCATGAAAATGATTGTTTTGATCTTCTCTTTACATTTATGGTGATGTGTTAGCTGTTAGTTGAGGTATTTATGAGCCACTATTAATGAGATGTTGAAGCTTTGGCATGAAATGATCACCATACACCCCACCTCACGTCTTGTTGGTTTGAGAGCATGTTTGCACGTTGGTTTGGAGTTATTTTACTGCATACTTGTGATTAATTGATGGCTGGAAGTGTTGGGAAGGTTGTGTAGGGGTTATGCTCTGTTTTGTTGTTGCTCCGTTTTTCTGCTGCGTGCTTTAGACACGGGCGTGTCAACCTTTTCTTCTTCAGCAGGACACGGGGGTGCACGACTGTCTAGTCTCGCTGTACCGAGACACGGGGGTGTCCCAGTTTGCTTTATAATGGTGACACGGGCGTGTCACCTTCTGAACTTCATGCATGTTGGGTTGCATGTGGTGTACGTGTGCATATATACATATATATATATATATATATATATATACATATTGATTATATATTATATATTAGTTAATTTAATTGAATGTATGTAATTGTTTATTTCTAATTCTATATGAGATTTAACTTGTGCTTTGATTCTATTTGAAAGTTTTAAATTCAATTGATTGGAAATGTGAAATTATGAATTCGAATGAACGTGAACGATTGATTGAATGACTTGATTATATGATAGTGCACATGAACATTTTCATAACATAATCTTATCTTTTATACATTTATATCCTGATCATTACATTGTCGAGCGTCTTATTTGGTCATATTGAGTCTCACTTCACCTCTCTTGCACAGATTTTGATTCCGTTGGAGACGAGGCCGGTCCATGAGGCTCTTGTGTTCTCCTTTTTGCCGTTGAAGGTGGGTTTCTCTACTATTAGATAAATGACCCTATATACTCCCAACGTGTAAAGATTTCAGCTAAAAACTATTAAATGTATATAGAGTCGCTTTCTAGAGTAAATGATTTCAACGTAAAGCCCTTATTTCATGAACCTACCAAATGTTTTGGCGAGAATGAATGAATGAATGCAAAGAATGGGGTCCAGGGACTTGGTGTGAGTGGTGACCCGAGGAGGCAAGGGCTGACGGTGATCCCTCACACTAGTTCCACCAATGAACGGTGTAACCGGACCTCGTTAGGAGTTAGCGAAGAATGGACGCTGAGTGCCATCTGGGGAGTCATGTTCCCCTTTTGGTCAATGAATGGGTGGATGGGCCTTGCAAACCCGCCACCAACCCGGAGGAAGAAGGTGTAAATGTTATTGAATGCGCACGAAAGAATGATATGCATGAAAAGAATGAATGAATGAATGTTAATGAATGTTAACGAATTACACGAGGTGTTGGTTGGAGATAATGCACGCCCACTCGACGGGCCAATAATGACCTAATGTTAATGAATCGTTATAATCCCTTTTGATGATTTCTATTCACCCACTTGGGAAACTCTTTAAAAACCTCACTTGGGATTATAGCTTGCATGTGAATGTTTAATTACCGTTGTATATTATATTTATGCCCTGTTTTATAGCCACCAGTCCCTTTTGGACTGAACCCATTTGGCTTTCAGTTGTGTTGTGCAGGTGTCAAGGGAGCTAGGTGGGATTTCGAGTCATAGGTCTTGCATTCGCGTTTAGCCCTTGTATTTTGGTCTTACACTCACATATTGCACTTTTGATCATTGTATATGAACTTCATTGGAGCGTACATGTTTTGAGCCTTGATGGCATTTGAGGGTGTATATGACTTAAAATTTGAACTGTGATGCTCATTGCATATATACATGATGTGTGTTCGTTTATTGCTTCCGCTTTAAGGTTTTACCTTGTTTTGTGGTTCAAGGGTTAGTCCCGCCTAGCATAGAGTATGTGTATGTCCCCGTTCGGCGTGATTTGGCTCGGGTATGGATCGTCCATTTCATATTCGGGTCGGGTCTCGGTGCGGGGGATGTGACACCTTGCGTTCGGGTGTTACATCCTTAAGAGGTATCAGAGGCTCAGGTTGCAAAACTCGGGTTCTCGTGTCGTGTGGGTCAGTCTAGGTCGTTCGGCATAGGAACTACGTGATAATGTGTGCATTGCATCGATCTTGAACATGAAATTGTCTTTCTTTTAATCTTGCCAAATTACCTGTTGCATTTTACATTGGATCCGTGTCTTTCGTGTTGAATATGTGCCATATACATGTACTAATCGCATGCATATACCTTTGAAATGAGTTATGATTTATAGGTTGTGAAGATAATATCAAACCACGACAAAGTTCTACAACAACGACGATTTATTGTAAGTTCTTTCTTAAGCATGGAAGATAGGAAGGATGCACTGGGGAAGAATATAGAGAATTCGAGACGTGTAGGCCTCTTGGATGGAGCTAGAGTTCAAGGGATTGGAACCGGAATGAGAGGTTCGACTTTGGAAATGCAGCGGTAGAGATCTACTTGGTGAAATAGGGGTTGATCGAGGAATGGTGGTGACTTAGAAGATCAATATATGTGGTTCTACTACATAGGTTGCCTTAACGAGATTCAAAGGGATCATTCAACTTAAGGAAGGGTGTGAATGAACCTTGAGGGTACTTTAACTTAGGGTTCGGATTATGGAAGAGATAGCGAGGATTGTGAAGATTAAACTAAAACACATCCGGTGGGAATTAAGCGTCTTGAGTCGTCAAATAGGGATTTCTAAATAAACCTAATGGCTAGAATCGAGCTTGTAGAAGCCAAGATCTGGAAGAGTTTAAATTTGGGGGCTATGGATTTTGACTAAGATGGAAAACGAGTCCGGAAGGGAGTAAAGAAAGGCAAGTGAGGTGATAAATACAAATTTATGGAAGGTGATAATACCAAGGACAGGATTTGAGTTTATTATCCAAACCCAAGCTGAATTGTCGGATTGTGAGGTCGAATTGGGAAATATGGAGCAACAAATGGAAACGGTAAAGAAAGGCAAAGACTCTTTGGGAGGAAATCATGTGCTCAAGTATAAGCAATCGGAAAACGAGTTTAATTAACTAATCTCAACTCATAAAGGATAAGCACGGGAGTCTTGATCACGGTGATAATGAGAAGTAGGGTTCAGAATTACATTAGGGTTCAATTTTTGTAAGAGAATTTGGGCAATGTTGAAGGGTGATTCTCGGGGAGAAATTCAGATGCCAATTCAGTGGATGTCGAAGAAATCAGGGATCGCGAAATTTCAATTCCAGACCGTGGAAGATACAGGTCATGCACCAAGATTCATGGAAAACTTGAAGACCGTGGGAAAGACAAGGCATGATTAGCAAGTCAAAGTAACCTCGTGGTTGGAGGAAAGAAAAGTTACCGAGCTAGCAGCTTACTATATTGGTGACAGGTTCTAAAACATTCATGGCACGTGCATCATATTTCATATCAAATTGTTTATTTTCTTTGCTTATGTTTGTGCGCGTATTTCTATTTGATTTTGTGCTCTAACGTGCGACATATTTAAGTGTTACAAGAGTGCCACATGTATCGACATCTTAACCCGACATGCATTTTAGTGTTTATTTGATAGGAAGTTCCTTCATCTCACCCATCAAGTATCATTTTAACCGAGCCACCTCAGAATTTAGATGAAAGGAAATAATGGAGTTGCATAGGTTGGTAACGTTGGAGAAAATAAAGAACTTCAAATAAGGGGCAGGTTGATGGAAATGGGATTCAGAAAGAGAAGCCAAACTAGAGTTAGCTTTAGGGTGTTGGATCGAACAAGAATAGAGAAGGGGGTTGCTATGTTCGTTAAATTCCTCCCCTCCTCCCCCTCCCCCCCCCCCCCCAAATAAAATTATTTTATGAAGAATTTCGGTGAAAGACGGATTGATGGAGTTCAATGTGTAACAATAGAAAATTTAAGGGGGAGAGCGTAACCAAGAAGAAAAAAAAAAAAAAAAAAAAAAACTTGAAGTTGTGGCTGAAGAAATAAATGATAGAGATACCGGAAGTGCAATTAGAAAGATCCAGGGTTTATGTTAGTGAGCGGAAATGAATAAGACGACTTTAACGGTTGACCATTAAAATGAGGGTTAGGCCACTAAATTCGGGCTGAAGATTTTCACGAGGAATTGGGAAGATAGTTCATTGATTTTTCTACGTATGTAAGTCGATTTGAAGATGGAGGAGTTACGGAGAAGTTAAGGAAACTCTCTAGTTGACTTATCGAGAGGGAATCAATTCAAATTAACATAGAAAGAGATGCTGTCAATAAAGCTTGGTTCAATAAGTTTGGAAGGAGTTAAGAAGAAACAAAACCGAAGAGGATGAACATTGAGAAATATAAATCAAAACCTAGGAATCATCAAGAACATTCTATCTTCGACTCAAGGAATATGGGGCCAAATACTAAATATAACCTTAAGGGGTCAAAGAGAATGAACGGAAGATGAGAAAGGATTCGTGTTGAGAGAGACCATAAGGATAAATATCTCAAGGTCGGGATTGAATCGTCAAAGTTGTCAAGAGTAGTCATCCTCGAGGATATGTTAGACTCCGATATGGTTAAAGATAGTAGTTATGGACCTAACTTCGGGAAAGATAGTCTAAGGGTATACGGGAAGGTCAAAGCTTGGTTATTTGAAAGAGTTGGATTGGCTAAATAAAGATTATGGGGAATGATGATAGATTGAAGAGGAGTAGAGCAGTAAAAGTCAGAAGGGAATCAAGAATAATATTCGAAGAGGAACTATCATGGTTTCACCAGGGCACTGAATGAATTATAGACAAGTCAAACTCTGCATTCACTTTCAAGGCAGATAATGCATTGTATAACAAAACACCCAACTCCAAATTTCTTTACCTCGGTGAACGGTACATGAAGCATCCATGATCCATGCATCCATGAAAATTTAATTTAAATAATTCTTATGCTATGTGCTCTGATTCCTTACCATGTTAAATTATTTGAAGTAATTGATAATCAACGTGGATGATATCTATTACCTGCTTTGGGTGTCTTATGTGACTTTAATTATTGTTCCGTGTTGTTTTGCTCTGGACTATTGGAGACTTCCTTGGCTTGTTGTTGTTTGTGAGAGACGGGGTTCTCTCTTTGTTGTTTTTGAGAGACGGGGTTCTCTCTTTGTTGGTCTTGAGAGACGGGGTTCTCTCATTGTTGTTTGAGAGAGGGGATTCTCTCCTTGTTGTTTGTGAGGAACGGGGTTCCTTCATTAATTGTTTTCAGGCAGATAGTGAATCCGAGGACGGATTCTTTTAAGGGGGAGAGGTTGTAACGCCCCAGTTTTTTAGTCAAATAGCATGACGTATGTGTTTACTAATTTGCGCAAATTAATTGGCTACATGTGTTGTCTATATTTAAATTTCTGGGTTCAATTGGTAAATATGTGATTAATTGAAATATATGCAATAATTGAATTTGAGTAATATGAATAAATTGTGTGCCCTTAATTATGCGTTTAAATTATTTAATTGTTTAATTAATCATTTTTGATAATTACTAATTGTAACTTTCATTAATTTCTCCATTATATGTATTTCGTTATACATTTAATAAATATTTAAAATGGATTCTTAAATTTTATTTGAATTTTTAAAACTATATGAATTCTTGGTCGATTTGCATTTACGTGACAAGTTGTGCGAATTAATTGTTTATACAAGTTTTATATATTTAATATTATATATTAAATGTTAATTTATATATATTAAGTTAATTAATATTATATATATATGAATTGGTTGATATATATAATTTTAATGTTATTAATTATATACGTATTTATTTTATATTATTTGTAATATTATGAATTTTATTGTTACATTGCGTATGAGTGACATTTTTGTGCTTCGTTCTTATATGAAATGATATCGAAATGTCGTGGAAATTTAGTATGTCGTAAATATATGTGTTATGAACATACCTATATGCTTGGTTTATGTTTTCGAACTCATTTGACGTGTTAACGAATTTAATTTGAATCGTGGAACCAAATCGGGGGCTAACGAGCAATTAGTGCACCCTTGGTTCCGTATGTGATATCTTGAGCTCGGGAACTCGGATTCGTGTTCCGTCAACTTCGTTGAACTCGTATCGAAGATTCGGGTTTAATGAACTTAGCCTTATAATTTTCCGAAATCATTTGAACTTTTGAAATTCAATCGAAAACCGAAACGGATGCAAATCTGCCACCCTTTACTAAAAATGCCATAACTTATACAAACCTTGACTAAATTAACTATGGTTGGATGCTTTAGAACCCTAACTCAACCCTCTAACAAAATTAAAAGCCCCAAACCGAACCAACCCTTCCCACTTGCTGACAATTTCCCAAACATCATCTGCTTCCTAGTTTCACCCATAGCTCAAACCAAACCTTGAGATTCAAGCTCAAATCTCTTTCTAAACCTCCATTAATCCACAAGGCAAGTTTGGATATGTTATGTACATTTAATATAAGTCATTTTCATTCATTCATCCCTAATTTTGATCATGATTTCATGGATATATGGCTACCTTGAGTAGATATTTAGGTTTTGAGCATTTTGGTCGATCTCTTTCAATTCTTGAGTTTTTTGAATGATTCCAAGCATGAAAATGATTGTTTTGATCTTCTCTTTACATTTATGGTGATGTATTAGCTGTTAGTTGAGGCATTTATGAGCCACTATTAATGAGATGTTGAAGCTTTGGCATGAAATGATCACCATACACCCCACCTCACGTCTTGTTGGTTTGAAAGCATGTTTGCACGTTGGTTTGGAGTTATTTTGCTGCATACTTGTGATTAATTGATGGCTGAAAGTGTTGGGAAGGTTGTGTAGGGGTTATGCTCTATTTTGTTGTTGCTCTGTTTTTCTGTTGTGTGCTTTAGACACGGGCGTGTCAACCTTTTCTTCTTCAGCATGACATGGGGGTGCACGACTGTCTAGTCTCGCTGTACCGAGATACGGGGGTGTCCCGATTTGCTTTATAATGGTGACACGGGCGTGTCACCTTCTGAACTTCATGCATGTTGGGTTGCATGTGGTGTACGTGTGCATATATATATATATATTGATTATATATTATACATTAGTTAATTTAATTGAATGTATGTAATTGTTTTTTTCTAATTCTATATGTGATTTAACTTGTGCTTTGATTCCATTTGAAAGTCTTAAATTGAATTGATTGGAAATGTGAAATTATGAATTCGAATGAACGTGAACGATTGATTGAATGACTTGATTATATGATTTAAATTCCTTAATAGTGCACATGAACATTTTCGTAACATAATCTTATCTTTTATACATTCATATCCTGATCATTACATTGTCGAGCGTCTTATTTGGTCGTATTGAGTCTCACTTCACCTCTCTTGCACAGATTTTGATTCCGTTGGAGACGAGGCCGGTCCGTGAGGCTCTTGTGTTCTCCTTTTTGCCGTTTAAGGTGGGTTTCTCTACTATTAGATAAATGACCCTATATACTCCCAACGTGTAAAAATTTTAGCTAAAAACTATTAAATGTATATAGAGTCGCTTTCTAGAGTAAATGATTTCAATGCAAAGCCCTTATTTCATGAACCTACCAAATGTTTTGGCGAGAATGAATGCACAGAATGGGGCCCAGGGACTTGGTGTGAGTGGTGACCCGAGGAGGCAAGGGCTGACGGTGATCCCTCACACTAGTTCCACCAATGAACGGCGTAACCGGACCTCGTTAGGAGTTAGCGAGGAATGGACGCTGAGTGCCATCTGGGGAGTCATGTTCCCCTTTTGGTCAATGAATGGGTGGATGGGCCTTGCAAACCCGCCACCAACCTGGAGGAAGAAGGTGTAAATGTTATTGAATGGGCACGAAAGAATGATATGCATGAAAAGAATGAATAAATGAATGTTAATGAATGTTAACGAATTACACGAGGTGTTTGTTGGAGATAATGCACGCCCACTCGCCGGGCCAATAATGACCTAATGTTAATGAATCGTTATAATCCCTTTTGATGATTTCTATTCACCCACTTGGGAAGCTCTTTAAAAACCTCACTTGGGATTATAGCTTGCATGTGAATGTTTAATTACCGTTGTATATTATATTTATGCCCTGTTTTATACCCACCAGTACCTTTTGGACTGAACCCGTTTGGCTTTTAGTTGTGTTGTGCAGGTGTCAAAGGAGCTAGGCGGGATTTCGAGTCATAGGTCTTGCATTCACGTTTAGCCCTTGTATTTTGGTCTTACACTCATATATTGCACTTTTGATCATTGTATATGAACTTCATTGGAGCATACATGTTTTGAGCCTTGATGGCATTTGAGGGTGTATATGACTTAAAATTTGAACTGTGATGCTCATTGCATATATACATGATGTGTGTTCGTTTATTGCTTCCGCTTTAATGTTTTACGCTGTTTTGTGGTTCAAGGGTTAGTCCCGCCTAGCATAGAGTGTGTGTATGTCCCCGTTCGCCGTGATTTGGCTCGGGTATGGATCGTCCATTTCATATTCGGGTCGGGTCTCGGTGCGGGGGATGTGACACCTTGCGCTCGGGTGTTACAGGGAAAAAGAAACAACGAAGAGGGGTCAGTCCTAAAGACTGGTGAGGGGGCTAACGCACACACCCGTACATAAATATAGAGCATAGCATATTCAAATCTTAGAGTATTCATGAACCGGGTGTGGTTTTTGCAATCCAAATTATTTTGACACGTGATAGCATATATAGAAAAGGTTTAGGGTCGAAGGCCAAAATCAACCAATTTTAATAATTAGAAGTCCTCACCCATTTCATGAATCATAGACGGAAACATAATACACACACATCACTCGGCGAGTACGAGTGCACAACCAATCTCCTTCTCAAAGCATAACTTGGAATTTAACATGCGAAGACATAAAACAAACACATACTCATAACTCCTTACTCCATGGGATGGAAGGGTGGCCACCCTTCGTATCCACGCTTAAACGTCAGGGTCGTGACTTTCATGACACTCACGCCCAAGGATTCCGTCCCCCACCTCCCTCCGAGTGGGTTTCGGGTTGATCTTATTAGTGGAGAAGTGTCCAGGGGTTGCAACAGGCGACCCCGCTGGTCGTCCCGGGTCTCCCATTACACATAACTCCGGGGCCCAAACTTACACTTATACTTATACTTATCAAAGCTTATCTTTCAAAGCCAATCTCGCTAAAGCTTATCACATACACACGCTAACCCTTTTTAAAATAAAAGAACGAAAATATATCTTACTTATACATAAAGGTGTTTTTCAAACGTTTTATAACAAAAGGGCCAATTCCCACAAAATACATACCAAACACATATCTATATACATATATATTTATATAGGTCACATGCGGGCTTAAAACACATTTAGGGTTGTAGGTCATAATAGCTAAAAGAAAGAAACCTCACCTTGACGAATAAACCGAACAAAACGGCAAACCAAAGCAACGGCTACTACAAGACGACCTCGTCACCTCCGGGATGAACCTAAGAGAAAAGGAGACAACAAGAGACGTACTTAAACTCAAATGAACCATATTGACGCTCGGCAAATGCATATGAATGCAAGTGATGCAATGCACTTCACATAAGTTTATACTTAGGCATATCAAACCCAATATCAAGTCATCACTCAAATAATTCATGAATTAATTACATAACATGTCAAATATATTCATAACATATCATATTGTAGCATAGCACAAGTATTCATAAGGTTAAAGTTCATAGAAATGGCAAAGGATACATAAGAAGTGAAATAAAGTAGCATATAAGAGCATAGGAGTTCATATTAAATCGTAAGTTATATAAGTCACATTAAACGAATCCATAATTTTCATATAACAAGCGCACCATATCATACAACATGTTATCAAAGCATTCATATCAATTAAGGAGCAAGGAATTTCATGCAAGGCACATAAACGAGACATGAAGTCATAAACGCACATTAAGGTAGCATACGTCACATATGAGATCATAATTCGAAAACGGGCAATTAAATCAAGCCATAAATTCATAAAATACAAGTTAACACATAATACATCAAGTTAATGATGCATATCAGTCACAAACGAGACAAGAGAAAGCAATTAAAAGTAACGAAACAACGAAAGAAATTCCCCGGGGCGCTGCCGTGAGACATGACACGGCCATGTCCAAAAAGCAAAGGGAACGGACACGGCCGTGTCCGAATTTATAAAAATCTGATTCCCAACTCAAGGCCTTGACACGGCCGTGTCATGCTGCAATTCATTCTTGACATGGCCGTGTCAAGCATTTCGTTGAGAAGGGAAGCAAAACGCAGCAGCACATTATTGAAGGCAAAAACAAGGCAGTTTTGGGAGCATCTCTTGGAGGCTTTCTTATGCCATTTCAACACATATATCATGCATTAAATGAACACTAAATCACCACATTAACATGCCATGATATGCAGCAACAACGGCTCCAAAACAGCCACACAAAACTGATGCACGGAAGAAGCAAATAAAAGTCATGCTCTGTCTCCAAGTTTGCAGCTGCAATGATGTATGAATTCAGGGCAAAACAAGGCATATAAGCTTGAAAAGACATAGCTAACATATAAGACAACTCATATACTTCATGTCCATGCAATTTCACACGAAAATAAGCACAAGAGAGCATCAAACCAAACCAAAAATCCCAACAGTAGTTCATACGGGCGAGCAGATTTTTGCAGCAGTTTTCAAGCTCAAAACTCATCATATAAGCCAAGGTTTTCAAGGAAAAACCGAGAATATTCATAGAGCAACATGTGTAACACATAACCAAGCAATAACACACGAAATTGAATGCAAGAATTCATCAAACAAAGCTCAAAAACATGACAGCAGTTCGGAAGAAAAGGAGCAGACAGCAGCAGTTCGAAATTCCATTTTCAGGGCCAAAAACTCAAGCTTTCATTCATGTTATCAATGGAGAATCAGCCCTAACACATCTAGAATGAAGTATAAATCAAGTATGGAAGCAAAGAAGCTCATATAATCAACAAGGAAGCACCAAATTAGCCATAAACTCAAGGTATATCAAGAAGGCAAGAATCATATCCAAATTCCTATTCAAGCTCTATCTCAAACCCTTATTAAATCTGACTGAAAACAAGAATTTATACTAACCTTCAGGAGTTGATTAAGTATGGAAGAGATAGGCTTCAAAATCACAAGGCATGGATGAGGGTTTCTCCTTTCTCCTTCTTCTTTCTTGTTCAGCAGCTTTTCCTTTTCTTGTGAGGTGTATGGTTTGAATTCAAGGGTTAGGGAAAGGTGAGAGCTGAGTTTAGATCATGTAAACCAAGGGTTAAGGTTTGGTCAAGGTTAAATTGGGCCCACAAACTCAAGACTAGTCAAAGATGGCTCCTTTAGCACAAGGTGCTCATTCCGGGTGAAAAACGGGGGTCCAAATGGGCTTAGAAAAATACCAAATCAGGTTCCTTGGCTTCATCTCTTTGTTACGAGTCCGAAACCTCTTCCGGAATTCGAATCCGAATTCCCGAGCTCAAGTTATGGCCTCCGGAACACGAGGCGCGCTAAAACTAGTTAGGCCCTCATGTCCCTCGTCAAATACTTAAGGTTTAAAACCTCGACAAACGAACCCGAAAACTTAAAATGAGCAGGCAAACACATTCATAACTTACATATATCATGCATATCAAAATTTCACAAAAATCGGAATTGAATTCTGGCACATAACGAGCAAATTACGAGGCATGCAAGATTAAACGTTCAAATTCAAAATTCAAATATAAAGAAATAATTTCAATTATTATTTAACCAATAATTCAAATTAATTAAGAAAATCGTTAACATGAAAAAAATAAATAATTAACGCGTAATTAACACTCTCGATACAGCGTACCTGTACGGCCGGACGAGCGGGATGTTACAAGATATGTATGTTGGATTAGTGAATGCAAATGTACACAATCAAAACCACAAGATGTACACAAGTCACATAATTCGACTAGTTCAAATAAGTCCAAGTAATTCAAGTAAGTTCAAATAAGATGCAATGCTCTTCAAGTTATCAATTAAATTAAAGATGCGCATGTAAATAAAGGAATTTAAATAATCTAAAGCGATGTATGATGCTCGTGCTATGGATGCAATACACCTGTCACCGTAGTGGTAATTTGGCTCGACAACTTGATCTTCATTTCCTCAATCATGGCATGTCTTAGGTTTGTTGGTTATTCCTTGGTTACCCACGATCTTCCAATTCTTTAGAACTCTCTAGGATTAACTTGTAACTATCCCCGGCCCGAAATCACCATTTCTCGAACCCAACACTTTCCCAATTATCGATCTCTAAGTGGTGCCCAAACCTTCACCTTAATTATTTCCTTGACTAAAACTTCCTTTCATCGACTTATATAACTTTATGGTCCGAGATTGTGATTCTTGAATTCAAATTCTTCTATACCCATGGAGTTGGTGTCTTAATTTCTCTAGAGGAATCAATCTCCAAAGGTTGTCCTACTCTCCCTCGCTTAGTTGTTACATTGATCAAAGCTTCCTCGATTTATTCTTTATGAATTCGAATAGTTAGACGAATTCACCTTCTAATTGGTTACACGTTGAATAAATAATTTCCCTCTACAAGCTCATGGCCTTTCTTTACTGTTTCCATTTGTTGCTCCATATCTCCCAATAACTCCATAACACGATAATTTATCTTGGATCCGGAGTTTAGACTCAATCTGACCGGAGATAGAATCTTTAGTGTCTTGGCTTTCCATGAACTTGAAGCCACTATAACAATCGATCCTCTTTACTCCTTCCTATCCGACTTCTTTCTTACCTGAAATCCGAAATATCTCAATCCCCTGTAGATCCACATCAACTACCTCATTACTAGATTCTTCTACTTGATTTATTTACGAACCCAAAATTGGTTGATTCCTTAAATTTCCCAATCGATCTGAACCCTATTCCAAAGCACGAAGTGTCTTGATCTCTCTCAGACTTAAATCCCAAAGCTCAACTTCTGGATTACTTGAATTACTTTCCTCCTGGAACTTGATTTTAGTTCCAACTAGTTGAAGATCTTCACTTTCCCTAATTCACTTACTTTCGTCTCCCAACATCCAAAATTTCTAAATTTACCCCTTCTTCTTGCCCAAGCTTGACTTCTAATAGTTGATTTACTTGAAAGTTCTTACTTACCTGGAATCTGAAGTATCTCCCATTCCTCTTCTTTTCCTTTTTCCAAATATTAACTTCTAATAACTTAATTTATTTGGGAGTCCTTCTTTAACTATTTGTATTGTTCACCATTCACTAATGCTGATATATCCCAAATCTTCTAGCCCTAACTTGAGCTCAAATAACTTGATTTACTTGGAAGTTCTTCCTTGACGATCCTCGTTATCTATTTTCAAATAAACCTTTTTATTACCTTAAACTTACTTAAAAATATTTTCACCTCCTTGTTGAATAGAATCTCGAATTTAACACCTCCAAGATTTCTTTCTCTCCATTCCTTGATTTGAACAATCCCGTTGAGCCCGTGGATTAACTTTCAATGTCATATAGGGGTATACGTTGATCTTATGACGATCAAACACCACACACCCCAACTCTACCTCTTTGAACATCCATCAACTTCATTAGAGCTTGTAAGTAATCCCATAATTCAACCTTCTATTTAATACCAACATGCATAAACAATAAACGAAAACATAACATACATTCATTTCCTTAAGTCAAGTTCATTTCCATCCCTTCAATACAAGTCAACTTCCAAAAGTATCATAAAGATATATAACGATACATGTACATAAGCATCCATAATGTACATGAAAATGAGAAAGACAAGTGCTAGACCCACAAAATAAAAGACCTGACTCGATCTCGCCTAGCATGCAACCTGCAGACCTGAAAAAGGTGAGGTGTCAGTCTATGAAAGACTGAATGAGGGGTATAGACAAATATTAGAGCAATTAACATGCAAGCCATAATCTCGGGTAAGGTTTTAATAAAAGAAACAATATAAGTTAAATATTAGCAAAGATCTCGCCCGAGATTACAACTAAATCCATTTAATGATACAATCATTATCAATTTAATTCAATTAGTGGCCCGGCGAGTGAGGGAAATTCTCCAACCTTACTCTGATAATGAACATGACCAATAGTTAGGTTATCCATGGTTAAGTGAACATGCAAGTTATTACAGTGCACAATTAGCAGTTTCAATCCCTTTTTTCTCCGCTGATGGTGGGATTGCAAGGCCCCACCACCCAATCTCATTGGGTATAGGGTTCATGAGTCCCTATGCCCGGAACTCCTTGAACTCCTTCCTCCACTAATCTCCTAGTGGATTCGGGGGTTATCCCAAAGTTGTTGAGGATAGCGCAAGAGCTACCCGTCAGCCTTGCTTCCCTGGTAGGGTCAATACACTACCCTCGAGCCCAAAGTGAACATGCTTTACTCGCCCAATCAATCAATCAATCAATCCGTTCCATGAAATCAGTTAAAAATCATAAGGTTTAGAAAACTATAGATATATAGATACATTTTGGCCGAAAACATCACGTAGGGGTTGTATGGATTCTATATATCTAGAATTAAACCTCACCTGTGCCAGTAATTAACAAGAATATAACTATGAAGCTTGCTCCTAGTCAATGGGAAGAAGATCTGTGCAACAAGGACAAGTGTTCGTGAGACACGACGCGTATAAACCATTTAAGACGCACGATAAAGTTATGGAACAATATATCATGCAATAACAATCAAGGAATGTCATGTAGAAGCATAATTATCAATAAAACAAGTATATATATCATATAAGTCACATACAGGAGCCAAGAAAGTGAAAGGAATGCAATAAGAGAGGTTTTGGTGAAGTTTGGTAAAAACGGACAATTTTAGGAAACGTACATGCTGAGGGAAAACTGGAATATCTTGAGTTTTAGAAGTTAGAATTGAGTTTTGTTTATTGGGAATGAAACTAGACACAAAGACCTATCCAATGATATATGGCTCGTTTTCTATTTCAAAGCGAGGAGGAAGTGGCATAAACTTGAAGTTGAATGATTGAAGTTTCTCGATAAAGCAGCGACACCAAAAATAATTAGTAATATCTCACAAATGAGAAAAGATAATGAGGTAATTCCAATTGGAGGTTGTTCTAGATTTCAAGAGCTTTTTTTTTTTGTTTAAGAATCAGGTCAATCGGAGTTTGTTTGAGGGGTAAACGGGACAAAACAAACTTAGGATGAAATCAGAGGAAGAACCACGGCCATGGATTTTTCCATGCACAAAAATCCACGCCCGTGGATTCTCTTACCGAAACTCCCAAGTTTCTGGATGAAAATCCACGGCCGTGGGTCAAAATCCACGCCCGTAGATCACTCGCCAGCAGCATAACGAAGGGAAAATAGGGCAGGCTCTCAATTGGCTCCCAAATCAATCGCACATCAAACCAAGGCAACAATTCAACATAAAACTAACATATAACATGTTTATAATTCATGTAAGTTATTTAGGCCACATTCCAAGGAAACAAGCATAGATCATCAAGAATTCCTCAACGAAGCCCTAAATAATATCATGTCTTCCAACCTCCATATAATTTAAGATTTCATGAAAGCTTGCAAGTATAAAGGTCCTAAACATGCTTCTAAACTCATATATTCAAGGAATCACACGAAGATCAACAAACCCTAGTCAAGCATGGATTCATGAATTCATACAACTTCAAATTATACCTTGAAATCAAAGGAGGAAAGGATGAAATGGTGATATGATGGTGATGATGCTTCTAGCTTCACAAATCCTCAAAAATCTAGCTTGAAATGTGAAGAAATCTTCCCTTCTCTTCTTGGTGTTTTGATCATGTATTAGTGTGTATGCGTGAGGTTTTTGATGAAATGAAATGAAGTGTAATTGGGGAGAGGTAAATGTATATGATATATTATGTATTTAATGTAATGTATAGATATAAAACCTATATGTAAAAAGTAAAAGTAGATATTATGTATGTAATATATATATAAATGTGTATGTGTATATATAATGAGAGTGTAAAAGTCTTGCATGATTGTGATTATTGCAACTAGACCCTTATGACTTATTTATTTACATGTTAGAAGTGAGTGAAAGGAGGCTGTAAATGCAAGTAGATTATATAATGCTCAAGTGGATACATATATATATATAGTCAAGTATAAAATATCTATCTATGTATGCATGACTCATTTATGATATATTAATACAATTAAGTCCACATTATGAAAATATATCAAGTAAGGTCACATATAAGCAATTAGACACGTTATCAATTAATTCACGTAAATTCCACGTTAACGTTTATTTCACATAAGTTCATGTAAACATAATGCATATAATGTTATGAAAATTACAAAGTAACATATAATATCACATAATGATTGAATGGAAAAACTGGGGCATTACAAAGCGCCCGGAACGGTGGGCCACCACATCCCCCGCTCCTAAACCCGAGCCCACATATGAAATGGATTTCCATACATGAGCCCAAGTCCAAGCGAACGGGAACCTAGACTCACACAGTAGGCTATGCGGGGCTAGAACTCAAACAGAGTGCGCAAAACCAAACAAATAAGAATGTGGAAGCAATAACATAAGGATTGAAAAGAGCTCTATACTAACATTTACATCATATACAATGGCCTAACGGCCCAAAAATAGGTCAAGTATTTACATAAATCTCCGAATACATATTTAGGATTCAAAAACAATTCATAAAAGTAATAAAAATGCAACAGGTAAATATACCGACTCGACCTAAACTCAAAAGTACGACACGACCGACGCACTTCCCTGCTTAGCTCGAGCAACCTGCAACTAAAGTGTTAAAAGGAAGGGGTCAGTCAAAACTCGACTGAGTGAGGGGGCTAACGCTCACCCACACCATAAATACATATAGAGCATAACATATAATCAAAAGGGATCGATTATGAACCGAGCGAGGGTTTTACATATCAAATCATTTTGATAACATACATATAGTACAAAGGAAATCCTAACTCGTTTCACAACCACCAAAGCATAAAAGGAAACATAAACGTCCGGCGAGTACGGACCTCCTCAACTCCTCGTACAAATCATAAATACAAAAGAATCCATAAATTCATAACACCTCAATGCCTTGGTGATCGGGAATCAAACCCTCTCCACCCATATGGATTCTATATACATTCGGGGTAGCTAACCCACGATATGCCTTCCTCGGTTATTCACCGAGGGCTCAAGGTAATAGCGTCTTCTCAACCTCCAAGAGTCGCACGCCACCACCTCAAATGGAAGTGCACAGGCTTAACCCGACGACCCTTGCTGTCCCGGGCGTCCTTACCCACAATCCCTGGGCCCGGATTCATAAGAAACATACCAATAATCCCATCTTTCAGGGCACATCTCGCTAGAAACATAAAGAAAACGTACAAGGGATTCAAAATCATAAACTCATATACGCCCATACTTATACTATTTTCATAAATTCGTAAAGGGGATTCATATAATCATAAACGTATCATAAGCATTCGTATTTAACCATATAATACATATATAGCCACATGCGGGATAGGAAATCAATAACATAAAGGCCATAGGTCGCTTATCTAAAAGAAAAGATCCTAACCCTCACCTTGAAGTGGAAACGGAGTGAAACCGAAAAAAAGGAGCAATCGGACACCTAAACCTCGGGCTCTTTAACTTCCTGAAGAGGCTATGAAATAAAAGAACGCAAGACCCGAGACTTAGACTCAAATATGTACCACTTAGATGCTCGGAAATGCGTATGTATGAAATGAATTCATATGAAATGCAAGAATGCATCATTTAGATCATTTAAGTTCATAGCTCGTATAAAACGTATCAAATAAATTCATAAACGTAATTCATAAAATATAGCAAATAATTTAAATCATAAAATCACATTTAATTTAAAACCTCAAATTCAAATCACTTAAATTCATTTAATTAAACAAATAACATAATATATATTTATATATATATATCATACAAAGCACTTAAATACATAATATACAATATATATATTAACCCCATGCATTCATCACTTTAATACCATGCAAAGTCACGCACAACATGCAAAAGAAGAATGAAAAGAAATGGATTAAACATGCAAGAAAGGAAGCAAAGAATGAATTGAACAGCAGCATATTGAAACCATCTCCCAGCCCCGGGGGAGATTTTCCTCATAAAAGTACCCTCCCGGGTACATTTGATGCAGAAACTTTCTGCATAACATGTAACGCCCCGTGTTTTCACACGTGCAGGTAAGAGTTACGTGCGCATTTACATTTAATTATATAATTTTATATCTTGTTTAGTAATCGAATTCGTTTCTAATTTGATTTAATGGTTTAAATTGGGATTTGAGTTATGGAAATTGTTGCATGATACTTCCTTATCATTTATATATCCTTAGTTTTCATATTGATGGATCATAGCATGAATTGCCATTGTTGGAACTTGAAGCTTCCATGGATGAATAACTTGTTTTTGAGTGATCTTTGGCCAACTTTGGGTGTGAATTCTTGTATATATGATTGGATTGCAAGTTATATGTGAATTATATGAATTGAAAGCATGTCTAAGTGCAATATATGAGCTTCCTTGTGGCTGCCCTATTTTTAAAGCTTTTCCCTCGCCAAAAACAGAGCTTCTGCTCTGTTTTTCCTCGCAAAACGACGAGCTGACACGGCCGTGTCAGCTTTGAACTGAAAATGGACACGGCCGTGTTGGGCTCTCGACTTTGATTTTTTTTTTCTGAATTTAATCTCGGACACGGCCGTGTCCAAATCCTTTGAAAACTCGACACGGCCGTGTCAAGCCCTCGACTTTGAATTTTTGGATTTTAAACCTCGGACACGGCCGTGTCCGTTTCCTTTGAAAACTCAACACGGCCGTGTCATTTGAAATGGCGGCTTCGGGGGAACTCTTTTATTGCTTGTTTTGAGTTTATGGCTTGTGTTGGTGGATTATATGTAACGTGTTTATATTAAAGTTATATGCTATGATTGATATATGACCTCAAACATTATGTGAATGCATGAACGAAAGGTTATGAGAATCACGGGAATGAAGGAATACGGTTTTTACCGTCTATTGAACGAAACTTGTTGAATTATGTGTTTAATTGAATTCTATGACATTCATGATCATAATTGAAGATATTATCGCATTTTAAGCATTCTATAGCATGTCATTTCTTAGCCGAGCGTCAAATTTGGTCATAATTGAGTCTCACACTACCTTTGTCACAGGTCTTGGTCCAGGGGGTGACGAGGTCGAGCAGTGAGAGTTTGTCGGGTTCTTTTGTCTACCAGGTGGGTTTTTCTTCTATTAGATAACAATATGACCCCGAACACCTAATGTGCAAGATTTTAGCCAAAATCCTATATAGGTAGTTATACCAAGTTTTTAATGAGCAATGTTTTAAACGTAAGCCTTTTATTATGACTATCCTACCAAAATGTTTTGGCGAGTAATGATTGAGTGATCACAATGAATGGGGGCCCGGGACTTAGTGTAGTGGTGAACCGGGAAAGCTTGGGCTGACGGGAATCCATTTTTACTAGTTCCAACAATTTCGACAACCTGGACTTCACTAGGAGATTAGTGAACGAAAGGGGACCCGCGCTTTTGGGGATTCATGTACCCCTCTAGCATTAATGAATGAGGGTTCGGGCCTTGCAAACCCGTTCCCTACCCGGAGGAAAAAGGAGTATATGTATGATCGAATGAATGATCTAATGAATGTGCACGAAAGAATGAATGTATGAACGAATGAATGAATGAATGATTAATGAATTACACGAGGTGGTGGTTGGAGATAATGCACGCCCTCTCGCCCGGCCACTAATGACCTAATGAATGAAATGAATCGTTATAATCCCATTCGTTGTATCTTATTTAACTCCCACTTGGGGAAAAATGGTTCTAAACCTCGAATAAGGATTATAACCTGCATGTACGTGTTTAAATTCCGAAATATTATGATATTACGCCTCTCTTTTTATACCCACCAGTCTGTCTAAGACTGAACCCGGAGTTGTTTCAGTTGTTTTTACAGGAAGGGGATGCTAGGCGGGATGCGAGTCAAGAGGAGAGTCCTGCATAATGTCTAGCCTTTCCTTTACACGCATTTGATTTCATTTTGTTACTTTTGGATTTTGTGTATGTATGGAGCGTATATAGAGGTGGTACCTATATGCATCTTACATGAAATATTGGTACGTAGAGCGTATAGCTCAATATATATATATGAATTACATGTTGGTACCTAGAGCATCTAGCTCAATATATAATATATGAATGATTGCTTCCGCTTTCCTTATGTTGCTCTGATTGTTGTTGTTGTTGTTGGGGTTTAAGTTATAGGTTAGTCCCGCCTGGCTTAGCGAGTGTGTATGTCTCCGTTCGCTATGATTCGGCACGTGTATGGAAATCCATTTCGTATACGGATCGGGTCATGGTGCGGGGGATGTGACGTCTCGCGCTCGGGCGTTACATCCTTTGAGTGGTATCAGAGCCCAGGGTTGCAAAACCAGGGTTCTAGTGTTGTGTTGAGTCAGTAGGTCGTTCGGCTGTAGGAAGTACTTGTTAATTTGGAGCATTTGCATCTTTATATGATTAGGTGTTTTGATCCTTGACTTGAATGATTGAATGAATTTAATGCATTGTCACGCATGAACTAAAATTAGCACGCATGTTAGTGTTTGAATTGATAGGATGCCTTCGAGAAGACACCGGGAAAGGTCTCCGGGTCATCATCATCATAGAGATCGTTCTCCTAATCCTCCACAACCGCCTATAAAGATGGAGCACTTTATGGAAGCGGTATATAATTACGTGGAACGTAGAAGGGCTCAGGATCCTCCAGTGCAACCGTGGGCCGAACAACAAACACCTCCTCATAATAACCCAGGAGATCATCATGGGTTGTTTTTGAGCTATAATCCCCCTAGATTTTCGGGTTCGGTAGATGATGCGGTATCAGAAGAATGGCTCACAAGGATTGAGAGGATTTTTAATGTTCGACAATTTACCTCTCAGAAGAAGGCCCAGTTTGCTATTTTTCAACTGGATGGAGAAGCATATGATTGGTGGGATCGTACTAGAGAGAAGCTCGAAGTTGAAGGGGAAGAGGTTACTTGGGAAGTGTTTGTAAGGGAGTTTAGAGAAGCTTTTGTGCCCGAGGTCGTTCGAGAAAGGAAATAACAAGAATTTATGGATTTAAAGTAAGGGACTCGGACGGTGGCTCAGTATATTTCTCTTTTCAATCGGCTTAGCAAGTATGCACCTCACATTACAAGAGATGAAAAGAGAAAGGCAAAGAAGTTTATAGCTGGATTGAGGTAGGATTTGAGGCATGGACACGCGGGCCATAACTTTGAATCTTTTGCTGATACTGTACAGAAGGCATTAGTGCTGGAAGAGGAGTATAAGAAAAAGGACCCCTTACCTCGTATGCAAATGGGACAAGGATCGAGGTTTGGAAAGGGGAAAAGGCATATGGTATCTCCTCCTCAGCCATTTCAAGGGCAAAACAAGAGGTTTCGACCTACAGGAGTTGCACCGCCGAAGCCACAAGCACCTCCAATTACTTCTGATCCTCGGCATGACAGGTCACCATGTCTATTTTGTGGAGGCCCGACTCACACCTACAACACTTGCCGAAGGAGGTTGGGACAGTGCCTGATTTGTGGGAAGACGACGCATATGGCCAATACTTGTCCGGATAAGACTCCAGGCTACCAACCGGGAGCTCAGAGGCCGCTAATTCCTGCTCGTGAGTATGCTCTTGCGGGTGAAGAGCAAAATGTGGAAGCTAATCCCAATGCTATGGAGGAAGGTACGATATGCATCCATAACACGAACATACATGCATTATTTGACCCTGGCGCTACTTATTCTTTTATTTCTTGCCAATTAATTGATACTTTGTGTTTGCTTGTTACGTGCTTAAATGCTTGTTATGTGGTGAGTTCGTCGTTGGGTGGAAGTCTTGAGACGGATCGGGTGGTCAGAGATTGTGTGTTTGGGTTTGATGGCAGAGAATATCGAGTAGATTTGGTGGTGATGCCGATGAACAGATATGGGGTGATTTTGGGAATGGATTGGTTGTTTCGGTACCACGCCACGGTCGATTGTTTCACCAAGATAGTTAAGTTGGGAGAAGAAGTGGTAGTAGGGAAAGAATCAGAAATTACACCTCTTTTGTCGTTTACTTAGGCTCACAAGTTGATAAGGAATGGGGCAACGGGATTTATTGCCCATATCTTGAATAAGCCGAAAGATCAGGCAAAATTGGAAGAAACTGAAGTGGTAAAGGAATATCTAGAGGTGTTTCCGGAAGTTTTAGGTACTTTGCCTCCGGATCGAGAGATCGAATTTGTAATAGATTTATATCCGGGATCTGAACGTTATTCTAAGACTCCTTACCGGATGGCACCGGCAGAGTTACAGGAGTTAAAAGTTCAGCTGGAAGAACTTCTTAAGACTGGATATATTCGACCGAGTTCATCACCATGGGGCGCGCCGGTTCTCTTTGTTAAGAAGAAAGATGGAACTTTAAGGATGTGCATTGATTACCAGGAGTTGAATCAGATGACTGTAAAGAATAAGTATCCATTGCCTAATATAGAGGATTTGTTTGATATGCTACAAGGGTCAAGAGTGTATTCTAAGCTTGATTTAAGGCAAGGATATTATCAGTTAAAGATTAAGGAGGAAGATATTCCTAAGACAGGATTTAATACCCGGTATGGACATTATGAATTCGTGGTGATGCCATTTGGATTAACTAATGCACCGGCAGGTTTTATGGACATGATGCATCGGATTTTCCGGCCGTATTTGGATAAGTTCGTGGTGATCTTCATCGATGATATTTTGGTGTACTCAAGGTCAGAAGAGGATCATGCTCGGCATTTGAGATTGGTTTTGGAGACTCTAAGGGATAACCAGCTTTATGCCAAATTCAGTAAATTCGAGTTTTGGATTGACAGGGTGAGTTTCTTGGGTTTAGCCGGTTATTACCGAAGATTTGTTAAAGATTTTTCTAAGATTGCGGCTCCGTTGACCCGATTAACCAAGAAAGAGGTTCGGTTTAAGTGGGATGAGAAGTGTGAGGCTAGTTTTCAGCTCTTGAAGGATAAGTTAACTTCTGCACTTTGCACTTCCGGATGGTATTGAAGGGATGGTGGTGTATACGGATGCTTCCCATGAAGGCTTAGGTTGTGTGTTAATGCAAAACGGGAGAGTAATTTCTTATGCCTCTAGGAAATTGAAAGAGCATGAGAAGAATTATCCCACTCACGACCTTGAACTTGCAGCGGTGATTTTTGCCTTAGGGAAGTGGAGATATTACTTGTATGGGACTTCTTTTGAGATTTTCACCGATCATAAGAGTCTTCAGTACTTATTCTCTCAGAAGGAGTTGAATAGAAGGCAACGAAGGTGGATGGAGACTCTCGAGGATTATGATTGTGTGATTAAGTATCACCCAGGCAAAGCTAACGTGGTAGCGGATGCATTGAGCAGGGAGGCTAGTGTATCCAATTTGAAGGTAAATATTGGACAACCAATGGAGTTGGTTAAGGTAAAAGCTCGTATCGGTAGTATCTCAGTACGTCCAGAGTTAAGGCAACACATATTTGAAGCACAACGGACGGATGTTGGGATTCAGAAATTGATAGAGAAGGCTCGATCAGACTCCGAGAGTCCGTTTGGATTCGATGATACGGGAATCTTTCGGTTCAAGAACAGAGTGGTAGTTCCAACAGAGTTGAGAAGAGCTATTTTGGATGAAGCTCATAAAACGGTGTATTCGGTACATCTGGGTGGAAACAAGATGTATCGGGACTTGAAACGGTATTATTGGTGGAATGGATTGAAAAGAGATGTGATGAATTACGTGAAGCATTGTCTGACTTGTCAATTAGTGAAAGCTGAGCATCAGAAGCCATCTGGATTGTTACAGCCACTACCTATTACCGAATGGAAATGGGAACAGATAGCAATAGATTTTGTATCGGGTTTACCTAGAGTGAAAGGTGGATTCGATGGAATTTGGGTAATCGTGGACAGGTTAACCAAGTCAGCGCATTTTCTTGCAGTTCGGATGTCGGATAAGATAGGTAAGTTGGCTAGGAGGTATTGTGATGAGATTGTTCGGTTACATGGAGTGCCAGCTAGTATTGTTTCAGACAGGGATCCGAGGTTCACTTCCAAGTTTTGGCAAGAGTTACAGAAGTGTCTGGGGACTAAGCTCCAATTTAGCAAAGCTTTTCATCCACAGACTGACGGGCTATCTGAAAGGTTAATCAGATATCTTGAGGATATGTTAAGGGTGTGTGCGTTGGATTTCTCGAGTTCTTGGAATGAACAATTGGCCTTAATTGAGTTTGCTTACAATAATAGTTATCAACCCTCGATAGAAATGGCACTGTATAAATTTCTTATTGGAAGGAAGTGCCGATCCCCGTTGTTTTTCGATTTGGAAGAATGGAAGTGGAGTAAGCAAGAAGGGGTACAAAGAGGTGAAAGGAAAGATAAACCATCCAAAGCTATTCAGGATGCTATTGAAAAAGTTCAGATTATTCGACAACGAATGAAAGTAGCTCAAGATCGACAGAAAAGTTATGCAGATAAGCGAAGGAAAGATCTTGAATTTGAAGTTGGGGATAGGGTATTCCTGAAAGCTTCACCTCGGAAAGGATTTACCCGAATTGGAAAAGGAGGAAAGTTGAATCCCCGATATTTGGGACCTTATGAAATTTTGGAGAGAATCGGAGATACAGCTTACAGATTGGATTTACCTCCAAGTTTAACGGGTATTCACAATGTCTTCCATGTATCCCAACTTCAGAAGTACTACCCCGATGAATCAGTGATCATACCGGTTGAAGAGGTTGAGCTCGAACCGGATCTCACTTTCGTTCAGAAACTAGTTAAGGTTCTGGACCGGAAATTTCAAGAACTTCGAAACAGACGGTTTCCCTTGGTAAAAGTGTTATGGCAAAGTGATAAGACGGAAGAAGCTACGTGGGAGATGGAAGAGAAAATGAAGAAGTTCTATCCCGAGTTGTTTCCAACCGAGCAATGAATCCGAGGACGGATTCTCTTTAAGGGGGAGAGGTTGTAACGCCCCGTGTTTTCACACGTGCAGGTAAGAGTTACGTGCGCATTTACATTTAATTATATGATTTGATATCTTGTTTAGTAATCGAATTCGTTTCTAATTTTAATGGTTTAAATTGGGATTTGAGTTATGGAAATTGTTGCATGATACTTCCATATCATTTATATATCCTTAGTTTTCATATTGATGGATCATAGCATGAATTGCCATTGTTGGAGCTTGAAGCTTCCATGGATGAATAGCTTGGTTTTGAGTGATCTTTGGCCAACTTTGGGTGTTAATTCTTGTATATATGATTGGATTGCATGTTATATGTGAATTATATGAATTGAAAGCATGTCTAAGTGCAATATATGAGCTTCCTTGTGGCTGCCCTGTTTTTAAAGCTTTTCCCTCGCCAAAACAGAGCTTCTGCTCTGTTTTTTCTCGCAAAACGACGAGCTGACACGGCCGTGTCAGCTTTGAACTGAAAATGGACACGGCCGTGTTGGGCTCTCGACTTTGATTTTTTTTTCTGAATTTAATCTCGGATACGGCCGTGTCAAGCCCTCGACTTTGAATTTTTGGATTTTAAACCTCGGACACGGCCGTGTCCGTTTCCTTTGAAAACTCAACACGGCCGTGTCATTTGAAATGGCAGCTTCGGGGGAACTCTTTTATTGCTTGTTTTGAGTTTATGGCTTGTGTTGGTGGATTATATGTAACGTGCTTATATTAAAGTTATATGCTATGATTGATATATGACCTCAAATATTATGTGAATGCATGAACGAAAGGTTATGAGAATCACGGGAATGAAGGAATACGGTTTTTACCGTCTATTGAACGAAACTTGTTGAATTATGTGTTTAATTGAATTCTATGACATTCATGATCATAATTGAACATATTATCGCATTTTAAGCATTCTATAGCATGTCATTTCTTAGCCGAGCATCAAATGTGGTCATAATTGAGTCTCACACTACCTTTGTCACAGGTCTTGGTCCAGGGGGTGATGAGGTCGAGTAGTGAGAGTTTGTCGGGTTCTTTTGTCTACCAGGTGGGTTTTTCTTCTATTAGATAACAATATAACCCAGAACACCTAATGTGCAAGATTTTAGCCAAAATCCTATATAGGTAGTTATACCAAGTTTTTAATGAGCAATGTTTTAAACGTAAGCCTTTTATTATGACTATCCTACCAAAATGTTTTCGCGAGTAGTGATTGAGTGATCACAATGAATGGGGGCCCGGGACTTAGTGTAGTGGTGAACCGGGAAAGCTTGGGCTGACGGGAATCCATTTATACTAGTTCCAACAATTTCGACAACCTGGACTTCACTAGGAGATTAGTGAACGAAAGGGGACCCGCGCTTTTGGGGATTCATGTACCCCTCTAGCATTAATGAATGAGGGTTCGGGCCTTGCAAACCCGTTCCCTACCCGGAGGAAAAAGGAGTATATGTATGATCGAATGAATGATCTAATGAATGTGCACGAAAGAATGAATGTATGAACGAATGAATGAAAGAATGATTGATGAATTACACGAGGTGGTGGTTGGAGATAATGCACGCCCT
Organism: Lantana camara; assembly: GCA_037501455.1. Classification (NCBI taxonomy): domain Eukaryota; kingdom Viridiplantae; phylum Streptophyta; class Magnoliopsida; order Lamiales; family Verbenaceae; genus Lantana; species Lantana camara. Next base: position 95,083,824 of record CM074856.1, read on the forward strand.
CTCGTCGGACCACTAATTACCTAATGAATGAAATGAATCGTTATAATCCCATTCGTTGTATCTTATTTAACTCCCACTTTGGGAAAAAGGGTTCTAAACCTTGAATAAGGATTATAACCTGCATGTACGTGTTTAAATTCTGAAATATTATGATATTATGCCTCTCTTTTTATACCCACCAGTCCGTCTAAGACTGAACCCGGAGTTGTTTCAGTTGTTTTTGCAGGAAGGGGATGCTAGGCGGGATGCGAGTCGGGAGGAGAGTCTTGCATAATGTCTAGCCTTTCCTTTACACGCATTTGATTTCATTTTGTTACTTTTGGATTTTGTGTATGTATGGAGCGTATATAGAGGTGGTACCTATATGTATCTTACATGAAATATTGGTACGTAGAGCGTATAGCTCAATATATATATATGAATTACATGTTGGTACCTAGAGCATCTAGCTCAATATATAATATATGAATGATTGCTTCCGCTTTCCTTATGTTGCTCTGATTGTTGTTGTTGTTGTTGGGGTTTAAGTTATAGGTTAGTCCTGCCTGGCTTAGCGAGTGTGTATGTCTCCGTTCGCTATGATTCGGCACGTGTATGGAAATCCATTTCGTATACGGATCGGGTCATGGTGCGGGGAAAGTGACGTCTCGCGCTCGGGCGTTACATCCTTTGAGTGGTATCAGAGCCCAGGGTTACAAAACCAAGGTTCTAGTGTCGTGTTGAGTCAGTAGGTCGTTCGGCTGTAGGAAGTACTTGTTAATTTGGAGCATTTGCATCTTTATATGATTAGGTGTTTTGATCCTTTACTTGAATGATTGAATGAATTTAATGCATTGTCACGCATGAACTAAAATTAGCACGCATGCTAGTGTTTGAATTGATAGGATGCCTCCGAGAAGACATCGGGAAAGGTCTCCGGGTCTTCATCATCATAGAGATCGTTCTCCTAATCCTCCACAACCGCCTATGAACATGGAGCACTTTATGGAAGCGGTATATAATTACGTCGAACATAGAAGGGCTCAGGATCCTCCAGTGCAACCATGGGCCGAACAACAAGCACCTCCTCATAATAACCCGAGAGATCATCATGTGTTGTTTTTGAGCTATAATCCCCCTGGATTTTCGGGTTCGGTAGATGATGCGGTATCAGAAGAATGGCTCACAAGGATTGAGAGGATTTTTAATGTTCGACAATTTACCTCTCAGGAGAAGGCCCAGTTTGCTATTTTTCAACTGGATGGAGAAGCATATGATTGGTGGGATCGTACTAGAGAGAAGCTCGATGTTGAAGGGGAAGAGGTTACTTGGGAAGTGTTTGTAAGGGAGTTTAGAGAAGCTTTTGTGCCCGAGGTCGTTCGAGAAAGGAAAGAACAAGAATTTATGGATTTAAAGCAATGGACTCGGACGGTGGCTCAGTATTTTTCTCTTTTCAATCGGCTTGGCAAGTATGCACCTCACATTACAAGAGATGAAAAGAGAAAGGCAAAGAAGTTTATAGCTGGATTGAGGTAGGATTTGAGGCATGGGCACCCGGGCCATAACTTTGAATCTTTTGCTGATACTGTACAGAAGGCGTTAGTGCTGGAAGAGGAGTATAAGAAAAAGGACCCCATACCTCGTATGCAAATGGGACAAGGATCGGGGTTTGGAAAGGGGAAAAGGCCTATGGTATCTCCTCCTCAGCCATTTCAAGGGCAAAACAAGAGGTTTCCACCTATAGGAGTTGCACCGCCGAAGCCACAAGTACCTCCAATTACTTCTAATCCTCGGCATGATAGGTCACCATGTCTATTTTGTGGAGGCCCGACTCACACCTACAACACTTGCCGAAGGAGGTTGGGACAGTGCCTGATTTGTGGGAAGACGACGCATATGGCCAATACTTGTCCGGATAAGACTCCAGGCTACCAACCGGGAGCTCAGAGGCCGCTAATTCCAGCTCGTGAGTATGCTCTTGCGGGTGAAGAGCAAAATGTGGAAGCTAATCCCAATGCTATGGTGGAAGGTACGATATGCATCCATAACACGAACATACATGCATTATTTGACCCTGGCGCTACTTATTCTTTTATTTCTTGCCAATTAATTGATACTTTGTGTTTGCTTGTTACGTGCTTAAATGTTTGTTATGTGGTGAGTTCGCCGTTGGGTGGAAGTCTTGAGACGGATCGGGTGGTCAGAGATTGTGTGTTTGGGTTTGATGGCAGAGAATATCGAGTAGATTTGGTGGTGATGCCGATGAACAGATATGGGGTGATTTTGGGAATGGATTGGTTGTTTCGGTACCACGCCACGGTCGATTGTTTCACCAAGACAGTTAAGTTGGGAGAAGAAGTGGTAGTAGGGAAAGAATCAGAGATTACACCTCTTTTGTCGTTTACTTAGGCTCACAAGTTGATAAGGAATGGGGCAACGGGATTTATTGCCCATATCTTGAATAAGCGGAAAGATCAGGCAAAATTGGAAGAAACTGAAGTGGTAAAGGAATATCTAGAGGTGTTTCCGGAAGTTTTAGGTTCTTTGCCTCCGGATCGAGAGATCGAATTTGTAATAGATTTATATCCGGGATCTGAACGTTATTCTAAGACTCCTTACCGGATGGCACCGGTAGAGTTACAGGAGTTAAAAGTTCAGCTGGAAGAACTTCTTAAGACTGGATATATTCGACCGAGTTCATCACCATGGGGCGCGCCGGTTCTCTTTGTTAAGAAGAAAGATGGAACTTTAAGGATGTGCATTGATTACCGGGAGTTGAATCAGATGACTGTAAAGAATAAGTATCCATTGCCTAATATAGAGGATTTGTTTGATATGCTACAAGGGTCAAGAGTGTATTCTAAGCTTGATTTAAGGCAAGGATATTATCAGTTAAAGATTAAGGAGGAAGATATTCCTAAGACAGGATTTAATACCCGGTATGGACATTACGAATTCGTGGTGATGCCATTTGGATTAACTAATGCACCGGTAGGTTTTATGGACATGATGCATCGGATTTTCCGGCCGTATTTGGATAAGTTCGTGGTGATCTTCATCGATGATATTTTGGTGTACTCAAGGTCAGAAGAGGATCATGCTCGGCATTTGAGATTGGTTTTGGAGACTCTAAGGGATAACCAGCTTTATGCCAAATTCAGTAAATGCAAGTTTTGGATTGACAGGGTGAGTTTCTTGGGTTTAGCCGGTTATTATCGAAGATTTGTTAAAGATTTTTCTAAGATTGCGGCTCCGTTGACCCGATTAACCAAGAAAGAGGTTCGGTTTAAGTGGGATGAGAAGCGTGAGGCTAGTTTTCAGCTCTTGAAGGATAAGTTAACTTCTGCACCGATACTTGCACTTCCGGATGGTATTGAAGGGTTGGTGGTGTATATGGATGCTTCCCATGAAGGCTTAGGTTGTGTGTTAATGCAAAACGGGAGAGTAATTGCTTATGCCTCTAGGAAATTGAAAGAGCATGAGAAGAATTATCCCACTCACGAACTTGAACTTGCAGCGGTGATTTTTGCCTTAGGAAAGTGGAGACATTACTTGTATTGGACTTCTTTTGATATTTTCACCGATCATAAGGGTCTTCAGTACTTATTCTCTCAGAAGGAGTTGAATAGAAGGCAACGAAGGTGGATGGAGACTCTCAAGGACTATGATTGTGTGATTAAGTATCACCCAGGCAAAGCTAACGTGGTAGCGGATGCATTGAGCAGGAAGGCTAGTGTATCCAATTTGAAGGTAAATATTGGACAACCAATGGAGTTGGTTAAGATAAAAGCTCGTATCGGTAGTATCTCAGTACGTCCAGAGTTAAGGCAACAGATATTTGAAGCACAACGGACGGATGTTGAGATTCAGAAATTGATAGAGACGGCTCGATCAGACTCCGAGAGTCCGTTTGGATTCGATGATACGGGAATCTTTCGGTTCAAGAATAGAGTGGTAGTTCCAACAGAGTTGAGAAGAGCTATTTTGGATGAAGCTCATAAAACGGTGTATTCGGTACATCCTGGTGGTAACAAGATGTATCGGGACTTGAAACGGTATTATTGGTGGAATGGATTGAAGAGAGAAGTGATGAATTACGTGAAGCATTGTCTGACTTGTCAATTAGTGAAAGCTGAGCATCAGAAGCCGTCAGGATTGTTACAGCCACTACCTATTCCCGAATGGAAATGGGAACATATAGCAATGGATTTTGTATCAGGTTTACCTAGAGTGAAAGGTGGATTCGATGAAATTTGGGTAATCGTGGATAGGTTAACCAAGTCAGCGCATTTTCTTGCAGTTCGGATGTCGGATAAGATAGGTAAGTTGGCTAGGAGGTATTATGATGAGATTATTCGGTTACATGGAGTGCCAGCTAGTATTGTTTCAGACAGGGATCCGAGGTTCACTTCCAAGTTTTGGCAAGAGTTACAGAAGTGTCTGGGGACTAAGCTCCAATTTAGCAAAGCTTTTCATCCACAGACTGACGGGCAATCTGAAAGGTTAATCAGATATCTTGAGGATATGTTAAGGGTGTGTGCGTTGGATTTCTCGAGTTCTTGGAATGAACAATTGGCCTTAATTGAGTTTGCTTACAATAATAGTTATCAAGCCTCGATAGAAATGGCACCGTATGAATTTCTTTATGGAAGGAAGTGCCGATCCCCGTTGTTTTTCGATTTGGAAGAATGGAAGTGGAGTAAGCAAGAAGGGCTACAAAGAGGTGAAAGGAAAGATAAACCATCCAAAGCTATTCAGGATGCTATTGAAAAAGTTCAGATTATTCGACAACGAATGAAAGTAGCTCAAGATCGACAGAAAAGTTATGCAGATATGCGAAGGAAAGATCTTGAATTTGAAGTTGGGGATAGGGTATTCCTGAAAGCTTCACCTAGGAAAGGATTTACCCGAATTGGAAAAGGAGGAAAGTTGAATCCCCGATATTTGGGACCTTATGAAATTTTGGAGAGAATCGGAGATACAGCTTACAGATTGGATTTACCTCCAAGTTTAACGGGTACTCACAATGTCTTCCATGTATCCCAACTTCAGAAGTACTACCCCGATGAATCAGTGATCATACCGGTTGAAGAGGTTGAGCTCGAACCGGATCTCACTTTCGTTCAGAAACCAGTTAAGGTTCTGGACCGGAAATTTCAGGAACTTCGAAACAGACGGTTTCCCTTGGTAAAAGTGTTATGGCGAAGTGATAAGACGGAAGAAGCTACGTGGGAGACGGAAGAGAAAATGAAGAAGTTCTATCCCGAGTTGTTTCCGACCGAGCAATGAATCCGAAGACGGATTCTCTTTCAGGGGGAGAGGTTGTAACGCCCCGTGTTTTCACACGTGCAAGTAAGAGTTACGTGCGCATTTACATTTAATTATATGATTTTATATCTTGTGTAGTAATCGAATTCGTTTCTAATTTGATTTAATGGTTTAAATTAGGATTTGAGTTATGGAAATTGTTGCATGATACTTCCTTATCATTTATATATCCTTAGTTTTCATATTGATGGATCATAGCATGAATCGCCATTGTTGGAGCATGAAGCTTCCATGGATGAATAGCTTGGTTTTGAGTGATCTTTGGCCAACTTTGGGTGTGAATTCTTGTATATATGATTGGATTGCATGTTATATGTGAATTATATGAATTGAAAGCATGTCTAAGTGCAATATATGAGCTTCCTTGTGGCTGCCCTGTTTTTAAAGCTTTTCCCTCGCCAAAACAGAGCTTCTGCTCTGTTTTTCCTTGCAAAACGACGAGCTGACACGGTCGTGTCAGCTTTGAACTAAAAATGGACACGGCCGTGTTGGGCTCTCGACTTTGATTTTTTTTTTTTCTGAATTTAATCTCGGACACGGCCGTATCCAAATCCTTTGAAAACTCGACACGGCCGTGTCAAGCCCTCGACTTTGAATTTTTGGATTTTAAACCTCGGACACGGCCGTGTCCGTTTGCTTTGAAAACTCAACACGACCGTGTCATTTGAAATGGCAGCTTTGGGGGAACTCTTTTATTGCTTGTTTTGAGTTTATGGCTTGTGTTGGTGGATTATATGTAACGTGCTTATATTAAAGTTATATGCTATGATTGATATATGACCTCAAACATTATGTGAATGCATGAACGAAAGGTTATGAGAATCACGGGAATGAAGGAATACGGTTTTTACCGTCTATTGAACGAAACTTGTTGAATTATTTGTTTAATTGAATTCTATGACATTCATGATCATAATTGAACATATTATCTCATTTTAAGCATTCTATAGCATGTCATTTCTTAGCCGAGCGTCAAATGTGGTCATAATTGAGTCTCACACTACCTTTGTCACAGTTCTTGGTCTAGGGGGTGACGAGGTCGAGCAGTGAGAGTTTGTCGGGTTCTTTTGTCTACCAGGTGGGTTTTTCTTTTATTAGATAACAATATGACCCCGAACACCTAATGTGCAAGATTTTAGCCAAAATCCTATATAGGTAGTTATACCAAGTTTTTAATGAGCAATGTTTTAAACGTAAGCCTTTTATTATGACTATCCTACCAAAATGTTTTGGCGAGTAATGATTGAGTGATCACAATGAATGGGGGCCCGGGACTTAGTGTAGTGGTGAACTGGGAAAGCTTGGGCTGACGGGAATCCATTTATACTAGTTCCAACAATTTCGGCAACCTGGACTTCACTAGGAGATTAGTGAACGAAAGGGGACCCGCGCTTTTGGGGATTCATGTACCCCTCTAGCATTAATGAATGAGGGTTCGGGCCTTGCAAACCCGTTCCCTACCCGGAGGAAAAAGGAGTATATGTATGATCGAATGAATGATCTAATGAATGTGCACGAAAGAATTAATGTATGAACGAATGAATGAATGAATGATTAATGAATTACACGAGGTGGTGGTTGGAGATAATGCACGCCCTCTCGCCGGGCCACTAATGACCTAATGAATGAAATGAATCGTTATAATCCCATTCGTTGTATCTTATTTAACTCCCACTTGGGGAAAAAGGGTTCTAAACCTCGAATAAGGATTATAACCTGTATGTACGTGTTTAAATTCCGAAATATTATGATATTATGCCTCTCTTTTTATACCCACCAGTCTGTCTAAGACTGAACCCGGAGTTGTTTCAGTTGTTTTTGCAGGAAGGGGATGCTAGGCGGGATGCGAGTCGGGAGGAGAGTCTTGCATAATGTCTAGCCTTTCCTTTACACGCATTTGATTTCATTTTGTTACTTTTGGATTTTGTGTATGTATGGAGCGTATATAGAGGTGGTACCTATATGTATCTTACATGAAATATTGGTATGTAGAGCGTATAGCTCAATATATATATATGAATTACATGTTGTTACCTAGAGCATCTAGCTCAATATATAATATATGAATGATTGCTTCCGCTTTCCTTATGTTGCTCTGATTGTTGTTGTTGTTGTTGGGGATTAAGTTATAGGTTAGTCCCGCCTGGCTTAGCGAGTGTGTATGTCTCCGTTCGCTATGATTCGGCACGTGTATGGAAATCCATTTCGTATACGGATCGGGTCATGGTGTGGGGGATGTGACGTCTCGCGCTCGGGCGTTACATAACACGTACCCGGCGGGGTACTTTCTTGAGAAAAATCTCCCCGGCCGGGGAGACAATTCAGGCGCGGAAAATGGCGAAATTCACGCCTGCTTTCCAACCAAGCCACATACCAACTCAAAGAGACACGTAAAGGCAAGAAATTCAGTAGCAATTCAGCACAAACACTCCCCCAAAACTGATCAAAACCGAAGAGGAAAGAAAGGAAAGGAAAAGAGATCAAATTCATGCATATCTTAACTTGAAACCTTAAGAACATTAATGATAATTCACTCATGCCTCAACTACCACCAAATTCAGGTATATTCAACAATAAATGAAGCATAAATGATCCATATTCCAGCTCCAATTCAAGCCAAACAGCAAAGAAATGTGATGGAACTGAAAAATGGAATAAAAACCTAACTATTCATGTCTTGAGGCAAAACTATATCAAACATGGATCAAAATCAGATTTTCTTGGATGAAAATGACCACTTAATCATGTACATATCAAATACAAGCTTACCCTTTGAAGATGGTGAAGGAAAATGAAGATTAGAGCTCAATTTCTTCAATGGGTGAATAGTGATGGGAGTGGGGTATTCCTGCTCCAAAAACTGATCTCCCTCCTTTCTCTTGTGTATGGAACGAAATGAAAGGGATATGGGTGATAAATGGTTGAGTTAGTGAGATGTGGGTCCAGGTTTGAGGGCAATTGGCCAAGAATTGAGGGACTTATGTGCAAATTAGTGAAAGGTGGCCGTATGAGCGAGAGTCAAAGTTACGGGCTGATTTCGGGGTATCAAACGAGGTCGAAAAATTAAAAGGCCTGTTCTATTGCACTCAAATTGTCGAAACGAGTTGAGCGGAGGTGACAAAATTCGAATCTGAATTCCCAAGCTCAGGTTACACTACCCGGAACCGAAGGTGCGCTAAGTACACTTTAGCCCCCTTTAGGTCACCCAACGAAAACAACTCCCGAAAACCCGCCATATAAACCCGAAAATACATAACGAGCATGTATTCAAGTTCACGACTCACAAAACTCCAACATATTAAAATGGCACGAAATTTCGATCACAAATCGATCACGAACGAATCTTATTTCAACAAATAGGCATATCATTAGAATAATGAAATTCAAATTCAAGAAATAATAAATAAAATAAATAAATAAATAAAACAAAAACAAATTTAACGAATTAAAAATAATAAAATTTTATTAAAAAGGTTATTTTTCAATTAGGTCCGAAACTTTTAAAAAGTGTCAAATAAGTCCAATTCAAATTTTCAATTAAGTCCAAAAATAAATAAAATCGTACAATTACTTCCTTAACTCATATAAATCACATAATTTATGAAATTAGCTTACTCGGGAAATAAATCCACATATCAGAAATTCATATCATAAATCACTTGAGGCAAATTTTGACATAAAATTCAAATAGTTCATATAAGAATTTCAAATAATAAAATATAAATCAATTATATGCATCAATTAAATATGAAATTAAAATAATTTAAATTGCGCACATACGTCATACCTGTACGTTCGCGGAGTCGGGGTGTCACATAGTGTTCTTCCGGGCGCATCGTTTCCCAAAGAACAAGACACATGCACTCATTGCGGAGGACCCAACCATACTTATAGAAAATATTGGAAAAGATTGGGCAAGTGTACTAGGTGTGGCTTCTCGGAACATGAGATCAATGCATACCCTCGTATCCTCTAAAGAGATCAAATGAGTCCGGAAGAGTGGCCCAATTTATGAATTGAATTAGAGAAGACCTTCAGGAAATAGAGACCGGGATCGAGTCTAGAGCTTGGATCGCGAGTACCCAGGAAGTACTTCGAGTTGAATCTAAGAAATTAAAGGAAAAGAGCCGAGTAAGAAGAACGGAATCGGGAAGTAGCTTAGGACCGAGATCAAAGAGAGACCGAGACGACTCTGAAGTGGGGTTGAAGGAAAGAAGAAAAAGAAAGAATTCTCATCTATGGAGTAACAACCATGCGCTCATTGTAGAAGAGACTCTCACACTTACGAGAATTGTTGGAAGAGATTTGGGTGATGTTTTGGATGTGGATCGCCAAAGCACAAGTTGGAAGAATGTGACCGGCAAAGGGTAAAGAAATACTCGGGAGGTAATTGCATTCATAGCACGAGCATTCATCTTGCATCGTATCTTTAATTATAATTGTGATATGTGTTATTTGTTACTATTATTTGTTGTTTCTTACTTGAATTGATGATAACGTGGGCGTACATGAGCAAATCTAACCCGGCATGCATAATGAACATCCCGCTCGTCCAACCTTTCCAGGTACCCCTTCACGGGTGAGCTATGTGCGCTTTTAATTATTTAATTATGTGGAGTATGCGTTTATTATACTTTCTATGTGATATATTTGAATTACTTGAACTTAATTGGCCTTATGTGATTTATTTATACATATTTGTCTTCTTTATTTTGCTCTTGCTCCGTTTGTATCCGTTTTCGTTTTCGATTTTTGTGACTACGTGCTACGCGTGACTTGTATCTGTTATGAATGTGTCTTTATGTTCGTTACTTGTTTTTGAGTTTGTTTGATACGGTTTTTTAAACCGTTTTATGTTTTAGGGACATAAGGGCCTAACGAGCTTTAGCGCACCTTGTGTTCCGGAAGGCGTAACTTGAGGTCGGAAATTCGGATTCGAATTCCAGAAGATACGTTAGACTCGTCACGAAGAAAGAAAGACAAAAAATTAAGATTCATATTTTTCTAAGCCCATTTGATTCCCCGTTTTTCAATCGAAACGAGCCCCTTTCGTCTAAGAGCTACCTTTTGACTTAATTAAGCTCTGTGGACCCCACTTAAACCCTGACCAACCCTTAACCATGATCTATAGCTTGAGTTAACATCCCTTTTCAGCCCTTAACCCAAGAAAAACCGATCCATTCTCTCCCTCCCTCACAATATCGTTCAGCCCCAAGGAGAAAAGGAAGAGAAGAAACCCACTTTGGCCATTTTGAAGAGTTTGAGCTCAAATCACAACCATAGCTTCTCAAATTCGAAAGGTAAGTTTATGATCGTAATCTACACTCTCTCTTCTCTCTTATATGTGGATTTGAGATGATTCCATTGGTTGGTTCTTGAGATTTGGCAAGCATGTGAATAGTGTAGATTGGATGAATTTGATGATTCTTGCTTCCTTCTTGATTCTCTTGAGTTTGGGTGATAATATGTTGCTCCTATGACATGATTTTAAGTGTTTATTACATATTCTTACATGGTTGTTGGATTATGATTGATTGACCATTGATGAGTGCTTGAGAATTTGATGATATAGCTTGATGCATTCTTCCCCTTTTCTTGCCTTGTTTCTTGCAATTTTTGGAGCTGAAGTTGTTGCTACTTATATGGTATGAATTGTTTATGAATTAGTGTTAATTTCATGCTTGATTTATGTGTTTTTGAAGACCTAAGAGACTACCTAAGGCATGATACCGAAATCCCCTGTTTTTGCCTTCAAAAAACGAAATGTTGCTGCGTTATTTTTCAGTCCCGAACGCATGACATGGCCGTGTCATGTTATAACTGGAAATGGACACGGCCGTGTTAAGCTCTTGACTTTGGATCCTAATTTTATTTAAACCGGACACGGCCATATCCGATTCTTATGCATTTTGGACGAGGCCATGTCCACTTAGTAGGTGATGGTCGGGAGGAGTTTCTTTCGTCGTTTTGTTGCTTTTCATTGGTTCTTCTTGCCTCGTTTATGATGTGTATGCATGATTAACTTGTTGTATTGTGTGTTAAGCTGATCTCGTGAATTTATGGTTTATTCTTTACCCTCGTTTATGAGATAGGACCTTATATGCCTTGAATGCTCCTATATGACCTAATGTGGATTAATCTCTTACTCTTTGCATCATAAACATAAATAGACATATGCCGAGCATCTAATGTGGTTTATATTGAGTCTAAGGTTCCCTTTTGCCTTTGTTTTGCCTTTAAGTTTGTTCCTTGGTTGACGAGGTTGTCCTCTAGACGTCCGTTTGCTTCATTTGTTCCCATTGCTTCTTGGAGGTGAGGTTTTCTTTCCTTTTAGCTAAAATGACCTACAACCCAACATGTTATTTAAGCCCGCATGCGAACTATATAAATATATATGTATAAATAAATGTTTGATATGTATTTTGCGGGAATTGGCCCATCTGCTATGAAATCCATTGAAAATGCTTTTATATGTATATAAGCTATGTTTTGTTCGTTTGTTTTCAAAGAAGGGTTGGTGTGTGTACGTGTGAAGTTTTGACAAGATAAGCTTTCCGTGATAAGTATACGCTTTGTGAGATGTGTGTGTGTGAGTTCTGTGATCTGTTTGGGCCCCGGAGTTGTGGGTAAGGGAGACCCGGGACGACCATTGGCGTCACCGGTTACGACCCCTGTGCACTTCTCCACCAACGGGAGGCTTAGTTCTCCTATGCCGATAGAGCACTTTAAGGTTGGCCATCGAAGGAATCGGGCGGGATCCCCCGGTTCATCTTTTTCGTTCTGTGGTGGGATTGAGAGGGGCACCTCTCTTCCCCAATGGTGTGAAGGTGGGATTGTTTATGAGTTTTGCTATGATCTGAGTAAGTGTGTGAGAACTCGTTCTCGCCGTGTTATTTTGCTTTTGCTTCTGTATCCGATACGGTTTGTGAAACGGGGTGGATTCATAATTTCTAAAACTTGGTTGATTTTGGTCTTCGACCCTAAACCTTTCTTCGTATATATAGTATCATGGGTTAAAAATCATTTGGAATGCAAAAACCACACCCGGTTCATAAACACTTTCGATTTGAATATGCTATGCTCCTACTTATACGTATGGGTACGTGTGTAGCCCCCTCACCAATCTCTAGGACTGACCCTCGTTGCTTCTTTTCTTTTTCCCCTTTTGTTTTGAGCTTTGCAGGTGCTCGGTTGGGAGTCTGGCTAGGCGGCGGTTGTCTTTCGAGTCTTGGGAGTTGTTTGAGTCGTTGTAGAGTCCTTGCATTTGCATATTTACTTTCCCTCTTTGGTACTACGTATATTTGGTACTATGTATAAATAAGTATAAGTTATGTTTTGTAATTTGAAGCTAAGCATTTTCTTTTAGCCTGGGGTGGGCAAAGCATGTTGCTCTATGTATATTTTATTTTCAGCTTTTATATCTGTATTTGGTTATCTTAGTTGATCCTGTAGCTTCCGCTCTTTTGGTTTATTTTGTTGCGCACTCTGTTCAGGGTCTAGACCGCCTAGCCTAGAGGTGATTTTTGTTTGTCACCCGTTCGCCATGGTTCGATGCGGGGACGGAGTTCCCATTTCGATACCCGTATTGGGCTATGGTGCAGGGGATATGGCGCCCTCCCCTCCGGGGTGTTACATCTGTAAGTGGTATCAGAGCTCTTGGTTGTAAAACCCGAGCTCTAGCGTCGTGTCGGGTCTGTCTAGGTCGTTCGGCTTAGGATTATGTGATTGTTTGCATTCACTCTCATCTCTTACATGAATTACTTGAATTATTTGGCTTAATTATGTTCATAGTTCACATGAACATGTACTGAACCCTGCATGCATAGAGACTTCGGAATCATTTTTCTTATCTCAGGATGAGTTCTTCATATCAACATACATCATCAAAAGGAAGACAAGAGAAACAAGTTTCTTCGGTCTTAAAGAAGTTTGAAAGCTTTAATCCACCGAAGTGGTTTGGAGGCGATAGTATTGAAGCCGAGGAGTGGCTATCTATGATATTGTGGATTTGGGGAAGTTGTTCGGGAACTCCACAAGAGAAAGTAAGATACACTTCCCGCTTACTACAAGGTGAAGCTTCAAAATGGTTCAAAGAAATAAGATTACATTTAAAGAAGTCCGGGGAAGAGCTTCATTGGGAAAGGTTTACCCGAGAATTTTGCTATAAGTATATCCCTCCCAATGAATTATTTAGAAGATTCCAATAATTCCTAGATCTTGAGCACGAAGTGAAGATGATGGTTGATCTTGTGATGGAACTAGAAAGCTCGAGAGATATATACAAAGCCGTAGAGACGAGATTCAACAAGCTTTTCAAGGTTCACCGGTGCATGAATGGTCTGAGGAAGTTAGAAGAGTGGTTCAAGCTGAAGTGAATAAGCAAGAGATGAAGTTTCACATTTCTAAGGTGGAATATAATCCAAGGTTCAGCTTAAACTCAAGCAAGAGGCCTATGTTCCGAGAGGAAACCCAAGAATTTCAAGATGTCGACCACACCAAGAAGAAGAAGCTTCAACCACCAATGATGGATTCGATACCTCTTCCATTGGAGATAATTCAATGTTCTTATTGTCAAGGCCCTAACCACACCGAAGCAGTTTGCCGAAAGAAACTTGGGAGATGTTACAAGTGTGGAGAACCGGGACATAAGGTGAAAAGTTACCCGAAGACTAAGCATTCAAGGACTACCAAGAGCTGCGATTCCAAGGCTCCAAGTTCAATCCGAGTGGATATGATTGAAGAGGAAGAACGGGATACCAAGCTCGACACTACCACCGTGGTGAACGGTACATCAAGCATTCATGGCACTACATACATGCATTTTATTTTAATTGGTGTTTCGTTTTCTTTTTCTTGTTGTTCTCGGTGTTTGCTGTCTTTGTTATTACTCGCTTGCTTGTGGTTTCCTTTTTCTTTTCTCTTTTGCGTTGTCTCTCTCTTTGGAGAGTGTTTGGTGAGAAGAGTGTCGAGTGTTTGGTGAGTTGCGAGGGCCGGGCTTGTTTGGTGGTTGGTTCTCTTCCGACAGTTGTTTTTGAAGGCGCCTAGTCCTATTAAGGTAACTGCGTTCCCATAAGCGTGGGTAGTTGCTTTTAGGAGGTCCATTCGGGGCTCAACGGTATCTATGGGTGTTAGATGGAAGGCTAGCCCGTTGATATCCTTTGTAGAAGTGGTTGGTAATTCCGGGACGGTGCGATAAGCTTCGTGGCTTTCCTTCAAGTTAACTTAGAGGTTGAGCCAAGCTTAAGGAGACAAAGATCGAAGTAAGCCACCCTTGGTGTTTCTTTGAAGATGGAATTTGTTTCCACCCAACGAGGACATTAAGGTTGTCGTGATCTTTATCCCGGAATTGTTTTGTGTTTGGAGTTTCTCTTCCAGTGGACTCTAGCGAGTTGTTGGAGTTAAGTCGTAGTTGACAAGTTCTTAGAAGGTAATTTCATCCTTGTGGGTACTTCTTTGTGGAGTATCTTAGTCCCATCTAAGAAGAAGACGGGATTTAGGATGAGTATATTACCGTGAGCTGCACAGGTTAATTGTGGAAGATTAATACCCTTCTAATTTGCTTCGAGGAGTCGTTAGTCTTTCTTCTGTGTTCCGTGGTCTTTGCTAAGCGTAGTTCCAACAAGGGTATAGTCGATTACGTATTTTAGTAGAAGAACCGAGAATTGCCTCTGAGATTAAATCTCTAATGTCATCGGGAGTCAACAGAAGGTTTGTCGTTGTGCAAGTGTCGTCCCATGACATGAAAGGCAAGGAAGAGGCATGGTTCGAGTGGATAAGGCTTTTGAAGAGAGTTACCTTGATTACACGAGGCTACTCAAACTTCTCCGTTATGATCGAGGTACTAAGGAAGACTTCGGTTGTGCTTAGCTAACGGAAGGTTGGAGTCTATGTCTCAAGAAGTGCTTAGTCACGAGACTAATTCCACTCATGGTTCGAGACTTGAAGAGCCGGTAATGGTGTTGGCATAAGAAGAGACATCGTAGACTTAGTGTAGCAATGTCTAAAGTGCTTTCGGTAGAAGACCGAACATCAAGTGTAGCACCCGAGCGTAAGGTACCACATCCCCCGCACCGAGACCCGACCCGTATATGAAATGGAAGTCCATACATGTGCCAAATCCACGGCGAACGGGGACCCAACACACACGCTATGCTAGGCGGGACTAACCCTTAAACCATTCAACTCAAGATAACATAAAATCAGAGTTAAAATAAAACACGGAAGCAAGAACGACATATAATACATATAATGAGCCACCAAGCTCCAAAAATAGATATACAAAAGCATTCAAGTAATCAACGGCACTCACGGCCTACAATATCATGACGCTCCATGCTATACTATGATCATATACAAAATAGCAATAAGAGTATGAATATATGAGACTGAAAAGAAGTGCTAAACATAAATGCAAGACCTAGACGACTTGTATTCCCGCCTAGCACTCCTATACCTGCACAAAACAACTGAAAACAACCGGGTTCAGTCTAAAAGAGACTAGTGGGTATAAAACGGGGCATAAGATAAAATATTGCAGAAAGTAAGCACATACAGGCAAGCCCTAATCCCGTGTGAAGTTTGATAAGAATTTCCCAAGTGGTTAAAACAAAAGAAAACATCAACGGGATTACGACGTTCATATTCATTCAAAATTGTTCATAAGGGTTATGGCTCGGCGAGTGGGCGTGCACAATCTCCAACCTACTCCTCGTGTAATCATAATCAATTTCATTCATTATCATACATATCTTTTGTGCTCATACATATCATGATCATAATCATTCATATACACCTTCTTCCTCCGGGTGGTGGACGGGTTTGCAAGGCCCGACCACCTAATCATATCAATGCGGCTATGAGGTTCATGAGTCCTCAAAGCCCGGTTAGAGTTTCCTCGTCAAAAACTCCTTGACGAGGTCCGTTTCGCCGTAATTGGTTGGAACTAGTATATGGGATCCCCGTCAGCCCTTGCTTCCTCGGTTAGCCACATATACTAAGTCCCGGGCCCCGTGCAATCATAATCATGTCTCACCAAAACATAAGGTAGGGTTTCATAAATAAAAGGGGGTCATACGTTTGAAATCATTTACCCAAATGACTCGATTTATATAATATACTAATTTGGCTTAAATCTTGCACATAAGGGATATATAGGGTTGTTTTAACTACTAGAAGAAAAACCCACCTTTTCAAAGCAAAAGAAAGGCACAAGCGTCTCAATGCTCGCCTTCGTCTCCGACCAAACCCGAATCTGTGCAAAAGAAAAGGCATGAGACTCAATGACCACATATGACGCTCGACAATGAAGTGAATATGACCTGAATGCATAAATGAACATATTATACCATGAAAATGTTCATGTGCACTATTACGGAATTTAAAACATATAATCAAATCATTCGTTCATATATTTCATTCAATTTCATAAATTCATAAATTCATAACCTTCATAATGCATATCAATTAATCTAAAATTCAATTTAATAATCATAGCAAGTAATATTCATATTCACAATTAGGAATAAAAGAAATAAAACGTTCAATCAATAGTCGGTAAATTAAATACGCGGAATAGAAATCAATTAATTTCAAGAATTGAATTAAATTAAATAATATTTAAAATATATATATATATATACTCACACGTACACATGCATATATACATATATATATATATATATATATATATATAGTACATGCATGCAATAATATTACAAATGCCATGCATGCACGTACACACACAAAGCACAATTACACAGCCATACATATGTATATATAGTACATATTATACTTGCATGCAATTAGGGTAATATGTCATGCACTCACACACAAGCATATATATATATATATAATTACAGCAACACATGCATGCAAGGAACAACAATACACGCACAACACATATATAAACAGCAGCAACCACACACAGGCAACGCAGGTAAAAGCTGGAGAAAAACAGGGTGACACCCCCGTGTCACCACCCAAGCCCAAACCGAGACACGCCCGTGTCTCGGTACAGCAATTCCAGGCCAACCCGCACCCCCGTTCCTCGTTGGAACAAACAAAAACGACACCCCCGTGTATCGTACCAGTAGCATCCCCTGTTTGACAGAAATTGACGTAGAAGAAGGGCAGCAACGCACGCATAAAATGCAGGCAAGAAAGGCAGCAAAACCAAGAATGAAGTGCTACAAGAACTCATCTAAAACACATGCTACAAGGCCATGAAATTTGACAGCAAAAGCAAGAAGGTTCACGGCAGTCTTGACAGCAGAAACTCAAGCCAAAACAGAGCAGAGGTTACGAAAACAGGGCAAGAAGGATTCTCATCAACTCCATCTATTCATATCAGTTTAGAACAACAAATCCTCAGCCAAGCAACACCATTTCAACATATATATCAGTTCCAAATAAGCTCAACCAAGAAAAGGAAGCATATGTGACATTTCAAGGAATTTCACAAAGTGCCATAAATGATAACTCATTAATACTTCAACCACCAAGAAATCAATGATCATAAATGATATGAGGACGTCAAAATAATCATTCTCAAGCTTGGAATCAATCAAAACCAACAAGAATCGAATGAGATCAATAATATGCCCAAAACTCTCCATTTTCGGATGCAGTCCAGAAATCCACAAATCGATGCTTAAATTTGGAAATAAAAGGATGAAAACGATCAGAAATGAACATATATTACAACCCTAAGCTTACCTTGTTGATTGGATGAAGTTTGGATGAGATTTGAGCTCCAAAATCTCTAAGGAATGAAGGGTTACAAGACTGCCTGAAATTCCAGTGACTTTGGCTGAGTTTTAGGGATTGTGTGAGGATTGGTTTGGTTAGGGCATGCTATAACCAGTTAGGGGGTTGAGTTAGGGTTCAATAGAATCAAACCATGGTTTATTTGGTTAAAGTTTGGATAAGATATGGCTATTTTTGTACAACAAGGTCAGTTTGGTCGCCGATTCGTTTTTCGGTTGAATTTCGGAGGTTCAAATGACTTTGGAAAAGTATAAGTCTAAGTTTACTAAACTCTAATTTTCGTTACGAGTTCAGTGGAGTTGACGGAACTCGAATCCGAGTTCCCGAGCTCAAGATATTAAATTCGGAACCAAGGGTACGCTAAGTGCTCGTTAGCCCCCGATTTGGTTCCTCGAATCAAATTAAATTCGTTAACCTATCAAATAAATTCAAAAACATAAACCGAGCATATAAGCATGTTCATAACACATATATTTACGACATACTACAAATTCGTGGCATTTCGATATCATTTCATATAAGAACGAAGCACAAAATAAGTAACATGCTCATTTCATGCAATTCATGCATATAATATAAGTTCCATGCAATAAAATTTAAATAAATGAATTAAATCTAATATTAATTAAATTAAATAAAGTCACGTAATTAATTAATTAAAGCATGATTAATTAACATAACATTTAATTAGCATAATCATTAAATTAATAATAAAATAAATAAACATATATATATATATATATATATATATATATATATATATACTTAAATACGAAATATTTTAGAATAATAATAAATTAAAATAAAATATAATAAAATAAAATAATAATAATTTATAATAAAATTAAAAATAAAAGACGTAAAAACAATTAATTCGCGCAAATTGGTAAACACATACGTCGTACCTTTACGTCCGAAAAGTCGGGGCGTTACAATCTCTCCCCCTTAAAAGAATCCGTCCTTGGATTCATTGCTCGCTCAGAAATAAATCGGGGTGAAATTTTCTCATCTTTTCCTCCGTCTCCCACGTAGCCTCTTCGGTTTTATCACTTCTCCAAAGAACCTTGACTAGTCAAATACGCCGATTTCGAAGTTCCTGAAATTTTCGATCCAATATCTTAATCGGCTTCTGAACGAAGGTGAGATCCGGTTCTAATTCCACTTCTTCAACCGGTAGAACCTCGGACTCGTCTCGATAATATTTTCGGAGCTGTGAAACATGAAACACGTTATGAATTCCAGTCAAACTCGGAGGCAAGTCCAATCGATAGGCCGTATCCCCAATCTTCTCTAAAATCTCATATGGTCCCATATACCGAGGGTTTAATTTTCCTCCTCGTCCAATCCTTGAGAACCATTTTCGTGGAGAGGCCTTTAAGAAAACCCTATCTCCAATCTCATACTCCAAATTCTTCCTCCGAAGATCTGCATAACTCTTTTGTCGATCCTGTGCGGTCTTCATCCGTTGTCTAATTATCTGGACCTTGTCAATAGCCTCTTGTACAGCCTTAGAGGGTTTTTCCTTCTTTTCCCCTCTTTTAATCCCTTCTTGCTTGGTCCAATTCCATTCCTCCAAGTCAAAAAACAACGGAGATCGACATTTACGTCCATAAAGAGCTTCATAAGGGGCCATTTCAATCGAGGCTTGATAGCTATTGTTGTAAGCAAACTCGATTAACGGCAACTGTTCATTCCACGAGCTTTGAAAGTCCAAAGCACATGCTCTCAATAGGTCCTCCAGATACTTAATCAACCTTTCTGATTGTCCGTCGGTCTGAGGATGGAAAGCTGTGCTGAATTGAAGCCTTGTTCCCAAACACTTCTGTAATTCTTGCCATAACCGTGAAGTAAATCTGGGATCCCGATCCGAGACAATACTAACAGGTACACCATGAAGCCTGACAATCTCTTCATTATACCTCTTAGCCAATTTACTCACTTTATCGGACATCCTGATAGCAAGAAAATGAGCTGATTTTGTCAATCTGTCCACAATAACCCAAATTCCATCAAAACCTCCTCTTACTCTTGGTAATCCCGAAACAAAATCCATGGCTATTTGTTCCCACTTCCACTCCGGGATAGGCAATGGTCGAAGTAGCCCCAATGGCTTTTGATGTTCTGCCTTTACCACTTGACAAGTCATACAGTGTTTTACGAAGTTGATAACATCCCGTTTCAATCCATTCCACCAATAGAATTGCTTAAGATCCTTATACATTTTGTTCCCTCCGGGATGTATCGAATACCCTGACCGATGGGCTTCCTCAAGAATAATCCTTTTTAACTCTTCCGGGACAACTCTATTCTTGAATCATAGAAGTCCCGTATCATCAAACCCAAACGGACACTCTGAATCAGCTCGAGCTTTCTCAGCTAATTTCTAAACCTCGGGATCAATCCTTTGAGCATCAAATAATCTCTGTTTAAGATCTGGTTGAACCGTAATATTCTGAATACTAGCCCTTAGTCTGAACAACTCATTCTCATCTCCAATTTCCACTTTCACATTGGACACGCTAGCTTTCCGACTAAGCGCATCCGCGACCAAATTGGCTTTACCGGGATGGTATCGGATTGTACACTCATAATCCGCCAAAAGTTCCATCCAAGGCCGTTGTCTCTTGTTCAATTCCTTTTGTGAGAATAAGTATTGGAGACTCTTGTGATCAGAAAAGACCTCGAATGAAATTCCATAAAGATAGTGTCTCCACTTACCCAAAGCAAAGATCACTGCCGCTAATTCCAAATCGTGAGTGGGGTAGTTCTGTTCATGCTCTTTCAATTTCCTTGAGGCATAGGCGATTACTCTTCCATTCTGCATCAACACACATCCCAAACCTTCCTTTGAGGCGTTCGTATAAACTGTATATCCTTCTGTACCTTCGGGAAGAGCTAATACAGGAGCGGTGGTTAACTTTTCCTTTAAAAGTTGAAAGCTAGTCTCACATGCCTCGTCCCACTCAAACTTAACAGCCTTCTTAGTCAATCGGGTTAAAGGAGCCGCAATCTTTGAGAAATCCTGAACGAATCTCCGATAGTAGCCTGCCAAACCCAAGAAACTCCTTACTTCTAAAGCATTTTTCGGGCTTTGCCATTGGATAACCGTCTCAATCTTAGAAGGATCTACTTCCAAGCCTGTCCTTGAGATAATATGGCCCAAAAATGCTACCCGATCAATCCAGAACTCGCATTTGCTAAACTTAGCATACAACCGATGTTCTATTAAGGTATCCAACACAATTCTGAGGTGCCTGGCATGATCTTCCGGGGTTCTTGAGTAAACCAAAATGTCATCGATGAATATTACCACAAACTTGTCCAAATAGGACCGAAAAATTCGATGCATCATATCCATAAAAGCAGCCGGAGCATTAGTCAATCCAAAAGGCATCACTACGAACTCGTAGTGTCCATACCGGGTGTTAAATCCCGTCTTCGGAATGTCCTCTTCCTGGATTTTCAATTGATAATATCCTTGTCTCAAGTCCAATTTTGAATATACCCCCGAACCTTGTAACATGTCGAATAAATCCTCAATATGGGGCAAAGGATACTTGTTCTTTACAGTCATCCGATTAAGCTCCCGGTAATCTATACACATTCTTAGGGTTCCATCCTTTTTCTTAACAAAGAGAACCGGAGCACCCCAAGGTGACGAACTTGGCCGTATATATCCAACTTTGAGCAATTCCTCTAATTGAATCTTTAACTCTTTCAATTCGGCCGGTGTTATCCGATACGGGATCTTAGAATATGGTGTGGATCCTGGATATAAGTCAATAACAAACTCGATCTCACGGTCTGGTGGTAAAGAACTCAAATTCTCCGGAAACACATCGGAAAAATCCTTAACAACCGCTGTATCCTCCAACTTGACTTGATCTTTCGGCCTATTAAGAAGATAAGCAATAAATCCCGTTGCTCCTTCTCTCATCAACTTGTGAGCTTCCATATAAGACAAGAGAGATACCGATCTTGATCCACTACCAATCACCAATTCATTACCCAAAATCACCTTCTTCGCAAAACAATCAACGTTGGCCCGATGCCTGAACAACCAGTCCATACCCAAGATAACTCCATACCTCTTCATAGGCATAACAATTAAATCAGCTGGATATTCTTTCCCTTCAATCAGAACTGAGCACTCCCGAACCAACTGATCTGTCTGAAGACTCCCACCAAGTGGCGAACTCACCAAATAACAAGAAGAAAGACAAATAACAGGCAAGCACAGAGTAGCAACTATGTCACAAGAAATAAAGGAATGCGTGGCACCCGGATCAAAGAGTGCATGAATGCTCATGTTATGTATGCATAGGGTACCTTCTACCACAGTTGTGGGATCAATCTCTGCATCTTGCTCCTCACCCTCGAGGGCGTAAGCACGAGCCGGGATCATTGGCCTTTGAACTCATCTTTGAAATCCGGGGTCCTTGTCGGGACAAGTATCTGCCATATGGTCACCCTTTCCGCATATGAGACACAATTTTAACCTCCTCCGACAATTATAAAAATTGTGAGTTGGTCCTCCACAATGTGTACAAGGAGCTTGAGCCAATCTTGCCTCACTCGGACCTTGTCGATCTTTCGTTGGTGCAGGCAAAGCTTGTAGAGCCGGTGGAGTTGGTCCTCCCATTCTTGGCTTCTTAAACGGACCTTTTGGAGGGGGAGTAGCTTGAATCATCGGTCTCTTTCCCGAATTCGATCCGGAACCTCTTCCCATTGGAGCTCTAAAAACCGGATCCTTCTTCTTGAATTCCTCCTCTTGAACCAAAGCTCTTTGCATGGTGTCGGCAAATGACTCGAAATTGTGACCCGCCTGGCCATGTCTTAAGTCCTGTCTTAACCCCGCAATGAATTTTCTCGACTTTCTCTTCTCATCCCGGGTGACATGAGGAGCGTATTTCCCAAGTCTATTAAAGACAGCAAGATATTGAGTTACCGTACGAGCACCTTGCTTTAAATCCATAAACTCTTGCTCCTTCCTTTCTCTTACAACCTCCGGTACGAAGCATTCCCGGAATTCTCTCTTGAAAACCTCCCAAGTAACTTCCTCTTCATCCACTTCAAGTTTCTCTCTCGTTCTTTCCCACCATTCATAAGCATCTCCATCAAGTTGGAATATAGCAAATTGAGCCTTCTCTTGCGTAGTAAACTGTCGGACTCGAAATATCCTCTCTAATCGAATCAACCAACCCTCCGAGACCGCATCGTCAATTGAACCAGAAAACCGAGGGGGGTTGTAGCTCAAAAACACCCCATAAGGGTCTCTATTATTATGGTTTGGTGGGGGAGCTTGTTGTTCTGCTTGTTGTGGTGGGGGAGCTTGAGCCCTCCTATGCTCGACATAATTAAAAACCGCTTCCATAAAATTCCCCATATCCATTGGTGGTGCTTGTGGTTGGGGTGGAGGCGTAGGGGATCGGTCACGATGACGGCGGTGCACTGGAGATCTCTCACGGTGTCTACGTGGAGGCATCCTGTCCAAGAAACACTGAAATGCATGCTATTTTTAGTCTATGCATGCAAGTGCAATTAATTCAATCAAAATTCAAAATTTAAAGCACACAAGCACGTAAACAATGCATATACAACACATTGACAAGTTGTTCGTAAAGCCAAACGACTTAACTGACTCAACACGACACTAGAGCCCGGGTTTTGCAACCCTTGGCTCTGATACCACTTAAGGATGTAGCACCCGAGCGTAAGCTACCACATCCCCCGCACCGAGACCCGACCTGTATATGAAATGAAAGTCCATACACGTGCCAAATCCACGGCGAACAGGGACCCAACACACACGCTATGCTAGGCGGGACTAACCCTTAAACCATTCAACTCAAGATAACATAAAATCAGAGTTAAAATAAAACACGGAAGCAAGAACGACATATAATACATACAATGAGCCACCAAGCTCCAAAAATAGATATACAAAAGCATTCAAGTAATCAACGGCACTCACAGCCTACAATATCATGACGTTCCATGCTATACTATGATCATATACAAAATAACAATAAGAGTATGAATATATGAGACTGAAAAGAAGTGCTAAACATAAATGCAAGACATAGACGACTTGTATTCCAGCCTAGCACTCCTATACATGCACAAAACAACTGAAAACAACCGGGTTCAGTCTAAAAGAGACTGGTGGGTATAAAACGGGGCATAAGATATAATATTGTAGAAAGTAAGCACATACATGCAAGCCCTAATCCCGTGTGAAGTTTGATAAGAATTTCCCAAGTGGTTAAAACAAAAGAAAACATCAACGGGATTACGACGTTCATATTCATTCAAAATTGTTCATAAGGGTTATGGCCCGGCGAGTGGACTTGCACAATCTCCAACCTACTCCTCGTGTAATCATAATCAATTATTCATTCATTATCATACATATCTTTTGTGTTCATACATAATATGATCATAATCATTCATATACACCTTCTTCCTCCGGGTGGTGGACGGGTTTGCAAGGCCCGACCACCTAATCATATCAATGCGGCTATGAGGTTCATGAGTCCTCAAAGCCCGGTTAGCATTTCCTCGTCAAAAACTCCTTGACGAGGTCCGTTTCGCCGTAATTGGTTGGAACTAGTATATGGGATCCCCGTCAACCCTTGCTTCCTCGGTTAGCCACATATACTAAGTTCCGGGCCCTGTGCAATCATAATCATGTCTCGCCAAAACATAAGGTAGGGTTTCATAAATAAAAGGGGGTCATACGTTTGAAATCATTTACCCAAATGACTCGATTTATATAATATACTAATTTGGCTTAAATCTTGCACATAAGGGATATATAGGGTTGTTTTAACTATTAGAAGAAAAACCCACCTTTTCAAAGCAAAACAAAGGCACAAGCGTCTCAATGCTCGCCCTCGTCTCCGACCAAACCCGAATCTGTGCAAAAGAAAAGGCATGAGACTCAATGACCACATATGACGCTCAACAATGAAGTGAATATGACCTGAATGCATAAATGATCATATTATATCATGAAAATGTTCATGTGCACTATTAAGGAATTTAAAACATATAATCAAATCATTCGTTCATATATTTCATTCAATTTCATAAATTCATAAATTCATAACCTTCATAATGCATATCAATTAATCTAAAATTCCATTTAATAATCATAGCAAGTAATATTCATATTCACAATTAGGAATAAAAGAAATAAAACGTTCAACCAATAGTCGGTAAATTAAATACGCGGAATAGAAATCAATTAATTTCAAGAATTGAATTAAATTAAATAATATTTAACATATATATATATATATATATATATATACTCACACGTACACATGCATATATATATATATATATATACTACATGCATGCAATAATATTATAAATGCCATGCATGCACGTACACACACAAAGCACAATTACACAGCCATGCATATATATATATAGTACATATTATACTTGCATGCAATTAGGGTAATATGCCATGCACTCACACACAAGCATATATATATATATACTTACAACAACACATGCGTGCAAGGAACAACAATACACGCACAACACATATATAAACAGCAGCAACCACACACAGGCAACACAGGTAAACGCTGGAGAAAAATAGGGTGACACCCCTGTGTCACCACCCAAGCCCAAACTAAGACACCCCCGTGTCTCGGTACAGCAATTCCAGGCCAACCCGCACCCCCGTTCCTCGCTGGAACGAACAAAAATGACACCCCCATGTATCGCACCAGTAGCATCCCCTGTTTGACAGAAATTAACGCAGAAGAAGGGCAGCAACGCACGCATGAAATGCAGGCAAGAAAGGCAGCAAAACTAAGCATGAAGTGCTGCAAGAAATCATCTAAAACACATGATACAAGGCCATGAAATTTGACAGCAAAAGCAAGAAGGTTCACGGCAGTCTTGACAACAGAAACTCAAGCCAAAACAAAGCAGAGGTTACGGAAAACAGGGCAAGAAGGATTCTCATCAACTCCATCTATTCATATCAGTTTAGAACAACAAATACTCAGCCAAGCAACACCATTTCAACATATATATCAGTTCCAAACAAGCTCAACCAAGAAAAGGAAGCATACGTGACATTTCAAGGAATTTCACAAAGTGCCATAAATGATAACTCATTAATACTTCAACCACCAAGAAATCAATGATCATAAATGATATGAGGACATCAAAATAATCATTCTCAAGCTTGGAATCAATCAAAACCAACAAGAATCGAATGAGATCAATAATATGCCTAAAACTCTCCATTTTCGGATGCAGTCCAGAAATCCACAAATCGATGCTCAAATATGGAAATAAAAGGATGAAAATGATCAGAAATGAACATATATTACAACCCTAAGCGTACCTTGTTGATTGGATGAAGTTTGGATGAGATTTGAGCTCCAAAATCTCTAAGGAATGAAGGGTTACGGGACTGCCTGAAATTCCAGTGACTTTGGCTGAGTTTTGGGGATTGTGTGAGGATTGGTTTGGTTAGGGCATGCTATAAAAGGTTAGGGGGTTGAGTTAGGGTTCAATAGAATCAAACCATGTTAATTTGGTTAAATTTTGGATAAGATATGGCTATTTTTGTACAGCAAGGTCAGTTTGGTCGCCGATTCGTTTTTTGGTTGGATTTCGGAGGTCCAAATGACTTTGGAAAAATATAAGGCTAAGCTTACTAAACTCGAATTTTCGTTACGAGTTCAGCGGAGTTGACGGAACTCGAATCCGAGTTCCCGAGCTCAAGATATTTAATTCAAAACCAAGGGTACGCTAAGTGTTCGTTAGCCCCCGATTTGGTTCCTCGAATCAAATTAAATTCGTTAACCTATCAAATAAATTCAAAAACATAAACCGAGCATATAAGCATGTTAATAACACATATATTTACGACATACTACAAATTCGTGGCATTTCGATATCATTTCATATAAGAACGAAGCACAAAATAAGTAACATGCTCATTTCATGGAATTCATGCATATAATATAAGTTCCATGCAATAAATTTTAAATAAATGAATTAAATCTAATATTAATTAAATTAAATAAAGTAACGTAATTAATTAATTAAAGCATGATTAATTAACATAACATTTAATTAGCATAATCATTAAATTAATAATAAAATAAATAAACACACACACACATATATATATATATATATATATATATATACTTAAATACGAAATATTTTAGAACAATAATAAATTAAAATAAAATATAATAAAATAAAATAATAACAATTTATAATAAAATTAAATATAAAACACGTAAAAACAATTAATTCGTGCAAATTGGTAAACACATACGTCGTACCTTTACGTCCGAAAAGTCGAGGCGTTACATCAAGAGCCGGCAGTTTTCCCCAACTACTTTTGAATTTTAATAAGAAGTGGGAGCAAACCAAAGTTTGCTAAACGAAGGGGATTCGCTCGGATTTGGTGGGTACCACTGTGTAATCGGGACACGAGAAGTCTTCCTTATTTCCTATTAAGGAAGTAATGCCCCAAGGACACTACAACTCTTGGATCAGAGTAGCGCAGTGGAAGCGTGGCGTCGAGCTCATTCCAGTGTCCTCCTAGGTCTCGCTTAGGACCTGAGGACAGGTCCTTTTGAAGGAGGGGAGTTTATAACATCCCGCTCGTCCAACCTTTCCAGGTACGCCTTCACGGGTGAGCTATGTGCGCTTTTAATTATTTAATTATGTGGAGTATGTGTTTATTATACTTTCTATGTGATATATTTGAATTACTTGAACTTAATTAACCTTATGTGATTTATTTATACTTATTTGTCTTCTTTGTTTTGTTCTTGCTCCGTTTGTGTCCGTTTTTATTTTCGATTTTTGTGACTACGTGCTATGCGTGACTTGTATGTGTTATGAATGTGTCTTTATGTTCGTTACTTGTTTTTGAGTTTGTTCGATACGGTTTTTGAAACCGTTTTATGTTTTAGGGACATAAGGGCCTAACGAGTTTTAGCGCACCTTGTGTTCCGGAAGGCGTAACTTAGGCTCGAAAATTCGGGTTCGAATTTCGGAAGATACGTTGGACTCATAACAAAGAAAGAAAGACGAAAAATTAAGATTCATGTTTTTCTAAGCCCATTTGATTCCCCATTTTTCAACCGAAACGAGCCCTTTTCGTCTAAGAGCTACCTTTTAACTTAATTAAGCTCTGTGGACCCCACTTAAACCCTGACCAACCCTTAACCATGATCTATAGCTTGAGTTAACATCCCTTTTCAGCCCTTAACCCAAGCAAAACCGATCCATTCTCTCCCTCCCTCACAATATCGTTCAGCCCCAAGGAGATAAGGAAGAGAAGAAACCCACTTTGGCCATTTTGAAGAGTTTGAGCTCAAATCACAACCATAGCTTCTCAAATTCGAAAGGTAAGTTTATGATCGCAATCTACACTCTCTCTTCTCTCTTATATGTGGATTTGAGATGATTCCATTGGTTGGTTCTTGAGATTTGGCAAGCATGTGAATAGTGTAGATTGGATGAATTTGATGATTCTTGCTTCCTTCTTGATTCTCTTGAGTTTGGGTGATAATATGTTGCTCCTATGACATGATTTTAAGTGTTTATTACATATTCTTACATGGTTGTTGGATTATGATTGATTGACCATTGATGAGTGCTTGAGAATTTGATGATATAGCTTGATGCATTCTTCCCCTTTTCTTGCCTTGTTTCTTGCAATTTTTGGAGCTGAAGTTGTTGCTACTTATATGGTATGAATTGTTGATGAATTAGTGTTAATTTCATGCTTGATTTATGTGTTTTTGAAGACCTAAGAGACTCCCTAAGGCATGATACCGAAATCCCCTGTTTTTGCCTTCAAAAAATGAAATGTTACTTATAACTAAGTGGATCCTAATTTTATTTAAACCGGACACGGCCGTGTCCGATTCTTATGCATTTTGGACGAGGCCGTGTCCACTTAGTAGGTGATGGCCGGGAGGAGTTTCTTTCGTCGTTTCGTTACTTTTTATTGGTTCTTCTTGCCTCGTTTATGATGTGTATGTATGATTAACTTGTTGTATTGTGTGTTAGGATGATCTAGTGAATTTATGGTTTATTCTTTGCCCTCGTTTATGAGATAGGACCTTATATGCATTGAATGCTCCTATATGACCTAATGTGGATTCATTTCATACTCTTTACATCATAAACATACATACACATATGCCGAGCGTCTAATGTGGTTCATATTGAGTCTAAGGTTCCCTTTTGCCTTTGTTTTGCCTTTAAGTTTGTTCCTTGGTTGACGAGGTTGTCCTCTAGACGTCCGTTTGCTTCCTTTGTTCCCGTTGCTTCTTGGAGGTGAGGTTTTCTTTCCTTTTAGCTAAAATGACCTACAACCCAACACGTTATTTAAGCCCGCATGCGAACTATATAAATATATATGTATAAATAAATGTTTGATATGTATTTTGCAGGAATTGGCCCATCTGCTATGAAATCCATTGAAAATGCTTTTATATGTATATAAGCTATGTTTTGTTCGTTCGTTTTCAAAGCTGTGTGTGTACGTGTTAAGTTTTGACAAGATAAGCTTTCCGTGATAAGTATACGCTTTGTGAGATATGTGTGTGTGAGTTCGGTGATCTGTTTGGGCCCCGGAGTTGTGGGTAAGGGAGACCCGGGACGACCATTGGGGTCGCCGGTTATGACCCCTGTGCACTTCTCCACCAACGGGAGGCTTAGTTCTCCTATGCCGATGGAGCACTTTAAGGTTGGCCATCAAAGGAATCGGGCGGGATCCCCGGGTTCATCTGTTTCGTTCTGTGGTGGGATTGAGAGGGGCACCTCTCTTCCCCAATGGTGTGAAGGTGGGATTGTTTATGAGTTTTTCTATGATCTGAGTAAGTGTGTGAGAACTCATTCTCGCCGTGTTATTTTGCTTTTGCTTCTGTATCCGATACGGTTTGTGAAACGGGGTGGATTCATAAATTCTAAAACTTGGTTGATTTTGGTCTTCGACCCTAAACCTTTCTTCGTATATATAGTATCATGTGTTAAAAATCATTTGGAATGCAAAAAGCACACCCGGTTCATAAACACTTTCGATTTGAATATGCCGTGCTCCTACTTATACGTATGGGTGCGTGTGTAGCCCCCTCACCAGTCTCTGGGACTGACCCTCGTTGCTTCTTTTGTTTTTCCCCTTTTGTTTTGAGCTTTGCAGGTGCTTGGTTGGGAGTCTGGCTAGGCGGCGGTTGTCTTTCGAGTCTTGGGAGTTGTTCGAGTCGTTGTAGAGTCCTTGCATTTGCATATTTACTTTCCCGCTTTGGTACTACGTATATTTGGTACTATGTATAAATAAGTATAAGTTATGTTTTGTAATTTGAAGCTAAGCATTTTCTTTTAACCCGGGGTGGGCAAAGCATGTTGCTCTATGTATATCTTATTTTCAGCTTTTATATCTGTATTTGGTTATGTTAGTTGATCCTGTAGCTTCCGCTCTTTTGGTTTATTTTGTTGCGCACTCTGTTCAGGGTCTAGACCGCCTTGCCTAGAGGTGATTTTTGTTTGACACCTGTTCGCCATGGTTCGATGCGGGGGCGGAGTTCCCATTTCGGTTCGATGTGGCGCCCTCCGCTCCGGGGTGTTACACATAAGTTCAATGTTTTCTTGATAGCTTGTTCGGTATGCACGCCAACAAATGATACCTCCCCCTACGATGATGATACCTCCCGCTATGCGCGTTAGCCCCCTCACTCAGTCGGTGGACTGACTCTCTCCTTTCAACTTTTCAGTTTGCAGGTGGTGGTTCGTGCTAGGTGGAGTCGTGGGTCGATCGAGTCGTAGTCTCCTAGCTCGAGTTGCATTTTCATTTACATTCGGTCACATTTTGTATATATGATTTGAATTTTGATAGTATGTATATGTTATACATTTGTTAATGAATTATAGTTGAATTCTTGATTATATTTTTTTTTCGGGACAGGCTTCTAGGGATAGTCGAACCCGTTTTTGTGGATTTATCTTCTTGTTCTTGTTATATGCTTCCGCTTTCTTTGGTTTTTGTGCACTCTGGTCTTGTCTTAGCTCCGCCTAGCTTAGCGTGTGCATGTAGGTTCCCGTTCACTTGGGCTTGGGCTCATGTATGGATTTCTATTTCATATGTGGGTTCGGGTCTAGGTGCGGGGGATGTGGTGGCTCGCCGCTCCGAGCGCTACAGAAAGTCCTAAAGCATAACAGCTTTCTAGGGCACTATTCCCAACACCGACAAGGATTAGCCCAATAAGGTCTTCCAGCATAATGGGTTTGATCAAATCTTGAAGTCTTGATGAGGTAACTCTACACAACTTGACCCGGCTAAGAGCAGTCTAAACGTCTCGTACGGTAGGAGGGTCCAAATTGATTCATCACCTACCGTTTGACCTGTTCCAACTAACTCAAAAGCTCGGTGTACACGAGTGGCATAGTTACTGGACTCTCACCACTCACACATTCCAAGGCGGAGGTCTTCCCCAAAAGGTCATCCTTCAGTTTGCTACTTGCCTCGAGATTCCGTTGTTCTCGACCCTAAACTTACCACACTCTCGTACTCTTAGGAGAACACTCGGGACGAGTGAGCTCAAATAATCCAAATCACAATTTAAGAGTGCATGATGCGCGTGCCATGAATGATTTATGTACCGTTCTATTGGAAAGCACGAAAGAGGTGAGCAGCGGAAGTTTAAAATTTTTCCACAAGTTTAATCATTGTCTTGCAATTTTCGTACTGTAACATTGGGAATAACAAGAAACTCACTTTAATTGAATCTTTCTTGTGATGTTGTTACCACCTAACAAACACCCTTCAAGCGGAAAGTCCCTCGAACGGTCCTTCGAATTAGACTCCAAAGTAGAAGGCCTCCAACGCGTATCCACACCACTCCTAGAACACGATCAAGCAAGTGAGAATGCTAGTTCTATAGCTTATGTTAATGGCTAGGGTTTTGCTTTGAAAACTTTTCTTTTATTTTTCTCAAAAATTTAACACTTCGTGAGTGTTGGTCTAAAGAATAAGAGAAGCACCCACCCTTATATTTATACAAGGGGCTTCGAAAACCCTAGTGTTCTCCTAACCCTAGTGGGCTTTGTTTTCTTGCTCACTAATTAACTAATTAATTATTTTATTTAACTGGAGAAAATAAGTTCCCAACTTGTTCTCAAAGTCTTGTAAGAATAACCTTCTCTCTCCTACAATAGGAAGTTAGACTTTTCAACTTTCCCAAAGTTAAAAGTCAATATTCAATAAAACAATTAATTCCCAATTAATTATTTATTGGGTTAAGTTTATTTGAGAATAGTCTTAACAATTAATTCATAATTAATTAAAAGACTAAAATTAATTAATCACAATTTAATTAATTAATTCTAAAAATGAATTCGCGTGTGAAATAAATCACACGAAATGGGACACGAGTGAAGCCACGTGTACATGACACGTGGCAGCCAGGTTGGCCGCGTGGCACGTGGCAGCCACGTGTACTTAACACGTGGCATCAGCCTCGTGCTATGCCCATTTCGATCAACTATTTTGATCCTTCATTAATCATATTAACATCCTACCATAACCCTCGTGTCCTGGTATTTGTGTGTGACCCTTTAGGTTCATTATTCGATTAGCAGTGACAACAATTAATTAATTCCCTAATTAATTAATCACTTCACAGATCACACTACCATAATCTAGCAATGGGTGTGTGACCCCTAACCGAATAACGAAATGAATCGAAGAACCTTTCAGTCAATGACAATCAGTGAAATACGATCCTCCTACAACTTCATCTCTCAATCAAGAACTAAGGCATGGGAATATTCTCATAGCCCAAATATTCTTGATCTTTAAAGTTAAGTTCGTTTCATATCCATTTCGATCTCAATCCTAGAAAACCCCATTTTCTGGATGTCTTGATCTTTTACCCACCTTGGCCAAGGGTTTAATGTTTAATGGACTACGAACAACTCAATCGGTAAGAGATCATTCTTGTTATTAACAAGTGTAGGTCCTTTATCGATTGTATTAATTCTACATATGCCACTTGTGTAATCCCAACATAGGTCGTGGTTCAGGTATCTATATGGCGACACCCTTTTGAGCCTATATCAAAGATTACAGAGTTAGCTCATATAAGACATCACAGAATCTCAAGTCTAAGGATTAATGAATCACGTCATTGGCCTGTGAGATATTTCCTAATCTGGAAGTTTCAGGAAACTTCCTTTCCCATTTAGGAATGTTCTCACGTGGGACATCTCAGTGATGAAGTTCTTGTAACAATCACCCTTATGTATTATGAGCGCATCAACGTATGCACTTATCACTCCATGAAATTGAGTGATCCTTCAAAAGGACATAATCACACAAGCAAAATCAAGGTCGACACTCCCACTATCTGTCAGACTCTTCGACTTGGAGATGTTTCTAATCCTCGCCTATGGAGTTAAGAACTTGTTTCATGTGTCGTTCCCATAACGACAAAGTTCTTAACGGCCTCAACGAATTAGGGGAGTTCAATACATGCAAAACACAGTCAACCCAAATAGACATAAATAAGCACATAAAGAAGTGATTGCCTATGAACAAAATCATCTCGTTTATTATTCAAAGAGTGTGTGTGATTCTACAAGGAAATAGTAAAGCAAATATCTGCTTTAAGGGCACTATTCCTAACACGTTCACCATTGTGGAATTCCTGGATATTCAGATGATTAGGTGACTAGCTGAAATTAATGTTGTGCGGCTCATGGCTCGGCAATCTCGATCTCAAACTTTCTCGATAAATCTCAACATGCCATGTGGTTACTCCACTAACTTCGTCTTTTCTAATCCTTATATCCGCCCAATGTGTTCTCCGGATTCCCTAACCATCCCCCTTGTGGCAGTGAGAAATTGTTTGGGTTGATCTCTTTTGAGAGCTTCCCCCTACTCTTCGTCACTTATTTCGTCCCACGCTCGGTCAAAAGATGTAATAGTACGTCCTAGGTGACTTCGGACCATGCCTTGACAAATTCTCGAATTCCTCTAAAACCCCATGGTCTTCAAAATGTCCGTGAATCTTCTTACATCAACTTGTATATCTTCCTTTTTCGTAGTGTCCTTAGCTTTCTTGCTATTATTTCCTCTAGATCCTCTGAATTTTCACCTTCTTCCTACCCCGGTTCTCATTACTACGAGGAAAAACTTCACTCGGAGGTATAGAGATTTCATACATGCTATCACGAAGACATGGAACTTATGCATGTCGGGTTAGATTTGCTTATGCTATACGTCACGTTATCACCCAATAAAACAAGAAAACAACAGGTAATAACAATGCATAACACACATCACAATAATGTAATAAGGTGCGATGCAAGTTAAGTGCCCGTGCTATGAATGCGATTACCTCTTGGTTGTTTCTTTAGCCTCAATCGATCGTATGTATCCAACTTATACTTTGGTGATCCACACCCATAACAACGCCCCAACCTTTTCCAGCAATTCTCATAGATGTGGGTCGTGCTCTTGCAATGAGCGCACGGAGGTTGTTTCGGTAGTTGAGCCCCCTTCATCTTCCTATTCTTGTTTGAGCTCGGTTGATTAAACCCTTGGCTCCGCTTCGATCCCAACCATGCCATACTTCTCTTCAGCTCGAATCTTCCCATCATGCTCCTTTTCCATAATTCCTTTGACTCAACTTTGAGAGCCCTCCTTGTGGACTCGAGCCATTCATTTGGTTGGGTTCCTCGGTTAATGTCCCTAAGGTCTCCTCTAATCCCATCCGTAAATCGGGCCAAACTTTCTGATTCTTTAGCTCGCCTTTGGTTATTATGGGGATATGAGTCAATCTTATGATCAGGAGCGCCGCATCCGAAGCGAGTTCCTAGTCGCTTCCTACAATTGTCGTAGGTGTGATTTGGCCCTTTATAATGAGCACACAAGAATTGTACTTCAGGAATGGGTGCGATCGAGGAGGCCTGGGAATCTTTTGTGGTGAATCGAGGTGCCTTTCGGTGCATCTTGATGGGTAGGGAGAGCAATTGGTTGCCTTGGTTGTCTATATAACTCGGTAGAAGGCATTAACCTACAATACACAACTAGACGGAAATATAATGCAGGCGGTTAATAAGTGGTTTTGACACGTAGTTAAAGTAATAAATGTAACTTGACACAACACGACACTAGAACTCCGATTTTGCAACCCGGGGCTCTGATACCACTTTAAGATGTAGCACCTAGAGCGACGGGTCACCACATCCCCCGTACCCATACCCCGAACCCACATATGAAATGACTTTTCATACATGAGCCCATGTCTAAGTGAACGAGGACCTACACACACACTCTAGGCTAATCGGGGCTAAGTCGACAACAGAGCTTGCAAAACAAATACAGAAAAGGCAGAAGCATCAAACAGGATCCATAAGAGTTCAACAAAAGCACACACATTACTATATACATGGCCTCATGGCCCAAAAATAGTTCCAATATCATATGAAGTGTTAATCTTCAAACTATAATTTAATTCAAAAACATATTAAAATATTCAAAAGATACGAGTACGAAACGTAGAATCAATCTAAACCCGAAATTAAGACACGACCACGACGCACTTTCCTGCCTAGCTCTAGCAGACCTGCAACTAAAGGTGGGAAAAATAGAGAGGTCAGTCACAACTCAACTGAGTGATGGGGGGCTAACGCATACTCACACACTATATAAATATAGAGCATAGCAAATATTAATTAAAATATTATGAACCGGGAATAGGGTTTTGCACACCAAACCATTTCGAAACAAACTCACACTTCATCATCAAAATAAAGCTTAAGTAGTTTAAAAGAAAATCCTATCCCGTTCCATAACTAACGTAATGTACAAAAGTTCGGTGAGTATGAGCACATAACCCTTACTCCTCTACAACGTAAGAAAACCAAGAAAATGTAAATATATAAAATAGTATCCATCACCAACAATAATAGTGTTTTGGGAGTCAAACCCTCTCCACCTAATTACCAATGCACATGGGGTAGCTAACCCGCAATATGCTTGAAGTACCACACCTCCTCAACCTCCAAGAGTCGCGCGTAAGTACTCCAAATGGAGACCGTGCACAGGCTTAACCCGATGGCCCTTGCCGTCCCGGGCGGCCTGACCCACACCTTCGGGGCCCAGTAATAACCAATTATCTCATTAAACTTACTTAACTTACTACATTAAACATAACTTACGTACCTTATCGAGCATACCTTACCTTGCAACTCGGCAAATGTTATACGCGTACCTCTCCGTGTCTTCCTTAACAATAAGATGTCGAGATAGATCCTAGCTTGCGTGACAATACACGGGTTGTAAAACATTTTCAAGCTTATATACGCTTATACTTATAGTTCAAAACATATTAACCGTAAGATAAAGTCATAACCATATCATATGGCACGTAACTCGTATGTAAATATATGGTATAACCGCATGCAGGTGAGAAATCATCACATTTAGGCTATAGGTTGCTTATCTAAAAGAAAAGGTCCTAAACCTCACCTTGTAGCAAAAGTAGGTAGAGTCTGTGGCAAAAAAAGAGCAAACGAACACCTAAACCTTGGGTTCAACGACGTTCGGAAGAAGCTCTAAAACAAAAGAACACAACACCTGAGACTTAGACTCAATCATGAACCAATTAGATGCACGATGATGCATACAAATGCAAGTGGATGCAATGCATGTCATATAAATTCATACTTAGGTGTACCGGAGGAAATAATGAAATAACACATAAGGAATCCAAGAATTAAACTCATATCATATCAAATAACACATAATATAACATGTTAATATAGTATCCGAGTCATAAACGAACCATAAAAAGTGAGCAAAGTGAAAACGAAGGGGAAAAAGAAAAACATCACGCATGCATGGTCGCGGCCGCTATGCACTTTCTTCAAGAAGTGGTCGCAGTCGCGACACTAAGGCAGAAACTCCACAGGAAGGTGGTCACGGCCCCTACACCTTTTCTTCAAGAAAGGGTCGTGGTCATGACACTAGGACAGAAGCTCAAACCACAGCAGGTCTCGGCCGGTACCAGAAAGACACACAACACGCTCGCGGCCGCGACTCCTTACGACAGTAGGGGAAGTTCGAGATTCTGGCCAAAAACTCCAATCAAACTCAAAGGAAAACATGAAAGCTTAAAGTAAACACCTAAAGGTAAGAAAATACGATAAGAATCCATCATGTAAGTAATAAAATTCCAAGAAAGCAAGGAGTGATCAAGTTCTTCAAATTTCTAACAAACCCTCACTATTCATGAAAAAAAGCCATAACCAAAGAATCTCTAACATAAATCATTCTTCAAGTAGGGTAAAGTGGTCACAAGAACACGGAGAATAAGAGTCTATACTTACCTTTGAAGTTGGGAGCAAGAAAGGTATAGTCTTGAGCTCTAAATAGCCAAAAATGGAGGAATAGTTCTTGGAGCTTCTTCTTTCTCTTTTCTTGCCTTGGTGGTTTGGACTTCAGTAGCTAAAGGAGAGAGAGGGATGGCTTTTAGCTGATATTGGTCAAGGAAAGGACAAAGGAACGAGTAGCCTATCTCTGAAGCAGCTCATAGGTGCATCTTAGGTACGCGAGGTGAAAAACTACATCGTTAGGGGTCGAAATGGCATCAAAAAAGTACAAGGCTTATCCCATTGAGTCCGAATCGTCGATTTGAGTCCAATGGCAAAGACGAAACTCGAATCTGAGTTCCCGAGCTCAAGTTACAAATAAATGACTCAAGAGTGGCCAATTTGCAAAATGGCCCAAAAGTTTGAATAAAAATTCAATTGAGTCCAAACAAGTTCAAACAAGTCCAAACCAAGTTTAAAACATATAATTAAGTCCTAAAATCATATAAGTTACGTATTTCACAAAATTATCATGCTCGGGATTCAAATTCATATTTAACAGATTATCGAACTCAAGTAATCGAATCAAAAGTTTAAGTATGGCAATTACGTATCAAATATTTCAAGTAATTCACACATGAGTTGGATAAAGAAACATAATTCGAATGCGATTACAACGAATAAAGTGAAAATGATTACAAATACATAAATTAAACTCACACGTAGCACTAACCTGTACGTGCGAGTAGACAGGGTGTCACACTATCCCCTTTATGCATGCCTTTTTCGAGTTTGCTTGATCCGTGAGTTGCTTTATGAATTATAGGCTATGATATGACTTTAATTACATTTCTAAACTTTAAATACCTCACTTAATTACATGATGTATATGAATACTTGAATTATGCTATGTGACCTACTTGATGTACATCATTCCATAATGCATTCCACTCATGCTTATGTTCGCTGTGCATCTTAATTAGTCCATATAGAGTCTAAGTCATGGGCTTTTGTATG
The DNA here is from genome assembly GCA_037501455.1 of Lantana camara. Lineage (NCBI taxonomy): Eukaryota > Viridiplantae > Streptophyta > Magnoliopsida > Lamiales > Verbenaceae > Lantana > Lantana camara. The sequence continues at coordinate 95,122,293 of CM074856.1, forward strand.
TTTTGTTTCAGAGTTTGTTGCCAGTGGTGAGCCCGAGGCTTAGGGGTGTCTGTTTCCACACTCTTGCCTTCCAACACCAGGTGAGGTTTAGGATTTTGTATAGTTATGCGACCTATGGCCTTAATATGCTGATTTTTATCCTTACATACGAGTACATCTTACTTATGAATAAGTATGTGTTGAATATGATATGATTATGGCCTTGTGAACTACCTTTGGTTTCAAAAAGTTAAATATGTGGATATATGTAAGCCTTTTAGGAAAATTATGTTATGTTATGATTCTGTAGGGAGTTGGCCATGAAATATTGGTATCTGTATGTATGTATGTGGATCCGAGGAGCTATGGGTAAGGAGACCCCGGGACGGTTAGGGGTGTCGGGGATATACTTGTGCGTAGTTCCATTTGAGATATCATTGGGTGACCCAGGGAGATAGGGAAGGCGTGATATCTTGAGCCTTCGGTGTACAGCCGGGGAGGGAACTTGTGGGTTCGCTACCCCTTATGAGTGTGTATGTATAGATTGTTAGGGACAACACGTGGCTCTTCTATCACCACATTAGAGGATGGATTGATTCTGCTTTATATCCTGTTCTGTTATGAGGAGTAAAGGCTGGAAGCTCGTACTCGCCGAGCATATGATATGTTAGGTATAGGGATTATGAATCGGGATATAGTCTTTCTGAAAATGTTTTCTAAACTTATATCTATTTAGGTTATTTTGAAATGTTTTGGTATGCAACACCTATCCCCGGTTCATGAGTCCACCATTTTGTTCTGTGCTATGCTCTATGTATATATTGTGGGTGTGCGTTAGCCCCCTCACTCAGTCAATTGACTGACCCCTCATTTTTATCTTTTAGTTACAAGTTCCCTTTTGGCTTTGAGCTAGGCGGATGTGAGTTTTTCGAGTCGCACTTTATCGGTCTGGATTGAGTTAGGTTGTATTTACTTTACATACCCTTTCATGTGTTGTACTTATGACTTATGCATTTGAGATTATGCTTTACTTATCTTTAGCCCTGTGTGGCACTTTATTATTGGCCTGTGAGGCACTTGTTGGATTCATGATGTTAATGGATATTATGTTGTTGCTTCTGCTATCTGAGGTTTTAACTTGTTAGTTTACTTGCTTCCACATACTCTTGTTTGTTATGTTGTTGAGTTAGCTCCGCCTAGCATAGCGTGTGAGTTGGTCTCTCGTTCACTATGATTCGGATTAGGGCATGGACTTCCTATTTCATGACCGGGTCTGGGTCCTAGTGCGGGGGATGTGGTATCCTCCGTCTGGAGTGCTACATGTCACCCATTCGTTGTAGCTTGGTGTGTGTGCGGAGTTCCCGTTTTGTTGCACGTGTCAGGCTATGGCGTGGGGGATGTGGTGCCCTTCACTCCGGGGTGCTACAGATTGTTTGTGCACGAAAGATTGATTGAATGATCGCCTAAGTAATGATTCTTAAAATTGAATTATTACACACGAAAGGAGTTTGGATGGAAAGTTAACCCCTCGTCAGGGCTCAAGTATTGACTGCGCCTTAATAGATTGAATTGAATCGAATTGAATAGTTGTAATTCCATCATGATGACTTTGTTTTCTTTCTTTTACCCACTTGGTATTTATTTAATAAAACTTCACGAAGAATTATGACATACATGAAACGTGTTTACTTTAATTGTTATATAATTATACTAAGCTCAATTTTATACCAACCAGTCTAATATAAATTGAATCCAAATTGTTTTCAATTCTTTTACAGGTTCGTAGCTAGGTACGAATTGAAGTTGTGTCACGAGTCCATCTGGTGACACCCTGTTCGTCTAACTGTTTAGGTTAGCAAGTGTTAGGGTCGTGGGAAGTTCACCCAAAGAATCCGTTAGAAGAAACGTAACTCTATCAAGCTAGTTCGGGATAAGAACGTCAATAGATTGCTTTCAAATTTGTTTGAATTAACCTAAGTTTGGGATGAGATATTTGAGATCCGTCTTTTCCATTTAATTCATTTTGACGTTTTGAGATGAATGACATTAATTTCATAATTTTCGGAGACCGTTTGCTATCCCGACGCTCTAAAACCGATCCACATCAACCGATTAATTCTTGGAGTTGAGCCTAGATCATTCACCTACTTGCTTCTTTCTCTCTACTCCTAATTGAAGCACATCACCACCTCCTTGATTCCATTTTTCCCTTACGTTTAAGCAAGTGACAGTAGCTCCTAATTCAACCTCATCACCTCTTTGCTTCCATTTTTCTCTCACATTTGAGCAAGTGGCAGCAACTCCTAAATTCAAGTGTATCATCACCTCCTTACTTCCATTTCCCCTCACGTTAAGGCAAGAAGTAGCAGCTGCACAACATCTATTTTCTTCCTTTTCTTTCCCCACGTACAACCCTCTCTTTTTCTTACAAAGTGTTGAAGAGATTCCATGAGGACAAGTGAAGAAGCAAGCTCTCCATCTCCTTCCACCTTCGATATTCAGTTAAGGAACGTAAGAAATAGATCCCTGATCATATTTCCCCTTCCATTTCAGCAAGGTTCAGCCTCTAAGACGGTGGCCATGGAACTATGAGTTCAACTTTGTGTAGGAATTTATGAGAAATTGGAGATTCTTGTGTTTTTGCTGACAATTGACGATCTTTTATGTGATTCTTAAGTGCATAAACTGTAAAGTCCTTGCATAAACTGAACTTAATTACAACATGTTACCTTATTTGGAATTTTAAGTGCTTTTGGTAGGAGTTCAGGACCTTATATGCAAGTTTTGAGGTCGGGAACAAGAAGAAACCGAACCCACAAGGGAATCCCCTGTTCTACCCTGTTTCACAGTTTTCTGCAATGACTTTCTCGCATCCGTTACCTATGCAAAACATCTTAGAATTACCTGAATTTTAAACCATTGAAATTTCTTTGAGTCTAGGACACTCTCCTTTTTATAGCTTGTCAAAATTCATTCTGGAGACTGAGATAAGCCCAATACAAAATGGTGTCGCCAGTCTGCCGAAATCCTGCGTTCAGCCAACTTTAAACAATAAACTGTTTTGATCCGCTTGTTAGGAATAGTGCCCTAGGAAGCCGATTGTATATCCGCTTTGTGCTTTTCCTTATTGTAATCACAGACAATCTTTGAATGAAATGACGAATTGAGGCAACACTTCTTTATATTATATGCTCTTGTTTGGTATGCGTTTACTTTATCTGTGCATGTATAAGAACTCCCCTAATCCTGATGACTTTAGGACTCTACCATTCAGGTGAAATGGTTCATGAAATGGGCCCTATATCACATAAGTCATGATTAGTAAAATACTCCAAGCCGATGAGTCCTACCGACAGTGGGAGTGTCAACCTGACTCCTCTAAGGCTTGCTTGTGGGATCACGCCCTTAAGAAGGACCACCTTGTTTCATGGAGATGCAAAGTGTATAGTTGATACGTGCGTGATACATGAGGGTGCTTACTTTAATAAGTAAGTTCACTGAGGTGCCCCGTGTGAGAAGATTCCTAAATGGGAAAGGAAGTTTCTATTTCAGGAAATGGAAACTTCCAGATTAGGAAATATCTCACGACTCATTGATGTGATTAATTGATCCTTAGACTTGAGGTTCCTTGTCACTTTATGAGCTAACTCTATAGTCTTATGTATAAGCTTTAAAGGGTGTCGCCTTAGACAACAGATTCAAGGCTTATGCTGGGGCTGCACAAGTGATTCATGAAAGTGAATGAGAATCAAGAAAGGACCTACACTTGCATTTGCAAGGTGATCTCTTATTGTGTAAGTCCTTGGCCAAGACAGTAGATCAAGACATCAAGAAAATGATTTCTTGGATTGAGATCAAATGGATATGAAATGCACCTAGCTTTAAGACCAGATTATTAGGGTTCTGATTATTCCCTTACCCTAGACCTTGGTTGAGAGATAGTAAGTAGGAGGATTGTACCTCACATTAATCAATGACTTAAAGGTTCTGTCGAATCCGAACATTCCAATTCAGCTAGGGGTTAAACACCTGTTGCTAGACTATGGTCGTTTAATCTGTGGACTGATTAATTAATTAGTGAATTAATTAATTAGGGTCACTGCTAATTGAATTGAGAACCTAGAGCGTCACACACAACAACTTGGTTACATTATTGAAGGCTTAAAAATGATTAAACGAGTTAATCGGGCCTAGAGGGTTCCACACGTGTGAAACCACACGTGTGGGTCCCGTGACTGGACACGTGTCATTGTGACACGTGTGCCACATGTGACTATTTAATTGAATATTAAATAATTAAGTTGTTAATTATTTAATAGACTTTGGTTTAATTTTAAATTAAAAAGAAAGTCTTATTTTGGAGAAAAATAATCTAGTTAATTAATTATGAATTAATTAATTAGATAAAATAAGTTATTAATTTTAAATAAATAAAGTATAAAATTATCCAAAAATAGTTTGGATATTTTAGCTCTCTTGAAAGTTGATTTGAATTTGAATTTAAAGTCAAAGTCAAAATTACTTGATAATCAAGTAATAGGAGAGAGAGACCAAAACCCTAGCCCATAAGGACTAGGATTTTCGGTCCTCCCTTTATTATAAATAGGGGAGCTCGAGCTCCCCTTAGAGGGAATTGGCAATTCTTTTGGTTCATGTGTTGAACACCATCCATTCTCCAAGATAAACGAAACCCTAGGTTAAGCCTAAACACTAACTAGAGAACTAGCATCCTTACTAGGTAGATTGTAGTCAAGTTGGTGGACTATCTCTAGAGAGCTTCAAGTAAGAAGTTTGAAGATTCGAGCTTTACCAAGGAGAGGGGATCAAGCCGCGAGAATTGCGTTCTTGGGTGGCTTGAAACGCTTCGAGAAATAATAAAAGAAAAGTAAGTTTCTTATCTCTACGAATTTGGTTACACGATTGCGAGTCCAAGGTCCTTTTGTTGGGAAAATTTTTTAAATTCCACTGCTTTCTGATTCGTGTTTTCCAACAAGTGGTATCAGAGCCACCTCGTAAATCGTGTTTCCGATTCGTCTGATTATTCTGAATTTGGTAGAAATTCTTAGGCTTAGATGCTAATTCGGTATTCACGAGTTCTTTTAGAAAGCCTGAATTACGAAACTATAATTTTTCTTGAATTTCTGAGACTGTTTTCTTAAATTGTGTTTTTGAAAACCGTTTTGATTGAAATATGTTGAAACCGTATTTTTTCTTTTTTTGGATTGAACCGGGTTTCGGAGAAACCCAAAATATGAAAAAGGACGAGCCTAGGCGTGCTAGCACGTCGCACGCCCAGGCCCGTCGCCGCCGCCGCCGCCCAGCCCTCCCGCAAACGCGCAGGAGGCCCTCCCGCTAGCGCCTAGCTGCGCCTGTCCCGCAACCGCACAGGAGGCCCTCCCGCTAGCGCCTAGCGAGCGACGCTGCACGGCGAGCAGCCGCTCGTTCCCGGTGGTTCCGGGACCCGTTTTCGCGTTTTCGTGTTTTCGGTCCTTGAAATCCCGATTTAATTTTTCTGTAAAAATTTTGTTTTATTAAATTTGAATTATTTTTGAAATAATTGTTTAAATTGGGATTTTGAAAATTTTAAGCGATTTAAATTTTGGAAAAATTACAAACTTTATTTTATGAAAATATTGAAAGAATAAAATTATTAATTTTTCAGAAATTAATTAGAATTTTATTAGTTTATAGTTATTCGGGTTTTATTGAAAAAGCTCTTGAGCAAGAATTGCATCTAAGTCGTTTTAAGCTATTAGAGCTTAAAGCGATAATTTTAATTTATTGGTTAAATTTAAATTCTTGCAAAAGCATGTTAGGTGATCATGGGTTTAGACTTATGTATGGTTTTAATTTATGCACATGGATGGTTTTAATTGGGGTTGGAGCCCTATAGTTGCTTTTTTCAATTGAGGTTGGAGCCTCACTTATGTGCGTACTGTTATGTGATTTATTGTGTGGCTTTCCATATTACTGTTTTTAAGGCCGGGGTATGCCCCATGTAATTGTCTAAGGCCAATATGAAGATTGAGCCTTATTACTTTATGTCTTTTTATTTTTATTGTAATTTGAGACTAGAGATAGGTGGTGAGGTTTTATTTTCATTTTGGAGATAATGCACACAAGGAGTAAGATGGACCACATTCAAGTAACAAGGAGGCCATAAGTGAAGACCCCTCAAAATGTTAGGGAGGGGAATCTCAATTGTAAAAATGTAATAGAGATAGGGCTCGTATTTTGTTGCCGATTTCCCTTATGTGATTTAAACTGTTTATGTGGCATGTATGTTAGAACTTGTGATTGTTGAGTGGCTCCCACATATCACGCACAAGATAGGTAGAACCCATGATCATTACATGTTAGTATCATGCTAGGACATGTTATCCATTTATGTGCTTGTTTGAAATGCATTTAAGTGTACTTGCATTAATCAAGACTAATAAAATTGGATAACATATATGTTGGTGAGGTCGAACCGGACAACTCTCCAGTTGATTCGAAAATTCCCATTAAATATTAAGCTAATTTCGAACAAATAGGTATTTAATTCGAGATGCAAATTTTGAATTAAATTCCTAGCATTCCATCAATAGGTTTTAAGTTTAGTAAGTGAAGCTAGTTATTGTCCGCGAGTCGTGGGATAGCTAGTGGAGCTTATTAGTTCTTAGTTACCTAATTGATCATTTTAAATGATCAATATTTCATGATCAATTTTAGCAAGGGCGATGTCCGCGAGTCGTAGGTCATTCGAACTAAGTTTTGATCATGATCTTATGATTAATGGGTCTAGCTTAACGCCTAAGTAAATATGGATGTCGCACGAGTCGTGGGTCCATATTGAAAGATAGGTGATGCAAAAACAATTACTAAGAGTTCTAAAGGTGTTAGAATTGGTAAGTTGTACCTACTTAGGGTTTTACTTAGAATGTCCGCAAGTCGTGGGTTCAAGGTAAAATGCCTAGGATCTTAGTACCCATTGGGAAACGTGTTCCTCTTAGATCTTTGGGAATTATAGATCTTTCAAAAACAGTGGGAGCTACATTAGATTAAAGACCTTATCTTTTGTATGTCGTTATAATTCAGCATGCTCACTAGTTCTCTGTTTTACCATTTAGGTCGTAGATTCTGTGATTCTCTACGTGTTTTGAAATGGCAACCAAAAACCCTCTTGTATCGATCCTCGAGTCAAACAAGTTGACTGGTCCCAACTATTCTGATTGGCTGAGGAATCTAAAAATCATTTTAGATTCTGAGAAGAGAACTTATGTTCTCTTCTCAGAATAGCCTAGTCCCGAAGGGGAGGCTCTCACTCGGGCCGAGCGGGACGCGATTCAAAAGTGGAAGGATGATAATCTCCAAGCCCGTTGCCTTATGTTGGCTAACATGTCTCCGGACTTGCAAAGGCAATATGAGGCCATGGATTTCGCTTGGGAGATTTACGGCCACTTAGAGCAACTTTACCGCCCTCATGAACGTGTTACAAGGTATAACACTTCAAAAGAATTGTTCCACTTAAGAATGAGGGAAGGTTCAAGTGTCCATGAATATGGACTCAAGTTTCTTGCCCTTACTGAGAAACTTGCCTCCATGGACATGCCACTGAAAGATGAGCTTTCAGTGGATTTGTTGCTAGCTTCGCTCCCACCATCATTCAACCCATTTGTCCTTAACTTCAATATGAATCATGCTGGTGCTACTGTAGCTGAGCTGATTAGTCAGCTTGTGACTGCTGAAAGCACGATCAAGAAGGACAATAAGGTTTTGATGGTGAATGCTCCATCTTCCTCTTCTGGGCCTTCTAAAGGTAAGGGCAAGAAAGCCCAAAAGAAGAAGAAGAAACCCCTTAGGCCCACTAGTGGCGTTTCGAAGGGGAAGACCCAAAAGAAGAAGCGAGATCAGAAAGAGGATGTTTGCTTCCATTGTGGCAAAGCGGTACATTGGAGGAGAAACTGCCCAGAGTACAAGGCTACTCTAAAGAAAGGTATCTTTCTCGTTTAACTAAATCTTTCTATCAATTCTAGTTCTTGGGTACTTGATACCGGTTGTGGAACTCATATCTGTAATGATGTACAGATGCTAAGTGAAGTCCAACAACTCAAAGAAGGAGAATGTGTCTTGAAGATCGGGGATGGCTCAAATGTTGAAGCTCAAGCTTTAGGCACAATTAGATTAGATTTAGGTAGTTTTGAGTTGGTCTTAAATAAAGTCCTTTATGCATTATTCGTAATATAATTTCTGTTCCAATTTTAGATTGTGAAGGTTATGAAACTTATATTAAGAATGGTAAATACTTTATCAAACGGAACAACTCTTCCGTTCACATCGGTTCTCTAAGTAATGGACTTTATCTAACTCAGAATATCAATATTATGAATATACAATGAGAAACGAAGCGTAAGAGAGATGATAAAGTTTCAGCTCCCTTATGGCACGCTAGATTAGGACACATTTCCAAGAACAGAATTAGCAAGATAAGCACTTTAGGATCATTCTCTGCAAATGATCATAAGGAGTTAACTTCTTGCGAATCCTGTCTCAAAGGAAAAATGTCCAAAGTCCCTTTTAAAGGAACTGTGGAATCTGCCATTAAGGTTTTGGATTTGATCCATACTGATGTTTGTGGACCACTTAGTGTAAGCACAAGAAACAATCATCAGTATTTCATAACCTTTACCGATGACTTTAGTCGATATGGTTATGTATACTTAATGAAGTATAAATCTGAAGCTTTTGAGAAATTCTTAGAATTTCAAAAGGAGGTTGAGAACCAAACTGGTCACAAGATCAAAGCACTTCGATCTGATCGAGGAGGCGAGTATCTTAGTGAAGAATTCCTTAATCATCTCAAAGATAATGGGATTATCTCTCAGTGGACTCCTCCGGGGAACTCCTCAGCTTAATGGAGTTTCTGAGAGAAGGAATCGAACCCTACTAGATATGGTTCGTTCCATGATGAGTTTCACTGACTTACCACCTTCTTTCTGGGGTTATGCCCTAGAAAGTGCAACAAAGATTTTGAATCTAGTTCCCTCTAAGTCAGTCCCGCAAACGCCCTATGAAATGTGGCATGGTAAAAGCCCTAGTTATTCTTACTTAAGAATTTGGGGTTGTCCTGCTTACGTGAAGAGGACAGTGGGAGATAAGTTAGAATCCCGTTCTAACTTATGCTACTTTGTAGGTTATCCTAAGGAATCCATAGGATACTACTTCTATGATCAATCTGAGTAAAAGGTGTTTGTTTCCACAAATGCCACTTTTCTGGAGGAACCGTTCCTTAAAGAAAAGAAAGGCAAGATCATAGAATTAGAAGAAGTACAAAGTGATCCCACACCACCCACTAAAGAAACGTCCCCTTCTGATCAACAACAACCAATCACGAATTTCGATACACACGAAAATCCTCCTCTAAGGCGTTCTGAACGCACTCCTAGACAGCCGGAGAGATGGTATGGTTTATTCCATGAAATCTCTCAAAAGGATAATGATCCTTTGACATATGAGGAGGCACTTTCAGATTCTGACTCTAAACAGCGGATAGAAGCCATGATATCCGAAATGGACTCCATGAACTCCAACCAAGTTTGGACCTTGGTAGATTTACCTGATGGGGTCAAACCCATAGGTTGCAAATGGATCTTTAAGAGAAAGCTTGGAGTTGATGGAAGCACTGCCGCCTACAAAGCAAGACTGGTTGCAGAAGGATTCACTCAAAGACCCGGCGTGGACTTTGATGAAACCTTCTCACCAGTTGCAATGCAAAAGTCTATTCAGATCATGCTTGCCATTGCTGCATATTATGACTATGAGATATGGCAAATGGATGTGAAAACTGCCTTTCTCAATGGTGACATCGATAAAGACATTTATATGGAGCAACCCATAGGTTTCACATTCAGTGGGGGTGAGCAAAAGGTTTGCAAACTCCAAAGATCAATCTATGGATTGAAACAGGCATCTAGGAATTGGAACATTCGATTTGATGAATCAGTCAAAGCGTTTGGCTTCATTCAAATTTCGAATGAATCATGTGTGTATAGAAAGGAATTGGAGACGTCAGTGCAATTCTTAGTACTTTATGTTGATGACATCCCTGTTATTGGGAATTCGAAGGATGACATGAAAGTGACTAAGTTATGGTTATCGAACCAATTCGAGATGAAAGATGTTGGTGATGCGTCCTATATCCTTGGAATTAAAATCTATCGAGATAGATCTAGAAGGTTAATAGGACTATCACAGTCGATGTACATTGACAAAGTATTGAAGAGATTCAATATGGAGTCAGCAAAGGTTAAGAACCTTTCTATGAGTGTAGGAACATGTCTTTCAAAGAAGATGTGTCCTAAGACTAACCTTGAGAAGGAGAGAATGACTCATACACCTTATGCGTCAGCAATAGGTAGCATAATGTATGCAATGTTATGTTCTCGACCGGATGTGGCTTATGCACTTAGTGTAACAAGTCATTTCCAATCTGACCCTGGAGATGGTCACTGGGCTACCGTGAAGAATATTCTTAAGTACTTGAAAAGTACTAAAGATTTATTCTTAGTTTACGGAGGTCAGAAACATCTTACTGTCGAAGGATACTGCGATGCAAGCTTTCCATCTGACTTAGATGATTTTAAGTCAATGTCAGGATACATTTTCTACCTAAACGGCGGAGCAGTGAGTTGAAAGAGTTCCAAGCAAACTACCACTGCAGATTCGACCACTGAGGCCGAATACTTGGCTACAAATGATGCAGCTAAGGAAGGTGTTTGGATTAGAAACTTCATTCAAGAGTTGAATGTTGTTCCTAGCATGAAAACCCCATTTCTGTGTTTTGTGACAACACTGGGGCAGTTGCTCAAGCAAGAGAACCAAGATCTCACCAACGGACCAAGCACATTATGAGGAAGTATCACTTGATCCGTGATATTATCAAAAGAGGGGATGTGTAAATTGAGAGGGTCACATCGGCAGATAACGTGGCAGATCCACTTACTAAACCCCTTAGTCGAGAAGCTTTCCAAGGTCATCTTCAGAAGATGGGACTTAGAGTAGCTTTAGAATGGCTTTGATGGGCAAGTGGGAGATTGTTAGGAATAGTGCCCTAGAAAGCCGATTGTATATCCGCTTTGTGCTTTTCCTTATTGTAATCACAGATAATCTTTGAATGAAATGAGGAGTTGAGGCAACACTTCTTTATATGCTCTTGTTTGGTATGTGTTTACTTTATCTGTGCATGTATAAGAACTCCCCTAATCCTGATGACTTTAGGACTATACCATTTAGGTGAAATGGTTCATGAAACGGGCCCTATATCACATAAGTCATGATTAGTAAAATACTCCAAGCCGATGAGTCCTACCGACAGTGGGAGTGTCAACCTGACTCCTCTAAGGCTTGCTTGTGGGATCACGCCCTTAAGAAGGACCACCTTGTTTCATGGAGATGCAAAGTGTATAGTTGATACGTGTGTGATACATGAGGGTGCTTACTTTAATAAGTAAGTTCACTGAGGTGCCACGTGTGAGAAGATTCCTAAATGGGAAAGGAAGTTTCTATTTCAGGAAATGGAAACTTCCAGATTGGGAAATATCTCAAGAGTCATTGATGTGATTAATTGATCCTTAGACTTGAGGTTCCTTGTCACTTTATGAGTTAACTCTGTAGTCTTAGGTATAAGCTTTAAAGGGTGTCGCCTTAGACAACTGATTCAAGGCTTATGCTGGGGCTGCACAAGTGATTCATGAAAGTGAAAGAGAATCAAGAAAGGACCTACACTTGCATTTGCAAGGTGATCTCTTATTGTGTAAGTCATTCATATGCCATATGGAGTCCTTGGCCAAGTCAGTAGATCAAGACATCAAGAAAAGGGTTTCTTGGATTGAGATCAAATGCATATGAAATGCACTTAGCTTTAAGACCAGATTATTAGGGTTCTGATTATTCCCTTACCCTAGATCTTGGTTGAGAGATAGTAAGTAGGAGGATTGTATCTCACATTAATCAATGACTTAAAGGTTCTATCGAATCCGAACATTCCAATTCAGCTAGGGGTTAAACACCTGTTGCTAGACTATGGTCGTTTAATCTGTGGACTGATTAATTAATTAGTGAATTAATTAATTAGGGTCACTGCTAATTGAATTGAGGACCTAGAGGGTCACACACAACAACTTGGTTACATTAGTTAAGGCTGAAAAATTATTAAACGAGTTAATCGGGCCTAGAGGGTTCCGCACGTGTGAAGCCACACGTGTGGGTCACGTGACTGGACACGTGTTATTGTGACACGTGTTCCACACGTGACTATTTAATTGAATATTAAATAATTAAGTTGTTAATTATTTAATAGACTTTGGTTTAATTTTGAATTAAAAAGAAAGTCTTATTTTGGAGAAAAGTAATCTAGTTAATTAATTATGAATTAATTAATTAGATAAAATAAGTTATTTATTTTAAATAAATAAAGTATAAAATTATCCTAAAATAGTTTGGATATTTTAGCTCTCTTGAAAGTTGATTTGAATTTGAATTCAAAGTCAAAGTCAAAATTACTTGATAATCAAGTAATAGGAGAGAGAGACCAAAACCCTAGCCCATAAGGACTAGGATTTTCGGTCCTCCCTTTATTATAAATAGGGGAGCTCGAGCTCCCCTTAGAGGGAATTGGCAATTCTTTTGGTTCATGTGTTGAACACCATCCTTTCTCCAAGATAAACGAAACCCTAGGTTAAGCCTAAACACTAACTAGGGAACTATCATCCTTATTAGTTAGATTGTAGTCAAGTTGGTGAACTATCTCTAGAGAGCTTCAAGTTAGAAGTTTGAAGATTCGAGCTCTACCAAGGAGAGGGGATCAAGCCGCGAGAAGGGCGTCCTTGGGTAGCTTGAAACGCTTCAAGAAAGAATAAAAGGAAAGTAAGTTTCTTATCTCTACGAATTTGGTTACACGATTGCGAGTCCAAGGTCCTTTTGTTGGGAAAATTTTTTTAATTCCGCTGCTTTCTGATTCGTGTTTTCCAACACCGCTTTGAAGAAAAAATTGAGCCATATATGGTCAGAAAGATCTGTGTGTCTAGTTTCATATTCAAAAAACAAAACCGAATTTGGACTTCTCAATTTTAAGATATTCTGATTTTCCTGCAGCCTGGTCATTTTGTGAAAACTGCCAGCTTTTGCTAGATTTCAACCGAAGCCTCTTTAAGCTTCTCTTCCGTTCCTTTCATGATGTTTCCATACCGAGCTTGTTCCTAACATGTCAAATTGTGTAATTAAGTACTGTTCAGATTATGGTGCTATGATATGAGTTGAAAATAGGCTCCTTGATTGGCTTCTCAGTAGCCCGGCATGCCTAAATGAAATACTTGCACACGCGCAATTCATTTCTTTCATTCATTTGCATTCATTTTTCATTACCGTGTATCTATGTGGTTCATGATCGTGTTCTGTTATGATTTGCCCTTTTGTTTGTTCAGAACTGATCCCAGGAGAGTTCGAGCTGGAGGGTTAGTCTCATTTCCGTGTTCGGTGTCGTTCTTTGGATCTCTTTTGTCAAAGGTGAGGCTAGGTGTGTTTTAGCTATGCCCTAATATCCCTATATGATTGTTTCCGACCTAAATAGGTATATTAAGGTTATATATGTACGTATACTTCTGATATTTTCACTCTTGAAGCTTTTGTTTGATACGTATATTATTTTGGGCCTATGTGGCCTTGATTTTGAGAAATGGTAACTCTTGAATTTGAAAGTGATAAAATGTTATATATGTACTCTTGCGAGATAAGCCATTGAAAGATATGGCAAGTGCATTCCTGATACTGGTGTATACTTCGTGTATTGGGCCCGGAGGCTATTGGTAAGGGAGCCTGGAATGGTATTGGGCAGTCAGGATCGTGCCCTGTGCATAGTCCTCATTTAAGATTACTTGTTTGTTTCTAGGAGGTTTGGTACAGGTCAGTTATCTTGAGCCGATGGTAACCCCATCGAAGGAGCGGGAAGGAGTCATGAGCCCCTCATCTCGAAGTGTATTCGTGTTATGAAAGGATTGGGGTGCACTCCCTTCCTTTCCATAGCGTGATGGCAGATTTTGTGTTTGATTTCTGTTTTCCTGTATTTTGAGGCGTGTTGGCGAATGTGGTTTGAAAGCTCGTACTCATCGAGCTCTGTTCTGTTTTGAGTTTGTGAAACAAGGATTGACTAATTACGGTTTTGATTTCTTTTGTACACATATGTATCCTTTTGCTTCTAGAAAATGTATTGGTGCGTAAAAACCATCCTTGGGTTCATGAAAATTCAAATTTTGATATGTGCTTTGCTCTGTTATACCTATAGCGTACGTGGGTTAACCCCTCACTCAGTCATGGACTGATTCCTCGCTTTTCCATCTTTTAGTTTCGAAGGTCAGGTATGCTTTAGTCGAGCTAGGCGGAGCATTGAGTTGAGTCAAGTTCATGTTCCTCTAAGTCGAGTCGTTTGGGTTGTACTTGCATACACTCTACATTTTGTTCATGTATATATTGTTGCCATGGCAGCTCAGATGTTAGGTTTTAAATTGCCCCTGTCAGGCTTGATCTTTTGGAACAAACTTGGTAAATGTTGTTTATTTGCTCAGTTATGGCCTGTGATGGGCTCGTATTTGAATTGTTTTGAAATATTACGCTTTCGCATGTGCTTGTAATTCAATATTTGAATGTGCATTTCGTAAGGGTTAGAATCTGCCTAGCTTAGGAGTGTTTTTCTGTCTCCCGTTCGCTTTGAATTGCGCATATATACGGATTTCCCATTTTGTATATGTGTCGGGTCAGAGTGCGGGGGATGTGGTGACCCTACGCTTCGGGTTGCTACATCCTTGCATGGTATAAGAGCTTTAGGTTGCAAAACCAGAGCTCTAGTGTCGTGTTGAGTTGGTCTAGGTTGTACATCTTAGGATTATGTGCTACTGTGCTATTCTTTTATGTTATTTTATTTCAAACCTACCTAATTTTCTATTGGTTAGCATTCATAAACATACACTAATGAACATGCATCTGTATCTTTTTTTCATTTGTTCATTCCAGATATGCCTACCCGTAGACATCATCGTGACAGGTCGCCAAACCGTAGACAGCATCGTGACAGGTCGCCAGACCGTAGACATCATCATGACAGGTCGCCAAACCGTAGGCACCATCGGTATCGTTAGCCTCGTCCATAAAATCCTCCTGCTCCTCCTCTCATAGCTAATGAAGTAGGACAAATCACTGCAGTCTATCGGGAGTTCTGGAACCAGAATCCTCCTCGGTTTAAAGTAGGGAATGATATGCAAGTAGAGGAGTAGCTTATTCAAATAGAAAGGATTTGGGAACTCATTCTTTGCAATTCCCAGGAGGAAGCCCGATGTACTATCTCACTCATTCAAGGGCAAGCCTATAGTTGGTGGTTGAGCATAAGAACCAGGTTGGAGGCCTCGAGCGAAGCAATCAATTGGGAGGTGTTCACCCGAGAGTTCAAAATTAAATACATTCCACTGGTGGTGCAGGTCCGAAGGTTGAGAGAGTTCATGGACCTGAGGCAAGGCAACCGGACTGTGACAGAGTATATTAATGAGTTTAACAGGTTGGCCCGGTATGCTCCGAACATTGCGAGTGATGATCGACATAAGGCAATCTAGTTTTGTCAGGGCCTTCAGGAAGATATGAAGGATGTTCTTGAGGCTGCGAATAGAAGCACCTGGGCTAAGGTGACTGAGAAAGCTTTGAAAGTTGAAGAAAGAGTTGTGAGTAGAAGAAGGGCATATCATTCGGGACCGGGACCGGGATCGAGTTCGTGGTAGAGTTTAAAGTTTGGAAAAAGGTTGGCATATCAGTCAACTCCAGCACCGAGACCCCAGGATAAGAAACCTAGACCCCCAGGGTCTATTCCAGTGTCTACCCCAGCTCCACCGAAATGTTCATATTGTCATGGTCTGAATCACACAGTAGACGAGTGTAGGAAAAGACTCCGGAAATGTTTTAAATATGGCTCATCGGACCATATGTTGGATCAGCGCCCTCATAAAAGGCTAGAGCCTGGACCATCTGGGAATCAAAAGGCTATCATTCATACACGGGCCTTGCGTTGGGAGGTGAAGAGGGTGCCGCTGACCCTGATCCTACTGCTATTGTGGAAGGTACGATTTGCATACACGGCATCACATTACATGTATTATTCGATCCCGGGGTAACTCATTAATTCATTGCCCTGGATATAGCTGCTTCATTATCCTTGCCTGCTTTATGTGTCAAGCATACGTATGTGGTTAGCTCTCCTCTTGGAGGAAGCTTGGTGACAGATAGAGTTTTTCGAGAGTGCCCAGTGAGTATTCAAGGCAAAGCATATCCGACAGATTTGATTGAGATGCCGATGAAAAGGTATGGTGTAATTTTGGGAATGGATTGGTTACATCGTCACAGAGCTCTCATTGCTTGTCATGAGAAGAAGGCTTCTTTGGGTTTGATGGTATTATCTGGTAAAAGAGTGGTGTCTAATCCATTCATTTCATTCATGGAGGTAAACAAATTAATACGGGATGGAGCAAGAGGTTATGTAGCCTATCTTCTCAACAAACCGAAGGATCAAGATAAACTAGAAGAAACAGAGGTTGTGAAAGAGTTTCCCGATGTGTTCCCCGGGCAGTTAGGTTCGCTCCCGCCCAGAAGAGATATTAAGTTTGTTATCGATTTGCATCCCGGTGCGGAACTGTTTGCGAAGACTCCATACAGAATGGCTCCTGCAGAATCGAAGGAGTTGAAAACGCAGTTGGATGAACTCTTAGCTTGTGGGTACATTCGACCGAGCACATCTCCATGGGGTGCCCCAATTTTGTTTGTGAAAAAGAAGGATGGGTCATTGCGTATGTGTATCGATTACCGTGAGCTGAATCGAATAACTATTAAGAACAAATATCTACTACCACATATTGAGGAGTTGTTTGATCTCTTGCAAGGGTCTAAGATCTATTCAAAGCTTGATCTGAGGCAAGGTTCCTATCAGTTACGTATCCGGGAGGAAAATATACCTAAGACGGGATTTAACACCCGATATGGACATTATGAGTTTGTAGTTATGCCTTTTGGATTGACGAATGCTCGTATTCATAGGCATGATACACCTAGTATTCAGGTCGTTTCTTGATAAGTTTGTGGTTATTTTCATTGACGACATCTTAGTGTATTCAAAGTCCATACAAGAGTATGCGCGACATTTAAGAAGGGCACTGGAAACCCTCAGAGAGCATCGATTGTTTGCGAAGTTCAGTAAATGCGAGTTTTGGATCGACAGGGTTGCATTCTTGGGTCATATCATCTCTGGAAATGGAGTGGAAGTTGATCCATCGAAGGTGGAATCCGTTATGCAGTGGGAGAAACCGAGAAATGTCTCCGAAATTCAAAGTTTTCTAGGGTTAGTAGGGTATTATAGGCAATTTGTGAAAGATTTCTTGAAGATCGCAGACCCATTGACCTGATTAACAAAGAAAGAGGCTCGGTTTGAGTGGAGTGATGCATGCGATGGGAGCTTCCAAACTTTAAAAGCAAGATTAACTTTGGCACCTGTTCTTACTTTACCCGAGGGTACCAAAGGTTTTGCGGTGTATTTGGATGCTTCTAAAGAAGGGCTTGGATGCATTCTAATGCAAAACGGTCGAGTAGTGGCTTATGCTTCGAGAAAACTGAAAGAGCATGAGAAGAATTACCCTACTCATGATCTTGAGCTTACGGTTGTTGTTTTTGCTTCGGCAAAGTGGCGTCATTATCTTTATGGTGCTACATTTGAAGTCTTCACTGACCACAAGATTCTCAAATTTCTCTTTACACAAAAGGAGCTTAATATGAGGCAAAGACGTTGGATGGAATTTCTTGAAGACTATGATTGTACCATTTAGTACCATCTAGGCAAAGCTAACGTGGTCGCTGATGCATTGAGCAGGAAAGTGAGCATATCGAGCATCGAGGCTAGTCCGAGAAGTCAGGGTTCCGAGATCATAATTTCAGAAGTCCGATTAGCAAACATTACCATGCAACCAAAATTGAAACAAATGCTATTAGATACTTAAGCCAGAGGTCCGTGGACTCAGAGGAAAATTTTACAGGCAAGAGATGATCCAAAATCGAAATTTAGGGTCGATGATATGTGATTATTTCGGTTTAAGACCCGGGTTTGTGTTCCCGAAGAACTTAGACGTCTTGTTCCTGAAGAAGAACATCGTTTAACTTACTCTATTCATCCGGGAGGGACTAAAATGTATAGAGATTTGAAGCAGTACTATTGGTGGAACGGTATGAAGAGAGATGTTGCTAACTTTGTAAGGTATTGCCTCACTTGCCAAAAGTTGAAAGCCAAACATCAAAAGCCGGGTGAAACTTTACAACCGCTTCCTATACCAGTGTGGAAATGGGAACATGTGACTATGGATTTTATATCTGGTTTACCGAGGGTCAAAGGAGGATTCGACGGAATTTGGGTGGTTGTGGATCACTTAACCAAATCAGTCCACTTTCTCAAGGTTCGAATGTCCGACAAAGTAGAAAATCTAGCCGAGTTGTATCGTAAGGAGATCATGAGACTTCACGGTGTGCCAGTTAGTATCGTCTCGGACCGAGATCCTCGCTTTATAGCTTGTTTATGGCAAGATCTACAAAGATGCTTGGGGACTAAACTCAATTTCAGCACCGCATCGCATCCTCAAATAGATGGCTAATCAGAGAGACTTATCAAGTATCTCGAGGACTTTCTCAGATCCTGTGCCCTGGACTTCCAAGAATCTTTGGATGAACACTTACCGTTAGTGGAATTTGCATATAACAATAGCTATGAGGCATCGATCTGCATGGCCCCATACGAGGCATTGTACGGAAGAAAGTGTAGATTGCCTCTCTTTTGGGATTTGGAAGATTGGCATTGGACTAAGGAAGGTGGCGTTAAACGAGCTAGATCTCCAAAGGTTATTGAAGAAGCCATCGAGAAAATCTAAATAATTGAACAACGCATGAAAGCGGCCCAAGATCGCCAAAAGAGTTACGTCGATCGCAGGAGAAGGCCCCTGGAATTCAAAGTCGGAGATAAGGTTTTCTTGAAAGCATCTCCAAGGAAGGGTTACACCCGTATTGGGAAAGGTGGAAAGCTCAATCCCCGCTATCTTGGACCTTTTGAAATCCTCGAATAGATTGGAGAAACGTCATATAGATTGAACTTACCTCCGAACATGACCAGGATTCATAATGTATTCCATGTCTCACAGCTCTGCAAATATTATCCCCAATGAATCAACCATTCTCCCAATTGAAGATGTACAACTTGAACCGGACCTAACCATCATGAAGAAACCGGTGAGAATCATGGACTGGAAAATGCAAGAGCTAAGAAGCAGGCAAATCCCAATGGTTAAAGTATTATGGAAAGATCAGAAGTCTGAAGAATCCACTTGGGAAACAAAAACAAGATAAGGAAGTTGTATCCGGAGTTATTCAGATCAGAGCAGTGAACCTGTGGACCAGGTTCTTTTAAGGGGGGGAGGTTATGACGCCCCGTTCATCTAAATGTTTAGGTTAGCAAGTGTTAGGGTCATGGGAAGTTCACCCGAAGAATCCGTTAGAAGAAACGTAACTCTATCAAGCTAGTTCGGGATAAAAACATCAATAGATCGCTTTCAAATTTCTTTGAATTAACCTAAGTTTGGGATGAGATATTTGAGATCCGTCTTAGCCATTTAATTCATTTTGACGTTTTGAGATGAATGACGTTAATTTCATAATTTTCGGAGACCGTTTGCTATCCCGACGCCCTAAAACCGGTCCACGTCAACCGGTTAATTCTTGGAGTTGAGCCTAGATCATTCAACTACTTGCTTCTTTCTCTCTAATCCTAATTGAAGCACCTCACCACCTCTTTGATTCCATTTTTCCCTCACGTTTAAGCAAGTGACAGCAGCTCCTAATTCAGCCTCATCACCTCCTCGTTTCCATTTTTCTCTCACATTTGAGCAAGTAGCAACAGTTCCTAAATTCAAGTGCATCATCAACCCCTTGCTTCCATTTCCCCTCACGTTAAGGCAAGAAGTAGCAGCTGTACAACATCTATTTTCTTCTTTTTCTCTCCCGACATACAACCCTCTCTTTTTCTTACAAAGTGTTGAAGAGATTCCAGAGGACAAGTGAAGAAGCAAGCTCTCCATCTCCTTCTACCTTCGATATTCCATTAAGAAAGGTAAGAAATAGATCCCTTATCATCTTTCCCCTTCCATTTCATCAAGGTTTAGCCTCTAAGATGGTGGCCATGGAATTATGAGTTCAGCTATGTGTAGGAATTTATGAGAAATTGGAGATTGTTGTGTATTTGCTGAAACTTGATGATCTTTTATGTGATTCTTAAGTGCATAAGCTGCAAAGTCCTTGCATAAACTGAACTTAATTGCATAATGTTACCTTATTAGGAATTTTAGGTGCTTTTGGTATGAGTTCTGGACCTTATATGCAAGTTTTGAGGCTTGGAACAAGAAGAAACTGAACCCACAAGGGAATCCCCTGTTCTGCCATGTTTCACAGTTTTCTGCCCTGTTCTGTGTGTCTAATTTCATCTCAAAAAAACAAAACCGAATTTGGACTTCTCAATTTTAAGATATTCTGAATTTCCTGCAGCTTGGTCATTTGGAGAAAACTGCCAGCTTTTGCTAGATTTCAACCGAAGCCTCGTTTAAGCTTCTTTTCGGTTCCTTTCATGATTTTTCCTTACCGAGCTTGTTCCGAACATGTCAAATTATGTAATTATGTACTGTTCAGATTATGGTGCTATGATATAAGTTGAAAATATGCTCCGTGATTTGCTTCTCGGTAGCCCGGCATGCCTAAATGAAATACTTGCACACGCGCAATTCATTTCTTGCATTCATTTGCATTTATTTTTCATTGTTGTGCATCTAAGTGGTTCATGATCGAGTTATGTTATGATTTGCCCTTTTGTTTGTTCAGAAGTGATCCCAGGAGTGTTCGAGTCGGAGGGTTAGGCTCGTTTCCGTATTCGTTGTCGTTCTTTGGATCTCTTTTATCAAAGGTAAGGCTAGGTGTGTTTTAGCTATGCCCTAATACCCCTAATGATTGTTTCCGACTTGAATAGCTATAAATTAAGGTTATATATGTACGTATACTTCTGATATTTGCACTCTTGAAGCTTTTGTTTGATACGTGTATTATTTTGGGCCTATGTATGCCTTGATTTTAAGAAATGGTAACTCTTGAATTTAAAAGTGATAAAATGTGATATCTGTATTGTTGCGAGATAAGCCATTGAAAGATATGGCAAGTGCATTCCTGATACTGGTGTATACTACGTGTATTGGGCCCAGAGGCTATGGGTTAGGGAGCCTGGAACGGTATTAGGCCGTCAGGATCGCGCCATGTGCATAGTCCTCATTTAAGATTACTTGCTTGTTTCCAGAAGGTTTAGTACAGGTCAGTTATCTTGAGCCGATGGCAACCCCATCGAAGGAGTGGGTAGGAGTCATGAGCCCCCGTCTCAAAGTGTATTCGTGTTTATGAAAGGATTGGGGTGCACTCCCTTCCTTTCCATAGAGTGATGGCGGATTTTGTGTTTGATTTTCGTTTTCCTATATTTTGAGGCTTGTTGGCGGATGTGGTTTGAAAGCTCGTACTCACCGAGCTCTGTTCTATTTTGAGTTTGTGGAACAAGGATTGACTAATTATGGTTTTGATTTCTTTTGTATACGTATGTATCCTTTTGCTTCTAGAAAATGTATTGGTGTGTAAAAACTATCCTTGGCTTCATGAACATTCAAATTTTGATATATGCTTTGCTCTGCTATATATTAAGGTTATATATGTATGTATACTTCTGATATTTGCACTCTTGAAGCTTTTGTTTGATACGTGTATTATTTTGGGCCTTTGTATGCCTTGATTTTGAGAAATGGTATCTCTTGAATTTAAAAGTGATAAAATGTGATATCTGTACTCTTGCGAGATAAGCCATTGCAAGATATGGAAAGTGCATTCCTGATACTGGTGTATACTACGTGTATTGGGCCCAGAGGTTATGGGTTAGGGAGCCTGGAACGGTATTAGGCCGTCAGGATCACGCCCTGTGCATAGTCCTCATTTAAGATTACTTGCTTGTTTCCAGAAGGTTTAGTACAGGTCAGTTATCTTGAGCCGATGGCAACCCCATCGAAGGAGTGGGTAGGAGTCATGAGCCCCCGTCTCAAAGTGTATTCGTGTTTATGAAAGGATTGGGGTGCACTCCCTTCCTTTCCATAGAGTGATGGCGGATTTTGTGTTTGATTTTCGTTTTCCTATATTTTGAGGCTTGTTGGCGGATGTGGTTTGAAAGCTCGTACTCACCGAGCTCTGTTCTATTTTGAGTTTGTGGAACAAGGATTGACTAATTATGGTTTTGATTTCTTTTGTATACGTATGTATCCTTTTGCTTCTAGAAAATGTATTGGTGTGTAAAAACTATCCTTGGCTTCATGAACATTCAAATTTTGATATATGCTTTGCTCTGCTATATATTAAGGTTATATATGTATGTATACTTCTGATATTTGCACTCTTGAAGCTTTTGTTTGATACGTGTATTATTTTGGGCCTTTGTATGCCTTGATTTTGAGAAATGGTATCTCTTGAATTTAAAAGTGATAAAATGTGATATCTGTACTCTTGCGAGATAAGCCATTGCAAGATATGGAAAGTGCATTCCTGATACTGGTGTATACTACGTGTATTGGGCCCAGAGGTTATGGGTTAGGGAGCCTGGAACGGTATTAGGCCGTCAGGATCACGCCCTGTGCATAGTCCTCATTTAAGATTACTTGCTTGTTTCCAGAAGGTTTAGTACAGGTCAGTTATCTTGAGCCGATGGCAACCCCATCGAAGGAGCGGGTAGGAGTCATGAGCCCCCGTCTCAAAGTGTATTCGTGTTTATGAAAGGATTGGGGTGCACTCCCTTCCTTTCCATAGAGTGATGGCGGATTTTGTGTTTGATTTCTGTTTTCCTATATTTTGAGGCGTGTTGGCGGATGTGGTTTGAAAGCTCGTACTCACCGAGCTCTGTTCTATTTTGAGTTTGTGGAACAAGGATTGACTAATTAGGGTTTTGATTTCTTTTGTATACGTATGTATCCTTTTGCTTCTAGAAAATGTATTGGTGTGTAAAAACTATCCTTGGCTTCATGAACATTCAAATTTTGATATACGCTTTGCTCTGCTATATATTAAGGCTATATATGTATGTATACTTCTGATATTTGCACTCTTGAAGCTTTTGTTTGATACGTGTATTATTTTGGGCCTTTGTATGCCTTGATTTTGAGAAATGGTATCTCTTGAATTTAAAAGTGATAAAATGCGATATATGTACTCTTGCGAGATAAGCCATTGAAAGATATGGAAAGTGCATTCCTGATACTGGTGTATACTACGTGTATTGGGCCCAGAGGTTATGGGTTAGGGAGCCTGGAACGGTATTAGGCCGTCAGGATCGCGCCCTGTGCATAGTCCTCATTTAAGATTACTTGCTTAGTTCCAGGAGGTATCGTACAGGTCAGTTATCTTGAGCCGATGGCAACCCCATCGAAGGAACGGGTAGGAGTCATGAGCCCCCGTCTCGAAGTGTATTCGTGTTTATGAAAGGATTGGGGTGCACTCCCTTCCTTTCCATGGCGTGATGGCGGATTTTGTGTTTGATTTCTGTTTTCCTATATTTTGAGGTGTGTTGGCAGATGTGGTTTGAAAGCTCTTACTCACCGAGCTCTGTTCTATTTTGAGTTTGTGAAACAAGGATTGACTAATTAGGGTTTTGATGTCTTTTGTACACTTATGTATCCTTTTGCTTCTAGAAAATGTATTGGTGTGTAAAAACTATCCTTGGCTTCATGAACATTCAAATTTTGATATATGCTTTGCTCTGCTATATATTAAGGTTACACAAGTACGTATACTTCTGATATTTTCACTCTTGAAGCTTTTGTTTGATACGTGTATTATTTGTGGCCTATGTATGCCTTGATTTTGAGAAATGGTAACTCTTAAATTTGAAAGTGATAAAATGTGATATATGTACTCTTGCGAGATAAGCCATTGAAAGATATGGCAAGTGCATTCCTGATACTGGTGTATACTTCGTGTATTGGGCCCGGAGGCTATGCGTAAAGGAGCCTGGAACGGTATTAGGCCATCAGGATCGTGCCCTGTGCATAGTCCTCATTTAAGATTACTTGCTTGTTTCTAGGAGGTTTGGTACAGGTCAGTTATCTTGAGCCGTTGGTAACCCCATCGAAGGAGCGGGTAGGAGTCATAAGCCCCTCGTCTCGAAGTGTATTCGTGTTATGAAAGGATTGGGGTGCACTCCCTTCCTTTCCATGTCGTGATGGCAGATTTTGTATTTGATTTCTGTTTTGCTGTATTTTGAGGTGTGTTGGCGGATGTCGTTTGAAAGCTCGTACTCATCGAGCTCTGTTCTATTTTGAGTTTGTAAAACAGGGATTGACTAATTACGGTTTTGATTTCTTTTGTACACGTATGTATCCTTTTGCTTCTAGAAACTGTATTGGTGTGTAAAAACCATCTTTGGGTTCATGAACATTCAAATTTTGATATGTGCTTTACTCTATTATACCTATAGCGTGCGTGGGTTAAACCCTCACTCAGTCGTGGACTGATTCCTCGCTTTTCCATCTTTTAGTTTCACAGGTCAAGTATGCTTTGGTCGAGCTAGGCGGAGCATTGAGTTGAGTCAAGTTCATGTTCGTCTAAGTCAAGTCGTTTGGGTTGTACTTGCATACACTCTACATTCTGTTCATGTGTATATTGTTGCCATGGCCGCTCAGATGTTAGGTTTTAAATTGCCCCTATCAGGCTTGATCTTTTGGAACAAACTTGGTAAATGTTGTTTATTTGCTCAGTTATGGCCTGTGATGGGCTCGTATGTCAATTGTTTTGAAATATTACGCTTCCGCATGTGCTTGTAATTTGATATATGAATGTGCATTTCGTAAGGGTTAGAATCCGCCTAGCTTAGGAGTGTTTGTCTGTCTCCCGTTCGCTTTGACTTGCGCATGTATACGGATTTACCATTTCGTATATTTGTCAGGTCAGAGTGCGGGGGATGTGGTGACCCTACGCTTCGGGGTGCTACACAGCTAGTGTCTAGTTTGTACACTCGGGTCCTTGTATTTTGCATTCACTTTCAAATATTTAATATTTATTGTTTTATTGAGCCGTGTAGGCTATTGAATTTCAGGATAGGTTTCATGTTTTAATGGAACCCGTCGTTAGGAATGTGTGTTTGGATAGATTGAATGCCGAATTTTAATTTAGAGTGTTGAGCTCATGGTATTACAACTTCAAAACCGTACACTTTGATTGTTGATTAGTATAGGGTTAGTCCCGCTTAGGCAGGAATGTTGAGTCGTGTCACCCGTTCGCTTTGATCTGGCACGCGTACGAATCATCCATTTAGTATACGGGTCGGGTCTTAATGCGGGGAATGTGCCATCACGCGCTCCGGGAGCTATAGTTAATATCTAGGGTGTGGGAAAATAATAGATCCCTAATAATATTTATCTTAAAGCTAAATTCATTTTGTATCCATCCGATCTCGATCCAAGAAACTCGTTTCTTGATCTTAATCTATCTGTCTTAGCCAAGGACTACAATATGAAATACGAATAACTTATAAAATAAGAGAACTATCTTTCTCTAGGAAAGCGTAGGTCCTTTGTCGATTCTCACATGCCTTCCTGTATCACTTTTGCAATCCTAATATAAGTTATAATTTAGGTATCTCGGGCAACACCCTTTTAGATCTATATCCAAGATTACATAATTAACTCACATAAGATAACTATGGAATCTTAATGTTAGAAAACAACAGAGTTAGAGCAGAGGAAGTTTAAAATTTTTTCCAAAAGGGATCGTGATCTTACAATGTTCATTTCCAAACTTATGGGATTACAAGAAACTTACAACAATTGAAGCTTTCTTGAAACGTTTTGAGCCGCCCTCAAACGTTCTTCATGCGGCATGAATTCCCCGTTTCTTGATCGATTCTTTCTTCGAGATTCCAAAGTAGAAATCCTCTAGAGTATTAATCCACACTAACCTAGATTCAAATCATGTTAGCGAGTATGCTAGTACTATAACATGCGTATTAAAGAAATAGAAATGAGAAAAGAGAGCAAAAGAATTATCCCCAAAATTCCATGAAGGTTGGACGTGATCTCCTAATCAAGTGTCAGGCCAAAATTTCGAACCCCTTAGTTCTTTTATACGCTAGGTTTCGAAACCCTACTTGCTTGCAGGAGATGGTTTCCTACTTTGATTTTTCTTCTATTCTTTCTTTCTCTCCAAGTAAATAATATCTCATCTAAAATAAGAAATTTATTTTTCTAGAAAAAGAGCTCCCAACTAATTTTGGAATATTTAATTATTCTAGTAATAATTAAATATCTTATCCCAATAATATTTATTCTAATCATATTAGAATTAATACTTTAGAATAATAAAAAAGAAGATATTTATTTATTTCTTTATTCTAATCAAATTAGAACAAGTAAATAATTAAATACTTAGAATTAATTCTCCAATTAATTCCATCAAGGACTTTAGAATTAATTCACTAATTAACTCGAACGGACTAAAATTAATTCTCCAATTAATTTTATTTGGCTATATATAATTAATTCTCCAACTAATTATATTTAGGGATTTATAATTAATTCTCCAATTATTTATATGTTCACTTTATAATTAATTCTCCAATTAATTATCTTTGGACTTAATAATCAATTCTCCAATTCATTAACACATGATCCAATTCTTTGATTGGAGCTACGTGTCCAAACGCGCTCTTGACTCCCACACGTGTACCATACACGTGT
This sequence comes from Lantana camara, assembly GCA_037501455.1. Taxonomy (NCBI): domain Eukaryota; kingdom Viridiplantae; phylum Streptophyta; class Magnoliopsida; order Lamiales; family Verbenaceae; genus Lantana; species Lantana camara. The sequence continues at coordinate 95,149,166 of CM074856.1, forward strand.
GTTCTCGTTTCGATCAATTACTTGATCTTTCTAACAATACCCTTTGACCCCGATATTTGTGTGTGGCCCTCTAGGTTCAATTTCAGTAAGCAGTGAGCCAAATTAATTAATAAACTTTATTAATTAATTACCTCACGGATCACACGACCATAGTCCAACAACAGGTGTGTGACCCCTACCCGAAATGTGAATGTATATTCGGAATAACCTTTCAGTCAATGATATCATGTGGGATACGATCCTCCTACCATCCCATCTCTCGATTAAGATCTAGGGCATGGGAATATGGAGAGCCCTACTAATCTTAATCATAAAACAAAGTTCCCTTCATAAACATATTCTTGAACTCCCGAGTAAAGACTTCCCAATTTATCTCCTCTCCAGCTACTTCCAAGACAATCCGTGTGCTTTCCCACCAAGAATAGGCCTCCTCCTGTATCAAAGTAATGGTACATCGAGCCTTCTCCCGAGATTTGCATGGAATGAGCTCCCAGATCCTCTCCACATCTTTCAATCACATTTCTGCTTGTATATCATTTCCCTTGAAAAACTTAGGAGGTCGTTGATTTTGGAACTCTCTAAGTATAACTGAAATCAGTGCCTCTGGTGGTACTGCAGGTGGAGGTGGTGCTTGTTGGAAAACACGAATCAGAAAGCAGCGGAATTTAAAAAATTTTCCCAACAAAAGGACCTTGGACTCGCAATCGTGTAACCAAATTCGTAGAGATAAGAAACTTACTTTTCTTTTATTCTTTCTTGAAGCGTTTCAAGCCACCCAAGAACGCTCTTCTCGCGGCTTGATCCCCTCTCTATGGTAAAGCTCGAATCTTCAAACTTCTAACTTGAAGCTCTCTAAAGATAGTCCACCAACTTTACTACAATCTAACTAGTAAGGATGCTAGTTCTCTAGTTAGCGTTTAGGCTTAACCTAGGGTTTCGTTTATCTTGGAGAAAGGATGGTGTTCAACACATGAACCAAAAGAATTGCCAATTAGCTTTAAGGGGAGCTCGAGCTCCCCTATTTATAATAAAGGGAGGACCGAAAATCCTAGTCCTTATGGGCTATGGTTTTGGTCTCTCTCTCCTATTACTTGATCATCAAGTAATTTTGACTTTGACTTTGAATTCAAATTCAAATCAACTTTCAAGAGAGCTAAATTATCCAAACTATTTTGGGATAATTTTATACTTTATTTATTTAAAATAAATAACTTATTTTATCTAATTAATTAATTCATAATTAATTAACTAGATTATTTTTCTCCAAAATAAGACTTTCTTTTTAATTCAAAATTAAACCAAAGTCTATTAAATAATTAACACCTTAATTATTTAATATTCAATTAAATAGTCACGTGTGGCACATGTGTCACAATGACACGTGTCCAGTCACGTCACCCACACGTGTGGTTTCACACGTGTGGAACCCTCTAGGCCCGACTAACTCGTTTAATCATTTTTAAGCCTTAACTAATGTAACCAAGTTGTTGTGTGTGACCCTCTAGGTTCTCAATTCAATTAGCAGTGACCCTAATTAATTAATTCACTAATTAATTAATCAGTCCACAGATTAAACGACCATAGTCTAGCAACAGGTGTTTAACCCCTAGCTGAATTGGAATGCTCGGATTCGACAGAACCTTTAAGTCATTGATTAATGTGAGATACAATCCTCCTACTTACTATCTCTCAACCAAGATCTAGGGTAAGGGAATAATCAGAACCCTAATAATCTGGTCATAAAGCTAAGTGCATTTCATATCCATTTGACCTCAATCCAAGAAACCCTTTTCTTGATGTCTTGATCTACTGCCTTGGCCAAGGACTCCATATGGCATATGAATGACTTACACAATAAGAGATCACCTTGTAAATGCAAGTGTAGGTCCTTTCTTGATTCTCATTCACTTTCATGAATCACTTGTGCAGCCCCAGCATAAGCCTTGAATCAGTTGTCTAAGGCGACACCCTTTAAAGCTTATACCTAAGACTACAGAGTTAACTCATAAAGTGACAAGGAACCTCAAGTCTATGGATCAATTAATCACATCAATGACTAGTGAGATATTTCCTAATCTGGAAGTTTCCATTTCCTGAAATAGAAACTTCATTTCCTATTTAGGAATCTTCTCACACGGGGCACCTCAATGAACTTACTTATTAAAGTAAGCACCCTTATGTATCACGCACGTATCAACTATATACTTTGCACCTCCATTAAACACGGTGGTCTTTCTTAAGGGTGTGACCCCACAAGCAAGCCTTAGAGGAGTCAGGTTGACACTCCCACTGTCGGTAGGACTCATCGGCTTGGAGTATTTTACTAATCATGACTTATGTGATATAGGGCCCGTTTCATGAACCATTTCACCTAAATGGTAGAGTCCTAAGGTCATCAGGATTAGGGGAGTTCTTATACATGCACAGATAAAGTAAACGCATACCAAACAAGAGCATATAAAGAAGTGTTGCCTCAATTCGTTATTTCATTCAAAGATTATATGTGATTACGATAAGGAAAAGCACAAAGTGGATATATAATCGGCTTTCTAGTGCACTATTCCTAACAATCTCCCACTTGCCCGTCAAAGCCATTCTAAAGCTACTCTAAGTCCCATCTTTTGAAGATGACCTTGGAAAGCTTCTCGACTAAGGGGTTTAGTAAGTGGATCTGCCACGTTCTCTGCCGATGTGACCCTCTCAATTTGCACATCTCCTCTTTTGATAATATCACGGATTAAGTGATACTTCCTCATAATGTGCTTGGTCCGTTGGTGAGATCTTGGTTCTCTTGCTTGAGCAACCGCCCCAATGTTGTCACAAAACACAGAAATGGGGTCTTTCATGCTAGGAACAACATTTAACTATTGAATGAAGTTTCTAATCCAAACACCTTCCTTAGCTGCATCATTTGCAGCCAAGTATTCGGCCTCAGTGGTCGAATCTACAGTGGTAGTTTGCTTGGAACTCTTCCAACTCACTGCTCAGCCGTTTAGGCAGAAAATGTACCCTGACAATGACTTAAAATCATCTAAGTCAGATGCAAGGCTTGCATCGCAGTATCCTTCGCCAGTAAGATCTTTCTGACCTCCGTAAACTAAGAATAAATCTTTAGTACTTTTCAAGTACTTAAGAATATTCTTCACGGCAGCCCAGTGACCATCTCCAGGGTCAGATTGGAAACGACTTGTTACACTAAGTGCATAAGCCACATCCGGTCGAGTACATAACATGGCATACATTATGCTACCTATTGCTGACGCATAAGGTGTATGAGTCATTCTCTCCTTCTCAAGGTTAGTCTTAGGACACATGTTCTTTGAAAGACATGATCCTACACTCATATGAAGGTTCTTAACCTTTGCTGACTCCATATTGAATCTCTTCAACACTTTGTCAATGTACATCGACTGTGATAGTCCTATTAACCTTCTACATCTATCTCGATAGATTTTAATTCCAAGGATATAGGACGCATCACCAAGATCTTTCATCTCGAATTGGTTCGATAACCATAACTTAGTCACGTTCATGTCATCCTTCGAATTCCCAATAAGAAGGATGTCATCAACATAAAGTACTAAGAATTGCAATGAGGTCTCCAATTCCTTTCTATACACACATGATTCATTCGAAATTTGAATTAAGCCAAACGCTTTGACTGATTCATCAAATCGAATGTTCCAATTCCTAGAAGCCTGTTTCAATCCATAGATTGATCTTTGGAGTTTGCAAACCTTTTGCTCACTCCCACTGAATGTGAAACCTATGGGTTGCTCCATATAAATGTCTTTATCAATGTCACCATTGAGAAAGGCAGTTTTCACATCCATTTGCCATATCTCATAGTCATAATATGCAGTAATGGCAAGCATGATCCGAATAGACTTTTGCATTGCAACTGGTGAGAAGGTTTCATCAAAGTCCACACCGGGTCTTTGAGTGAATCCTTTTGCAACCAGTCTTGCTTTGTAGGCGGCAATGCTTCCATCAACTCCAAGGTTTCTCTTAAAGATCCATTTGCAACCTATGGGTTTGACCCCATCAGGCAAATCTACCAAGGTCCAAACTTGGTCGGAGTTCATGGAGTCCATTTCGGATTTCGTGGCTTCTATCCACTGTTCAGAGTCAGAATCTGAAAGTGCCTCCTCATATGTCAAAGGATTATTATCCTTTTGAGAGATTTCATGGAAGAATCCATACCATCTCTCTGGTTGTCTAGGAGTGCATTTAGAGCGCCTTAGAGGAGGATTTTCGTGTATATCGAAATTCGTGATTGGTTGTTGTTGATCAGAAGGGGACGTTTCTTCAGTGGGTGGTGTGGGATCACTTTATACTTCTTCTAACTCTATGATCTTGCCTTTCTTTTCTTTAAGGAACGGTTCCTCCAGAAAAGTGGCATTTCTGGAAACAAACACCTTTTGCTCATATTGATCATAGAAGTAGTATCCTATGGATTCCTTAGGATAACCTACAAAGTAGCATAAGTTAGAACGAGATTCTAACTTATCTCCCACTGTCCTCTTCACGTAAGCAGGACAACCCCAAATTCTTAAGTAAGAATAACTAGGGATTTTACCATGCCACATTTCATAGGTCGTTTTAAGGACTGACTTAGAGGGAACTAGATTCAAAATCTTTGTTTCACTTTCTAGGGCATAACCCCAGAAAGAAGGTGGTAAGTCAGTGAAACTCATCATGGAATGAACCATATCTAGTAGGGTTCGATTCCTTCTCTCAGAAACTCCATTAAGCTGAGGAGTTCCCAGAGGAGTCCACTGAGAGATAATCCCATTATCTTTGAGATGATTAAGGAATTCTTCACTAAGATACTCGCCTTCTCGATCAGATCGAAGTGATTTGATCTTGTGACCAGTTTGGTTCTCAACCTCCTTTTGAAATTCTAAGAATTTCTCAAAAGCTTCAGATTTATACTTCATTAAGTATACATAACCATATCGACTAAAGTCATCGGTAAAGGTTATGAAATACTGATGATTGTTTCTTGTGCTTACACTAAGCGGCCCACAAACATCAGTATGGATCAAATCCAAAACCTTAATGGCACGTTCCACAGTTCCTTTAAAAGGGACTTTGGACATTTTTCCTTTGAGACAGGATTCGCAAGAAGTTAACTCCTTAAGATCATTTTTAGAGAATGATCCTAAAGTGTTTATCTTGCTAATTCTGTTCTTGGAAATGTGTCCTAATCTAGCGTGCCATAAGGGAGCTGAAACTTTGTCATCTCTCTTACGCTTCGTTTCTCGTTGTATATTCATAATATTGATATTCTGAGTTAGATAAAGTCCATTACTTAGAGAACCGATGTGAACGGAAGAGTTGTTCCGTTTGATAAAGTATTTACCATTCTTAATATAAGTTTCATAACCTTCACAATCTAAAATTGGAACAGAAATTATATTACGAATAATGCATAAAGGACTTTATTTAAGACCAACTCAAAACTACCTAAATCTAATCTAATTGTGCCTAAAGCTCGAGCTTCAACATTTGAGCCATCGCCGATCTTCAAGACACATTCTCCTTGTTTGAGTTGTTGGACTTCACTTAGCATCTGTACAGCATTACAGATATGAGTTCCACAACCGGTATCAAGTACCCAAGAACTAGAATTAATAGAAAGATTTACTTCAACGAGAAAGATACCTTTCTTTAGAGTAGCCTGGTACTCTGGGCAGTTTCTCGTCCAATATCCCGCTTTGCCACAATGGAAGCAAACATCCTCTTTCTAATCTCGCTTCTTCTTTTTGGCCTTCCCCTTCGAAATGCTACCAGTGGGCCTAAGGGGTTTCTTCTTCTTCTTTTGGGCTTTCTTGCCCTTACCTTTAGAAGGCCCAGAAGATGAAGATGGAGCATTCACCATCAAAACCTTATTGTCCTTCTTGATCGTGCTTTCAGCAGTCACAAGTTGACTAATCAGCTCAGCTACAGTAGCACCAGCATGATTCATGTTGAAGTTAAGGACAAATGGGTTGAATGATGGCGAAGCTAGCAACAAATCCACTGAAAGCTCATCTTTCAGTGGCATGTCCATGGAGGCAAGTTTCTCAGTAAGGGCAAGAAACTTGAGTCCATATTCATGGACACTTGAACCTTCCCTCATTCTCAAGTGGAACAATTCATTTGAAGTGTTATACCTTGTAACACGTTTATGAGGGCGGTAAAGTTGCTCTAAGTGATCGTAAATCTCCCAAACGAATTCCATGGCCTCATGTTGCCTTTGCAAGTCCGGAGACATGTTAGCCAACATAAGGCAACGGGCTTGGAGATTATCATCCTTCCACTTCTGAATCGCGTCCCGCTCGGCCCGAGTGGGAGCTTCCCCTTCGGGACTAGGCTCCCCTTCGAAGAGAACATAAGTTCTCTTCTCAGAATCTAAAATGATTTTTAGATTCCTCGGCCAATCAGAATAGTTGGGACCAGTCAACTTGTTTGACTCGAGGATCGATACAAGAGGGTTTTTGGTTGCCATTTCAAAACACGTAGAGAATCACAGAATCTACGACCTAAATGGTAAAACAGAGAACTAGTGAGCATGCTGAATTATAACGATATACAAAAGATAAGGTCTTTAATCTAATGTAGCTCCCACTGTTTTTCAAAGATCTATAATTCCCAAAGATCTAAGAGGAACACGTTTCCCAATGGGTACTAAGATCCTAGGCATTTTACCTCGAACCCACGACTCGCGGACATTCTAAGTAAGAACCCTAGGTAGGTACAACTTACCAATTCTAACACCTTTAGAACTCTTAGTAATTATTTTTGCATCACCTATCTTTCAATATGGACCCACGACTCGTGCGACATCCATATTTACTTAGGCGTTAAGCTAGACCCATCAATCATAAGATCATGACCAAAACTTAGTTCGAACGACCCACGACTCACGGACATCGCCCTTGCTAAAATTGATCACGAAATATTGATCATTTAAAAGGATCAATTAGGTAACTAAGAACTAATAAGCTCCACTAGCTATCCCACGACTCGCGGACAATAACTAATTTCGCTTACTAAACTTAAAACCTATTGATGGAATGCTAGGAATTTAATTCAAATTTTGCATCTCGAATTTAAATACCTATTTGTTCGAAATTAGCTTAATATTTAATGGGAATTTTCGAATCAACCGGAGAGTTGTCCGGTTCGACCTCACCAACATATATGTTATCCAATTTTATTAGTCTTGATTAATGCAAGTACACTTAAATGCATTTCAAACAAGCACATAAACAGATAACATGTCCTAGCATGATACTAACATATAATGATCATGGGTTCTACCTATCTTATGCGTGATATGTGGGAGCCACTCCACAATCACAAGTTCTAACATACATGCCACATAAACAGTTTAAATCACATAAGGGAAAGCGGTAACAAAATACGAGCCCTATCTCTATTACATTTTTACAATTGAGATTCCCCTCCCTAACATTTTGAGGGGTCTTCACTTATGGTCTCCTTGTTACTTGAATGTGGTCCATCTTACTCCTTGGGTGCATTGTCTCCAAAATGAAAATAAAACCTCACCACCTATCTCTACTCTCAAATTACAATAAAAAGAAAAAGACATAAAGCAATAAGGCTCAATCTTCATATTGGCCTTAGACAATTACACGGGGCATACCCCGGCCTTAAAAAAAAAGTAATACGGAAAGCCACACAATAAATCACATAACAGTACGTACATAAGTGAGGCTCCAACCTCAATTAAAAAACGCAACTATAGGGCTCCAACCCCAATTTAAACAATCCATGTGCATAAATTAAAACCATACATAAGTCTAAACCCATGATCACCTAACATGATTTTGCAAGAATTTAAATTTAACTAATAAATTAAAATTCTCGCTTTAAGCTCTAGTAGCTTAAAACACGACTTAGATGCAATTCTTGTTCAAGAGCCTTTTCAATACAACCCGAATAACTATAAACCAATAAAATTCTAATTAATTTCTGAAAAATTAATAATTTTATTCTTTCAATATTTTCATAAAATAAAGTTTGTAATTTTTCCAAAATTTAAATCGCTTAAAATTTTCAAAATCCCAACTTAAACAATTATTTCAAAAATAATTCAAATTTAATAAAACAAAATTTTTACAGAAAAATTAAATAGGGATTTCAAGGACCGAAACACGAAAATACGAAAACACGAAAAACGGGACCCGAAACCGCCAGGAACGAGCGGCTGCTCGCCGCGAACTGTCGCACGCTAGGCGCGTGCGCCAGCCTCGTGCGGTGCTGGCAGCTCGCGCTGCCAGCCCATGCGCGCTAGGCGCGCGCCCTGCGCCGAACGGACCCAGCTTGCTGCTGCTCGCTTGCGGGCGATCCCGGGCCGGTGCTCCCGCGCGGTTACGGGAGCATACGTGCTAGCACGCCTAGGCTCGTCCTTTTTCGTGTTCCGTTTCGTATTTTGGGTTTCTCCAAAACCCGGTTCAATCCAAAATAAAAAAAAATACGATTTCAACATATTTCAATCAAAACGGTTTTCAAAAACACAATTTAAGAAAACAGTTTCAGAAATTCAAGAAAAATTACAGTTTCGTAATTCAGGCTTTCTAAAAAAACTCATGAATACCTAATTCGCATCTAAGCCTAAGAATTTCTACCAAATTCAGAACAATTGAGACGAATCAGAAACACGATTTACGAGGTGGCTCTGATACCACTTGTTGGAAAACACGAATCAGAAAGCATCGGAATTTTAAAAAGTTTCCCAACAAAAGGACCTTGGATTCGCAATCGTGTAACCAAATTCGTAGAGATAAGAAACTTACTTTTCTTTTATTCTTTCTTGAAGCGTTTCAAGCCACCCAAGAACGCTATTCTCGCAGCTTGATCCCCTCTCCTTGGTAAAGCTTGAATCTTCAAACTTCTAACTTGAAGCTCTCTAGAGATAGTCCACCAACTTTACTACAATTTAACTAGTAAGGATGCTAGTTCTCTAGTTAGTGTTTAGGCTTAACCTAGGGCTTCGTTTATCTTGGAGAAAGGATGGTGTTCAACACATGAACCAAAAGAATTGCCAATTAGCTCTAAGGGGAGCTCGAACTCCCCTATTTATAATAAAGGGAGGACCGAAAATCCTAGTCCTTATGGGCTAGGGTTTTGGTCTATCTCTCCTATTACTTGATCATCAAGTAATTGTGACTTTGACTTTGAATTCAAATTCAAATCAACTTTCAAGAGAGCTAAAATATCCAAACTATTTTTGGATAATTTTATACTTTATTTATTTAAAATAAATAACGTATTTTATCTAATTAATTAATTCATAATTAATTAACTAGATTATTTTTCTCCAAAATAAGACTTTCTTTTTAATTCAAAATTAAACCAAAGTCTATTAAATAATTAACAAATTAATTATTTAATATTCAATTAAATAGTCACATGTGGCACACGTGTCACAATGACATGTGTCCAGTCACGTGACCCACACGTGTGGTTTCACACGTGTGGAACCCTCTAGGCCCGATTAACTCGTTTAATCATTTTTAAGCCTTAACTCATGTAACCAAGTTGTTGTGTGTGACCCTCTAGGTTCTCAATTCAATTAGCAGTGACTCTAATTAATTAATTTACTAATTAATTAGTCAGTCCACAGATTAAACGACCGTAGTCTAGGAACAGGTGTTTAACCCCTAGCTGAATTGGAATGTTTGGATTCGACAGAACCTTTAAGTCATTGATTAATGTGAGATACAATCCTCCTACTTACTATCTCTCAACCAAGATCTAGGGTAAGGGAATAATCAGAACCCTAATAATCTGGTCTTAAAGCTAAGTGCATTTCATATCCATTTGATATCAATCCAAGAAACCCTTTTCTTGATGTCTTGATCTACTGCCTTGGCCAAGGACTCTATATGGCATATGAATGACTTACACAATAAGAGATCACCTTGCAAATGCAAGTGTAGGTCCTTTCTTGATTCTCATTCACTTTCATGAATCACTTGTGCAGCCCCAGCATAAGCCTTGAATCAGTTGTCTAAGGCGACACCCTTTAAAGCTTATACCTAGGACTACAGAGTTAACTCATAAAGTGACAAGGAACCTCAAGTCTAAGGATCAATTAATCACATCAATGACTCGTGAGATATTTCCTAATCTAGAGTTTCCATTTCCTGAAATAGAAACTTCCTTTCCCATTTAGGAATCTTCTCACATGGGGCACCTCAATGAACTTACTTATTAAAGTAAGCACCCTCATGTATCACACACGTATCAACTATACACTTTGCACCTCCATGAAACAAGGTGGTCCTTCTTAAGGGCGTGATCCCACAAGCAAGCCTTAGAGGAGTCAGGTTGACACTCCCACTGTCGGTAGGACTCATCGGCTTGGAGTATTTTACTAATCATGACTTATGTGATATAGGGCCCGTTTCATGAACCATTTCACCTAAATGGTAGAGTCCTAAGGTCATCAGGATTAGGGGAGTTCTTATACATGCACAGATAAAGTAAATGCATACCAAACAAGAGCATATAAAGAAGTGTTACCTCAATTCGTTATTTCATTCAATGATTGTTTGTGATTACAATAAGGAAAAGCACAAAGCGGATATACAATCGGCTTTCTAGGGCACTATTCCTAACAGTGCTGGATGTGCCAGTGGTAGATAATCCCGAAGCCTCTGATCGATGATGTTAATAACAGAATTAACGAAGTCCTCTGCCGGCGGTGGTTGTGTGGTGGAGGTGTAGGAGACCGATTTCTACCATGGTGCCCATAAGGAGATCGATCCCGATGTCTACGTGGAGGCATCCTGTCAATAAACACTGAAAATGCTTGCTATTTTTAGTTTATGCATGATAATGCAATTAATTCATTCAAAATTCAAAATTTAAAGCAACTAAGCACAAAAGAGATGCATATGCAGCATATTGCAAGTAGTCCTTAAGCCGAACGACCTAGACCGACTCATATGACACGAGAGCCCGGGTTTTGCAAGCTGAGGCTCTGATACCACTTAAGGATGTAGCACCCGAGTGTAAGGTACCACATTCCCCGCACCGAGACCCGACCTGAATATGAAATGGGTACTCCATACTCGAGCTAAATCACGGCGAACGGGGACATACACACACTCTATGCTAGGCGGGACTAACCCTTAAACCATAAAACCAGAGTAAAGAATAAAGCAGAAACAATAATTGATCATAATATATACCATGAGCATTTAGGCTCCAAAAAAATAGATCATTTACTATGGGCAATATCCAAAAGGGCCATCACGGCCTAAGCTATCATATACGCTCCAAAATACAATAATCATAAATACGAGTATGTAAGTGTAAGACCCAAAATACAAGAGCTAGCTATAAATGCAAGACACAATGACTCGAATTCCCGCCTAGCTCCTCACAAACTTGTACAACTGAAAATCAAATGGGTTCAATCCAAAAGGGACTGGTGGGTATAAAAACAGGGCATACGTATAATATACGACGGTATTTAAACATACACATACAAGCTATAATCCCAAGTGAGGTTTTTAAAGCCTTTTCCAAGTGGGTGAAATAAAGAAATCATCAAAAGGGATTATAACGATTAATTTCCATTAGGTCTTTCGTACCCCAGTCAAGTGGGCGTGCATTATCTCCAACCAACACCTTATGTAATTCATTAATCGTTCATTCTTTCTTTCTTTTCATGCATTACATTCTTTCGTGCATATACATTATCATTTACACCTTCTTCCTCTGGGTAATGGGCAGGTTTGCAAGGCTTGGCCATCCATTCATTGACCAAAAGGGGTTACTTGACCCCCCAGATGGCGCTCAGCATCCATTCCTTGCTAACTCCTAACGAGATTTGGTTACGCTGTTATTGGTTGGAACTAGTGTAAGGGATCACCGTCAGCCCATGCCTCCCCGGATAGCCACTCACACTAAGTCCCTGGGCCCCATTCTGTGTATTCATTCATTTCTCGCCAAAACATTTCGTAGGGTTCATAAAATAAAGGCTTTACGTTGCAATCATTTACTCTTAAAATGACTCTATATACTTATAATAAATTTTCGCCGAACTCTTTACACATTGGAAGTATATAGGGTCTTTTGACTAAATAGTAGAGAAACCCACCTTAAAACGACAAAAAGAGAGCACAAGAGCCTAAATGACCGGCCTCGTCTCCAACTGGACCAAAATCTATGCAAGAAAGGTGAAGTGAGACTCAAAATGACCATATAAGATGCTCAGCAATGTAATGATCATGATATAAATGCATAAAAGATGATATTATGTCATGAACATGTTCATGTGCACTATTAATGCATTTAAGGCATATAAACAAGTCATTCATTCGATATTAGAAGCGTTTATATTCATTCAAGTCATGAATTTCACATTTCATAACAAATTAATCCATGAATTTCCTATAACGATCATAACACGTACTATATTATGTTTATAATTAGAGAATAGACAAATAAATACATTCAAATCAAGATCAGAAATTTGATAGGTAACAATTCAATTTCCATAATTCAATTAAATCAACAATACTTAATATATATATATATATATATATATATATATACACATTTATATTCACATTTATATTCACATGCATAATATAATATCTATAAAATATATATAATAAACATATATATATATATATATATATATATATATATATATATATATATATATATAACACTACACATGCATGCATTTATTAACAAACATAAGACATGCATATATAAATATAAATATATTACGTGCACACACATGCACAAACAATGCAAATGCACACACATATATTTATATATATATACATATGTAATTATTCATGCATTAATATATATACACATGCACAATACCCATATTAATCATATATATATACGTAGCCATGCATGAAATCAAATGTAAGCTATAAGTATATGCACACACAATTGCTCAACACAAAACACATGCACACACCACCACACTAGCAACAAATAAAATTCCAAACAAGAAACGCAGCAGTTGAAACACAAACAAGGCATTCCCCGCCCAGGGAAATACCCAACACAAACATTCCCCGCCCGGGGAAGGGGATGCAGAAGCCAATCTACATAAATGTCCCCGCCCGGGGACATTTCCAACATAAATTCTCCCCGCCCGGGGAGAGTGTTACAGCAGGTAGCAGACAGCAGCAGCTCACGATAAAAACAGGGGATAAAAAGGAAGCAAAACTGGGCAGAAACTCACACGCAGAAACAACCATCAATCCAGCAACAACAAGGTGAAAATAAGGTAGCAAATGACAGCAAAATCCAGGTCTAAAACGCAGCAGCAGGCCATAACGTGAGGAAAGTGCATATGTGATAATTTCATGATATTTCTTCAAAGTTCCATTAATGGCATCTCATAAATCCTTCAACTACCATATAATCAATGATCATAAATGAAAAGAGGAAGCTTAGATGATCACTTTCATGCCATAAAATAAGCAAAAGCAACAAGGAATGGATGAGATCAAATTTTTGGCTCCAAACATACTATTCAATCATCTTCTCCAAAATCCCATGAAGACATACTCAAAATTGGGGATGCATGGTTTCAAATGACCCATAATGAATGTATATTACAACCCTAAGCTTACCTTTTGGATTGGATGAAGTTTGGAAGAGATTTGAGCCTTGAATCTCCAAGCTTGGCAAGGGTTACGGGAATAACTGGAGAGCAGGGGTTTTTACTGAAGTTTCTCTAAGTGTGGAGGGTTAGTTCGGTTTGGGGTGGTTAAGGTCTGCTCGAGGGTTGTGTTAGGGTTCCAACGAATCAAACCATGGTTAATTTGGTCAAGGTTTGTGGAAGATAGGGCCATTTTGGTAAAAGGTGGCAGTTTTGGCGAATGTTACACATATCGGTTGAATTTCGGAGGTCCAAATAATTTTGGAAAAATGTGAGGCTAAGTTCATTAAACTCAAATTTTCGTTACGAGTTCAACGAAGTTGATAGAACTCGATTCCGAGTTCCCGAGCTCAAGATATCACATACGGAACCAAGGGTGCTCTAATTGCTCGTTAGCCCCCGTTTTGGATTCCAAGATCAAAATAAATTTAAAACTCCGGAAAATGAATCCGAAAACATGAAATGAACATATATTCATATTCACGACACGTATAACTCCAACATATTAAATTTTCACGAAATTTCGATATCAAATCATATAAAAACGAAGCACGATTTCAACACTCATGAACAATGCATTTACAAATTTATAATACTCCATAATAAATAACAATATTTAAAATTCATTTGTAAATATGAATCAAAGTGCATGAATTAAATATAAATTTAATATTAATAAAATTAAAGATATAACTATTTAACATTTTAACATTTAATTATAAAATTAAATATACAAAATACTTATAAACAATTAATTCGCTCAATTTAGTAAACACATACGTCATACCTGTACGGCCGAAATGTCGGGGCGTCACAACCTCTCCCCCTTAAAAGAATCCGTCATCTGATTCAACGATTGCTTGGAAACAACTCGGGATGAAATCTTTTCATCTTATCTTCCGTCTCTCACGTAGCTTCTTCCGTTTTGTCACTTCTCCATAAGACTTTAACTAGTGGGATTTGCCGGTTTCTTAATTCTTGCAATTTTCGATCTAAAATCATAACCGATTTCTGAACGAAGGTGAGGTTAGGCTCAAGTTCCACCTCTTCAATGGGTAGGATCTCGGATTTATCCAGATAATACTTTCGAAGCTAAGAAACATGAAATACGTTGTGAATTTCGGTCGAACTCGGAGGTAGGTCCAAATGGTAGGCTGTATCCCCGATTCTTTCTAAATTCTGATTCAATTTTCCTCCCTTACCAATCCTCGAGAATCCCTTTCGTGGAGAAGCTTTTAAGAAGACCCTATCACCGATCTCAAACTCAAGATTCTTTCTTCGGTGGTCTGCATAACTTTTCTGTTTATCCTGAGCTGCTTTCATCCGTTGTCTGATTATTTGGACTTTACCAATCGCCTCTTGTACTGCCTTAGAAGGCTTTTCCTTTTTCTCCCCTCATTTTACACCTTCCTATTTGGTCCAATTCCATTCGTCGAAATCAAAGAACAACGGAGATCTGCATATCCGTCCGTAGAGAGCCTCATAGGGAGCCATTTCTATCGAGGCTTTAAAACTGTTGTTATAGGCAAATTCAATCAAAGGCAATTGCTCGTTCCACGAACTCGAAAAATCCAATGCACATGCTCTCAACATATCCTCCAAATATTTAATTAACCTTTCTGACTGGATGGAAAGTTGTGCTGAATTGAAGCCTTGTCCCCAAATTCCTTTACAATTCTTGCCAAAATCTAGAAGTTCACCTCGGATCCCGATCTGAAACAATGATAACTAGCACTCCATGAAGTCGGACAATCTCATCAACATACTTCTTAGCAAGCTTAGTCACTTTATCCGACATCCTAACAGCAAGAAAATGTGCCTATTCTGTCAATCGATCCACAATCACCCAAATTCCATCAAGACCACCCTTCAATCTTGGAAGACCTGAAACGAAGTCCATTGCCACTTGTTGCCATTTCCATTCCGGGATAGCTAACGGTTGAAGTAGCCCTGATGGCTTTTCATGCTCTGCTTTCACTATTTGACACGTCAGGCAATGTTTCACGAAGTTGATTACATCCCTCTTAAGTCCGTTCCACCAATAAAACTGCTTCAAATCCTTATACATCTTATTCCCTCTGGGATGTATCGAATACCCTGACCGATGAGCTTCTTCCAATATTAACCGTTTCAACTCTTCCGGTACAACCACTCTATTTTTAAACCTTAGAAGCCCGGTGTCATCGAACCCAAATGGACTCTCTGGATCAATTCTAGCTTTCTGTACTAATTTCTGAACCTCGGAATCCACTCTCTAAGACTCAAATAGCCTCTGTTGAAGATCCGGCTGAACGGTAATATTCCGAATACTAGCCTTCAACTTGAAAGACTCAGTTTCTTTTCCAACTTCCACTTTCACATTAGACACGCTAGCCTTCCTACTAAGCGCATCCGCGACCACGTTGGCCTTTCCGGGATGGTATCGAATTGTACACTCATAATTCGCCAACATCTCCATCCAACGCCTTTGTCTCTTGTTCAACTCCTTCTGAGAAAACAAATACTGGAGGCTCTTGTGGTCGGAAAAGATCTCAAAAGAAATTCCATAAAGGTAGTGTCTCCACTTTCCCAAAGCAAAGATCACTACTGCAAGTTTGAGATCATGAGTGGGATAATTCTGCTCATGATCCTTTAATTTCCTCGAGGCATAGGCTATTACTTTACCATTCTGCATCAAAATACATCAGAATCCTTCCTTCGAGGCATCCGTATAAACCGTGTATCCTTCAGTGCCTTCGGGAAGTGCTAATATCAGTGCAGTGTTCAATTTTTCCTTCAGGAGATGAAAACTCGATCACATGCCTCGTCCCACTCAAATTTAGCTTCCTTATTAGTCAACCGAGTTAAAGGGGCGGCAATCTTAGAGAAATCCTGCACGAATCTTCGGTAATAACCTGCCAAACCCAAGAAACTTCTGACCTCAGAAGCATTTTTCAGACTTTGCCACTGAATAACCATCTCGATCTTCAAAGGATCTACTTCCAAGCCCTTACTTGAGACGATATGACCTAGAAAAGCAACCCGGTCAATCCAAAACTCACACTTACTAAACTTTGCATACAACCGGTGCTCTCTTAACATTTCCAATGCCAATCTGAGATGCCAGGCGTGATCTTCCGGAGTCCTTGAATAAACAAGAATGTCATCAATGAAAATTACCACGAATTTGTCGAGATAAGGACGGAAGAGTCTATGCATCATATCCATGAATGCTGCAGGGGCATTAGTTAAACCAAAAGGCATCACTACGAACTCATAATACCCATACCGGGTGTTGAATCCTGTCTTTGGAATATCTTCTTCCTGGATTTTCAACTGATAGTACCCTTGTCTTAAATCGAATTTTGAATAAATTCCTGAACCTTGTAGCATATCGAATAAATCCTCAATGTGGGCCAACGGGTACTTATTCTTGATAGTCATCTGGTTAAGTTCCCGGTAATCTATGCATATTCCCAACATCCCGTCTTTCTTCTTAAGAAAAAGAACCGGAGCACCCCACGGAGATGAACTCGATCGAATGTACCCAATCTTAAGTAATTCCTTGAGTTGAATCTTCAATTCCTTCAACTCTGCCGGAGCCATTCTATAAGAAGTCTTGGAATAAGGTTCTGATCACGAATATAGGTCAATCACAAACTCAATCTCCCGATCTGGTGGTAGAGAACCCAAATTTTCTAGAAATACTTCGGGATATTCCTTCACCACGGTAGTCTCCTCAAAACTTGATTGATCCTTTGGTTTATTAAGGAGATAGGCGATAAATCCCGTGGCTCCATCCTTTACTAACTTGCGAGCTTCCATGAACGATAAAAGTGGTACCTTCTTCGACCCAACCTCCCCAATCAATTCCTTACCCAACTTAATCTTCTTCTTAAAATAATCAACTTCGGCCCGATGCCGGAATAACCAATCCATCCCAAAAATTACCCCATCCTTCTTCATAGGCATCACGATGAAATCTGCCTGATAGTCTTTCCCTTCTATCAATACTGAACAACCCCGGACAACCCGATTTGTCTGCAAACTTCCTCCCAGACGAGAACTCACAAAATAACAAGAAACAGGTAGGCACAGAGAGGCACATAGATCACAAGATATGAAAGAATGTGTGGCACCCGAATCGAATAATGCATGGATGCTCGTATTATGAATGTAAACGGTACCTTCCACCACGGCGTTTGGATCGGCCTCAACGTTCTGCTCCTCGCCCTCAAGGGTGTAAGCTCGAGCCTGAACCAACGGTCTCTGAGCTCCAGCTTGATATCCTGGAGTCTTATCCGGGCATGCAAAAGCCATATGATCCCCTTTTCCACAAATCAAACACAACCCTAATCTCTTTCGGCAAGTAATGTAGGTGTGGGTTGGTCCTCCACAATAAGTACAGGGAGGTTGATCTTTACTGGATCCCATAGGAACTGGTTGTAACTCCCCGCATGTTCAAGTAATTCAGGTACACGCGCCACACGTGTGAGTTTGGGAGTTAGATTTGTTAAGCTTGCTTAATTGCATTATGTGACTAAGTGGATTATCTGATTAATTGTCTAATTGCCTAAGTGTTCATTTTAATTGCTAATTCATTTTAATTCATTTCAATTCATTTTCTAACATATGCATAATTTATACATTTCATCTCTTAACATGTTTTCATATGTATACGTATAATTACTTAAACCTAATTAATTTCATAAGAGTATATTTATATACTACATTCATTCATGAGACATGTAATTATACATTTATATATGCTTAATTTTTCCTACATTAATATTCACACATGCATTATATAAATATATAATTGAGCACTAAGAATTTATTTACATATTATACATAATATCTTACTTTATAGATATACATTATATATCTATATTTGCATTACATATATTGTATATACATTAAATTATATACACAAGACACACACACACACTAAACCCTTTCTTCCATTCATCACTCACACACATTGGATCTCCAAGAGAAGGTGGAATTAGACCATTCATCAAGAATCATTAGCATCATCAAGACCACCTCATCATCTTCATTCTTTCTTCTTTCATTCAAGGTAGAGTGAGAATTTAATTGAATCTCTTGAGCTTATGTAAAGGAGGGTTTGATGATTATGATGTGTTTTCTTGTGTACAAGTGATTAGAAGTATGTTTAGGAGCATTACCTTTTAAAGCTTGCATGAATTCTTGGTTTAATTGAGAACTTTGAAGACATGCTATTATATAGGTTTTGATTGATGATTCCTTGATGATTGATGCATATTTGATGGGTTATTTGATGCTTAAATGGTATATATGAGTTATATGCATGTTATACAATAGTTTTGAGTTGATTTCTTGCATTGATTTGGTGTTGGAGTGGCTTGGGAGCCATATTTTCGAGCCTTGCCCTGTTTGTCCCTTGTATTCAGCTGCTGGAGAAGATCCACGGGCGTGGATTTGGACCCACGGCCGTGGATTTGAGTCCAAAATTTTGGGACTTTCGGCATAAGGATCCACGGGCGTGGATTTTTGACCCACGGCCGTGGATCCGCCCCTGTTTTCTGTCCGAGTTTGTTTTGCTTCGTTATCCCTCATACGAACTTCGATTGACCTGATTTTTGAACCCACAGAAATATCTTGAAGTATAGAACAATCTCCAATTGGAATAATCTCAATATATTTTTTCATTTATAAGTTATAATCAATCTTTTTTGGTGTCGCCACTTCACCGACAATCTGCATTCCTCCAACTTCGGGCCTACGCCATTTACTCCTCGTTTTGAACTAGAATACGAGCCATATGTCATTTTAAAGGTATACATGTCTACTTTCATATCCAACAAACAAAATCCAATTCTAACTTATACAAATCAAGATATTTCCATTTTCCTACAGCTTGTACATTTTTGAAAATTGCCAAACTTCGCTAAAACCCCTCTTATTGCATTTCTTTCACTTTCTTGGCTCCCGTATGTGACTTGTATGAATTATATGCTTACTTAATTGATAATTATGCTTTTATTTTACACTCCTTGGTCTTTACTTGCTCAAGTTTGATTGTTTGAATCCGTGTTTGATACATGAATTGAATTTGTTTGAGTAATTGAGCATAGGAGCACGTTCACACCATTCCATGACCTTCTTATGCTTTATTTCATATTCAATCATGTTATAACATGATACACCACGTCATAAATAATGTCGTGCGTCTTATTTGGTTTCATATTTAGTCTCCTCTCACGAGTACACATTGTTACCTTCTCTTGTACAGTTCATCTCCAGGGTGGAGACTTCCAGATCGAATAGGCACCTATATTACGCATGTTCCTTATCTCATGGTCTTCCAGGTGAGGGTGTTTTCGTTCTAGATAAGTAATAAACCCTACAACCTTTATGTGATAAGTTTTGGCCAAAAACCTAAAGTGTATATATATTGATTTCAAAGTAAAGTCATCGTGTAAATCTTTATCGAGTAAACCTTTTCTCAAGATTTATGAAATGAAACGTATTATGATTCTCATGACTCAAAATGTTTTGGTGAGATTATGCACAACGATCATGCACATGTTATTGGGCCCCGAGGAAATGTGTGAATGGAGACTGGTTCGGCATCGGGCCAGCGTATAGCTAAGCCATTGCACAAAGTACCCATTGAGAATCTCTCACGCGACCGTGTAGTGTGGAAGGTGAGTTATCCTTGAGCCGATGGTTAACCCATCGAAGGAGCGGGCAGGAGTCATGAGCCCCCGTCTCAATATTGTTATTATTAAATGGTTCGGGTCTGCAGGCCCGACCATTATGGAGGGAGAAGGTTGAAACTTATTTTCGTGATTATGATTATGTTCATGTTATTATTGTTATGAACAGTGCGGGAAGGCCGGGACACGGATTGCCCAAATGCTTAAGTCTTATGTTTTATGTCTCGCATGTATAATTAAATATTGCTTGATCACGTATTCAAAGTATTATGTCATGTTCATTGTACACGGTCGGAGTTTGGTTGGAGAATTATGCACGCTCACTCGCCGAGCCATTATGATTATTCATGAATTATGAAATTAAAGACTTTAGTATGAATTAGTCGTAAAGTCAGAGCATTGTTTAGCTATTTTCTTGCCCTTCGTGGGAACTAATTTCAAATAAAACTTGCTCGGATTTTGTGACTTGCATGTGCATGTTTTATATATATTCGTATAGCCCCTGCTCACTCAGTCTTCTAGAGACTGACCCCTCTTTTGCCACTTTTCAGTTCTTTGCAGGTGTAGCTAGGCGGGAGTCAAGTCTTATCTTTCTATCGAATCTCACTTGTACACTCGAGTCACATTTTACATTACTACGGCTTTAATTGTATTTATTCATGGAATGGGCCGGTGTGCCATTTATGTAATATTGATTATTGATTCGGGACAGGTTGCATGCTTAGCTAAACCCGTTGTTAGGTGCTTGTTGGATTTAATGATGTTTATGAATTGTTTGGGCTTGTAGCCATTACTGAATTTTATTGTTGGTATCATTGTTTCCGCATTGCACTCGTCAGGTTGTTGCATTAATTGGTTCAAGGTTAGATTCCGCCTAGCCAGGGAGTTGTTTTTATTTTATCACCCGTTCGCTATGAGTCCGGTTCATGCTGGATCATCAATTTCATGCGTAGACTAGACTTGTAGTGCGGGGGATGTGGTGCCTATCGTCCCGGGTGCTACACTGGTGGAGCCTGAGGTGCTCGTGGAAGTGGAGCATTCTGACCTCCTGTTCTAAGCTTCTTGAAAGGTCCTTTTTGTGGGGGAGCTGGTGAAGTCATAGACCTCTTTCCCTTATTAAATCCCGAACCTGAACATGGTCCCGGTTCGTGGCGGTAAGATGATCTCCTTGCATTCACAGAATCTTCAACTTTTAAGGCCTTTAAAGTAGCCTTCGCCCAAGTGCTCGTCTTGACCGCCTCAAGAGCTGCCTGGATATCCGGTCGAAGCCCCTGAACAAACTGCATAGCTTTGTGGAAATCATCACTCGCTATATTAGGTGCATAGCGAGATAGCCTCTCATACTCTGAAATATATTCGGCAACAGACCTCGATCCTTGCTTTAATTCAGTGAATTCCTTTAACCTTTGAGTACGGGATGAAGCAGGGATAAACTTATTCTTGAACTCCCGAGTAAAGACTTCCCAATTTATCTCCTCTCCAGCTGCTTCCAAGACAATCCGTGTGCTTTCCCACCAAGAATAGGCCTCCTCCTGTGTCAAAGTAATGGTACATCGAGCCTTCTCCCGAGGTTCCCATGGAATGAGCTCCCAGATCCTCTCCACTTCTTTCAACCACATTTCTGCTTGTATATCATTTCCCTTGAAAAACTTAGGAGGTCGTTGATTTTGGAACTCCCTAAGTATAACTGAAATCGGTGCGTCTGGTGGTACTGCAGGTGCAGGTGGTGCTGGAGGTGTCAGTGGTAGATAATCCCGAAGTGTAACGCCTCGTGTTTTCACACGTGCAGGTAAGAGTTACGTGCGTAATTACATTTAATTATATGATTTTATATCTTGTTTTACTAATTGAATTCGTTTATAATTTGATTCAATTGTTTAAATTTTATATGATTTCGAATTTGAGTTATGATTATATGAATGAATTTGTGAGAATGTGAATTTCATGAATTCCGTGTTACTTGAATGAAATTACGGGTTTCGTGTATTCAGTGGACTTGATTGTAACTTATTTGAATGTTTTGGACTCAATTGGGAATTGATTTTGGGCTTAATTGCCACTTTTTGAAAGTTTAGGGACCTATTTGTATATTGGCAACCCTGAACGGTTTTCGCTATATCTTGAGCTTCGGAGCTCGAAATCGAGATCCGTAACCGGCGTTGAACTTGTTTCGACATTACCTATCCATTAAACTTGGCCTCGTACTTTTTCGATACCGTTTGAATCTTCGACAACGAATCTTTCCACAACCTCGACCTTATAACTTATTTGAACCGTTTATTAAACGAACCGGACTTGAACCTACCCGTATTCTAC
Source organism: Lantana camara (assembly GCA_037501455.1). Lineage (NCBI taxonomy): Eukaryota > Viridiplantae > Streptophyta > Magnoliopsida > Lamiales > Verbenaceae > Lantana > Lantana camara. The sequence goes on from CM074856.1 coordinate 95,171,822, forward strand.
CCATTTTTAGCACTAAAATCAGCATTCCTCCTCCTTTGCACCCATTTTTGATCGATCAAACCATCATCTCAAGAGATCAAGAGAAGCTCCAAGAAAACCCTTGTTTGATCATCGAAACTTTAAGCTCAAGATCAACCTTCATCCAATCTTCTTCCAAGGTAAGGTATGGAATGTTTTTCTCTCATTCTCCTCTCCATTTTCTTCCAATTATATCTTGGTATGGGTTGGAGATTCATGTGCTATAAGGAAAAAGCTTGAATATGATCAAACAATTTGAATTCTTGATTCCATGAGTTTCAATGGTTTAATTTGGGATTTTAGTTATGGAAATTATTGCATGATACTTCCTTATCATTTATATATCCTTAGTTTTCATATTGATGGATCATAGCATGAATTGCCATTGTTGGAGCTTGAAGCTTCCATGGATGAATAGCTTGGTTTGAGTGATCTTTGGCCAACTTTGGGTGTGAATTATTGTATGTATGATTGGATTGCATGTTATATGTGAATTATATGAATTAAATTCTTATCTAAGGCCAGTAAAAGAGCTTCCTTGTAGCTGCCCCTGTTGTTGCAAGCTTTTCCCACGAAAAACAGAGCTTCTGCTCTGTTTTTCCTCGCAAAAAGACGAGCTGACATGGCCGTGTCAGCTTTGAACTGAAAATGGACACGGCCGTGTTGGGCTCTCGACTTTGAAATTTTTCTGAATTTAATCTCGGACACGGCCGTGTCCAAATCCTTTGAAAACTCAACACGGCCGTGTCAAGCCCTCGACTTTGAATTTTTCTGATTTTAAACCTCGGACACGGCCGTGTCCGTTTCCTTTGAAAACTCAACACGGCCGTGTCATTTGAAATGGCAGCTTTGGGGGAACTCTTTTATTGCTTGTTTTGCGTTTATGGCTCGTATTGGTGGATTGTATGTAACGTGATTATGTTAAAGCTATGTTTTATGATTGATTGATGATATGTATAATCTTATGAATGCAAGAATGAAAGTATGAACGATATGAACGAGAAGGAATACGGTTTTTACCGTCTATTGAACGAAACTTGTTGATTTATTTGTTTAATTGAATTCTATGGCATTCATGACCATAATTGAACATATTATTACGCATTAAGCATTCCATAGCATGTCATTTCTTAGCTGAGCATCTAATGTGGTCATGATTGAGTCTCACACTACCTTTGTCACACAGGTCTCGGTCCAGTGGGTGACGAGGTCGAGCAGTGAGAGTTTGTCGGGTTCTTTTGTCTATCAGGTGGGTTTTTCTTCTATTAGATAACAATATGACCCGAACACCTAATGTGCAAGATTTTGGCCAAAACCCTATATAGGTATTTATACCAAGTTTTAATGAGCATGTCTTAAACGAAAGCCTTTTTCTTGAATATCCTACCAAAATGTTTTGGCGAGTAATGAATGTGTGATCACAATGAATGGGGGCCCGGGACTTAGTATAGTGGTGAACCGGGGAAGCTTGGGCTGACGGGAATCCATTTATACTAGTTCCAACAATTTCTGTAACCTAGACTTCACTAGGAGATTAGTGAACGAAAGGGGACCCGCGCTTTTGGGGATTCATGTACCCCTCTAGCATTAATGAATGAGGGTTCGGGCCTTGCAAACCCGTTCCCTACCCGGAGGAAAAAGGAGTATATGTATGATCGAATGAATGATCTAATGATTGTGCACGAAAGAATGAATGCATGAACGAATGAACGAATGAATGATTAATGATTTACACGAGGTGGTGGTTGGAGATAATGCACGCCCTCTCGCCGGGCTACTAATGACTTAATGAATGAAATGAATCGTTATAATCCTATTCATTGTATCTTGTTTGCCTCCCACTTGGAAAAAAGGGTTCTAAACCTCGAATAAGGATTATAACTTACATGTACGTGTTTAAATTCCGAAATATTATGATATTACGCCTCTTTTTATACCCACCAGTCTGTCTAAGACTGAACCCGAAGTTGTTTCAGTTGTTTTTGTAGGAAGGGGATGCTAGGCGGGATGCGAGTCGGGAGGAGAGTCTTGCATAGTGTCTAGCCTTTCCTTTACACGCATTTGATTTCATTTTGTCACTTTTGGATTTTGAATGTATGGAACGTACATAGAAATGTACCTATATGTATTTTACTTGAAATATTAGTACATAGAGCGTATAGCTCAATCTATATATGAATTACATGTTGGTACCTAGAGCTCTAGCTCAATATATAATATATGAACAATTGCTTCCGCTTTTCTTCTGTTGCTCTGATTGTTGTGGTTGCTGTTGTTGTTGGGGGTTTAAGTTATAGGTTAGTCCCGCCTGGCTTAGCGAGTGTGTATGTCTCCGTTCGCTATGATTCGGCGCGTGTATGGAAATCCATTTCGTATACGGGTCGGGTCATGGTGCGGGGGATGTGACGTCTCGCGCTCGGGCGTTACATCCTTTGAGTGGTATCAGAGCCCAGGGTTGCAAAACCAGGGTTCTAGTGTCGTGTTGAGTCAGTAGGTCGTTCGGCTGCAGGAATTACTTGTTAATGTGGAGCATTTGCATTTTTTTTACGTGATAATGTGATTGGATTCTTGATGTGAATGATTGAATGAATTTAATGCATTGTCACGCATGAACTAAAATTAGCACGCATGTTAGTGTTTGATTGAACAGGATGCCTCCGAGAAGACATCGGGAAAGGTCTCCGGGTCATCATCATCATAGAGATCGTTCTCCTAATCCTCCACAACCGCCTATGAACATGGAGCACTTTATGGAAGCGGTATACAACTACGTGGAACATAGAAGGGCTCAGGATCCTCCGGTGCAACCACAGGCTGAACAACAAGCACCTCCTCATAATAACCCGAGAGATCATCATGGGTTGTTTTTAAGCTATAACCCTCCCCGATTTTCGGGTTCGGTAGATGATGCGGTATCGGAAGGATGGCTCACAAGGATTGAGAGGATTTTCAATGTTCGACAATTCACATCTCAAGAAAAGGCCCAGTTTGCTGTCTTCCAATTAGACGGAGAGGCCTATGATTGGTGGGAACGCACTAGAGAGAAGCTCGAAGTGGAAGGGGAAGAAGTTATTTGGGAAGTCTTTGTAAGGGAGTTTCGAGAGGCTTTTGTGCCTGAGGTCGTTCGAGAAAGGAAAGAACAAGAATTTATGGATTTAAAGCAAGGGACTCGAACGGTGGCTCAATATATTTCTCTTTTCAATCGGCTTGGCAAGTATGCACCGCACATTACAAGAGATGAAAAGAGAAAGGCAAAGAAGTTTATAGCTGGATTGAGGCAGGATCTGAGGCATGGACACGTGGGCCATAACTTTGAGTCTTTCGCTGACACTGTACAAAGGGCGTTAGTGTTGGAAGAGGAGTATAAGAAAAAGGACCCTATACCTCGCATGCAAATGGGACAAGGATCGGGGTTTGGAAAGGGGAAAAGGCCTACGGTATCTCCTCCTCAGCCATTCCAAGGACAAAACAAGAGGTTCCGACCTACAGGAGCTGCACCGCCGAAGCCACAAGCACCTCCAGCTACTTCTGATCCTCGGCATGATAGGTCACCATGTCTATTTTGTGGAGGCCCGACTCACACCTACAACACTTGTAGAAGGAGGTTGGGACAGTGTTTGATTTGTGGAAAGGCAACACACATGGCCAATACTTATCCAGATAAGACTCCAGGATATCAACCGGGAGCTCAAAGACCGATGATCCCAGCTCTTGCTTATGCTCTTGCGGGTGAAGAGGAAAATGTGGAAGCCAATCCCAATGCTATGGTGGAAGGTACGATATGCATCCATAACACGAACATACATCCATTATTTGACCCTGGCGCTACTCATTCTTTTATTTCTTGCAAATTGATTGATACTTTGTGTTTGCCTGTTACGTGCTTAAATGCTTGTTATGTGGTGAGTTCGCCGTTGGGTGGAAGTCTTGAGACGGATCGGGTGGTCAGAGATTGTGTGTTTGGGTTTGATGGCAGAGAACATCGAGCAGATTTGGTGGTAATGCGGATGAATAGATATGGGGTTATTCTGGGAATGGATTGGTTGTTTCGTTACCACGCCACGGTTGATTGTTTCACCAAGACAGTTAAGTTGGGAGAAGAAGTGGTAGTGGGGAAAGAATCAGAGATTACACCTCTGTTGTTGTTTACTGAGGCTCACAAGTTGATAAGGAATGGGGCAACGGGATTTATTGCCTATATCTTGAATAAGCCAAAAGATCAGGCCAAATTGGAAGAGACAGAAGTGGTGAAGGAATATCTAGATGTGTTTCCGAAAGTTTTAGGTTCTTTGCCTCCGGATCGAGAGATCGAATTTGTAATAGACTTATATCCGGGATCTGAACCTTATTCTAAGACTCCTTACCGGATGGCACCGGCAGAATTACAGGAGTTGAAAGTTCAGTTAGAAGATCTTCTTAAGAATGAATATATTTGACCGAGTTCATCACAGTGGGGCGCGCCGGTTCTCTTTGTTAAGAAGAAGGATGGAACTTTAAGGATGTGCATTGACTACGGGGAGTTAAATTGGATGACTGTAAAGAATAAGTATTCATTGCCTAATATAGAGGATTTGTTTGATATGCTACAAGGATCAAGAGTGTATTCTAAGCTCGATCTAAGGCAAGGATATTACCAGTTGAAGATTAAGGAGGAAGATATTCCTAAGACAGGATTTAATACCCGGTATGGACATTACGAATTCGTGGTGATGCCATTTGGACTAACTAACGCGCCGGCAGCTTTTATGGACATGATGCATCGGATTTTCCGGCCGTATTTGGATAAGTTCGTGGTGATATTCATCGATGATATTCTGGTGTATTCAAGATCAGAAGAGGATCATGCTCGGCATTTGAGATTGATATTGGAGACTTTAAGAGATAACCAGCTCTATGCAAAGTTCAGTAAATGTGAATTTTGGATTGACAGGGTGAGTTTCTTGGGACATATTATTTCGAGCAAAGGATTAGAAGTGGATCCTTCGAAAATAGAGGCAGTTTCTGAATGGCAGAGTCCTAAGAATGTTTCCGAGATCTGAAGTTTCTTGGGTTTAGCCGGTTATTACCGAAGATTCATTAAGGATTTCTCTAAGATTGCGGCTCCGTTGACTCGATTAACCAAGAAGGAAATTCAGTTTAAGTGGGAAGAAAAATGTGAGGCTAGTTTTCAGCTCTTGAAGGATAAGTTAACTTCTGCACCGATACTTGCACTTCCGGATGGTATTGAAGGATTTATGGTGTATACGGATGCTTCCCATGAAGGCTTAGGTTGTGTTTTGATGCAAAACGGGAGAGTAATTGCTTATGCTTCTAGGAAATTGAAAGAGCATGAGAAGAATTATCCCATTCACGACCTTGAACTTGCAGCGGTGATTTTTGCCTTAGGGAAGTGGAGACATTACTTGTATGGAACTTCTTTTGAGATTTTCACTGATCACAAGAGTCTTCAATATTTGTTCTCCCAGAAGGAGTTGAATAGAAGGCAACGAAGATGGATGGAGACTCTCGAGGACTATGATTGTGTGATTAAGTATCACCTAGGTAAAGCTAACGTGGTAGCGGATGCATTGAGCAGGAAGGCTAGTGTATCCAATTTGAAGGTGAATATTGGACAACAAATGGAGTTGGTTAAGATAAAAACTCGTATTGGTAGCATCTCAGTACGTCCAGAGTTAGGGCAACAGATATTTGAGGCACAACGGACGGATATTGAGATTCAGAAATTGATAGAGAAGACTCGATCAGACTCCGAGTGTCTATTTGGATTTGATGACACGGGAATCTTTCGATTCAAGAACAGGGTGGTAGTTCCGACAGAGTTGAGAAGAGCTATTTTGGATGAAGCTCATAAAACTGTGTATTCGGTACATCCTGGTGGAAACAAGATGTATCAGGACTTGAAACAGTATTATTGGTGGAACGGGTTGAAGAGAGATGTGGTGAATTACATGAAGCATTGTTTGACTTGTCAGTTAGTGAAAGCTGAGCATCAGAAACCGTCAGGCTTGTTACAGCCACTACCTATTCCCGAATGGAAATGGGAACAGATAGCAATGGATTTTGTATCGGGTTTACCTAGAGTGAAGGGTGGATTCGATGGAATTTGGGTAATCGTGGACAGGTTAACCAAGTCAGCGCATTTTCTTGCAGTTCGGATGTCAGATAAGATAGATAAGTTGGCTAAGAGGTATTGTGATGAGATTGTTCGGTTACATGGAGTGCCAGCTAGCATTGTTTCAGACAGGGATCCAAGATTCACTTCCAAGTTTTGGCAAGAGTTACAGAAATGTTTGGGGACTAAGCTCCAGTTCAGTACAGCTTTTCATCCACAGACGGATGGGCAATCTGAAAGGTTAATCAGATATCTTGAGGATATGTTAAGGGCGTGTGCGTTGGATTTCTCAAGTTCTTGGAATGAACAATTGCCCTTAATTGAGTATGCCTACAACAATAGTTATCAAGCTTCTATAGAAATGGCACCGTATGAGTTTCTTTATGGAAGGAAGTGCCGATCTCCGTTTTTTTTCGATTTGGAAGCATGGAAGTGGAGTAAGCAAGAAGGGGTACAAAGAGGTGAAAAGAAAGATAAACCTTCCAAGGCTATTCAGGATGCTATTGAAAAAGTTCAGATTATTCGACAACGGATGAAAGTAGCCCAAGATCGACAGAAAAGTTATGCAGATAAGCGAAGGAAAGATCTTGAATTTGAAGTTGGGGATAGGGTATTCCTGAAAGCTTCACCTCGGAAAGGATTTACCCGAATTGGAAAAGGAGGAAAGTTGAATCCCCGATATTTGGGACCTTATGAAATTTTGGAAAGAATCGGAGATACAACTTACAGATTGGATTTACCTCCAAGTTTAACGGGTATTCACAATGTCTTCCATGTATCACAACTTCGGAAGTACTACCCCGATGAGTCCGTGATTATACCGATCGAGGAAGTGGAGCTCGAACCGAATCTTATTTTTGTTCAGAAACCAGTTAAGATTCTAGATCGGAAATTTCAAGAACTTCGAAACAGACGGTTTCCCTTGGTGAAGGTACTATGGCGAAGTGACAAGACGGAGGAAGCCACGTGGGAAACGGAAGAGAAAATGAAGAAGTTCTATCCCGAATTATTTCCGACCGAGCAATGAATCCGAGGACGGATTCTCTTTAAAGGGGAGAGGTTGTAACGCCTCGTGTTTTCACACGTGCAGGTAAGAGTTATGTGCGCAATTACATTTAATTATATGATTTTATATCTTGTTTTACTAATTGAATTCGTTTATAATTTGAATCAATTGTTTAAATTTTATATGATTTCGAATTTGAGTTATGATTATATGAATGAATTTGTGAGAATGTGAATTTCATGAATTCGGTGTTAATTGAATGAAATTACGGGTTTCGTGTATTCAGTGGACTTGATTGTAACTTATTTGAATGTTTTGGACTCAATTGGGAATTCAGTTTGGGCTTAATTGCCACTTTTTGAAAGTTTAGGGACCTATTTGTATATAGGCAACCCTGAACGGTTTTCGCGATATCTTGAGGTCCGGACCTCGAAATCGAGATCCGTAACCTGCGTTGAGCTTGTTTCGACATTACCTATCCATTAAACTTGACCTCGTACTTTTTCGATACCGTTTGAATCTTCGATAACGAATCTTTCCACAACCTCGACCTTATAACTTATTTGAACCGTTTATTAAACGAACCGGACTTGAACCGACCCGTATTCTACCCATTTTTAGCACTAAAATTAGCATTCCTCCTCCTTTTTGCCCATTTTTGCTCGATCAAACCATCATCTCAAGAGATCAAGAGAAGCTCCAAGAAAACCCTTGTTTGATCATCCAAACTTTAAGCTCAAGATCAACCTTCATCCAATCTTCTTCCAAGGTAAGGTATGGAATATTTTTCTCTCATTCTCCTCTCCATTTTCTTCCAATTATATCTTGGTATGGGTTGGAGATTCCTGTGCTATAAGGAAAAAAGCTTGAATATGATCAAACAATTTGAATTCTTGATTCCATGAGTTTCAATGGTTTAATTTGGGATTTGAGTTATGGAAATTGTTGCATGATACTTCCTTTTCATTTATATATCCTTAGTTTTCATATTGATGGATCATAGCATGAATTGCCATTGTTGGAGCTTGAAGCTTCCATGGATGAATAGCTTGGTTTGAGTGATCTTTGGCCAACTTTGGGTGTGAATTATTGTATATATGATTGGATTGCATGTTATATGTGAATTATATGAATTAAATTCTTGTCTAAGGGCAGTAAAAGAGATTCCTTGTAGCTGCCCCTGCTGTTCCAAGCTTTTCCCACGAAAAACATAGCTTCTGCTCTGTTTTTCCTCGCAAAACGACGAGCTGACACGGCCGTGTCAGCTTTGAACTGAAAATGGACAAGGCCGTGTTGGGCTCTCGACTTTGAAATTTTTCTGAATTTAATCTCGGACACGGCCGTGTCCAAATCCTTTGAAAACTCAACACGGCCGTGTCAAGCCCTCGACTTTGAATTTTTCTGATTTTAAACCTCGGACACGGCCGTGTCCGTTTCCTTTGAAAACTCAACACGGCCGTGTCATTTGAAATGGCAGCTTTGGGGGAACTCTTTTATTGCTTGTTTTGCGTTTATGGCTCGTATTGGTGGATTGTATGTAACGTGATTATGTTAAAGCTATGTTTTATGATTGATTGATGATATGTATAATCTTATGAATGCAAGAATGAAAGTATGAACGATATGAACGAGAAGGAATACGGTTTTTACCGTCTATTGAACGAAACTTGTTGATTTATTTGTTTAATTGAATTCTATGGCATTCATGACCATAATTGAACATATTATTACGCATTAAGCATTCCATAGCATGTCATTTCTTAGCCGAGCGTCTAATGTGGTCATGATTGAGTCTCACACTACCTTTGTCACACAGGTCTCGCTCCAGTGGGTGACGAGGTCGAGCAGTGAGAGTTTGTCGGGTTCTTTTGTCTATCAGGTGGGTTTTTCTTCTATTAGATAACAATATGACCCGAACACCTAATGTGCAAGATTTTGGCCAAAACCCTATATAGGTATTTATACCAAGTTTTAATGAGCATGTTTCAAACGAAAGCTTTTTTCTTGAATATCCTACCAAAATGTTTTGGCGAGTAATGAATGTGTGATCACAATGAATGGGGGCCCGGGACTTAGTATAGTGGTGAACCGGGGAAGCTTGGGCTGACGGGAATCCATTTATACTAGTTCCAATAATTTCGGTAACCTAGACTTCACTAGGAGATTAGTGAACGAAAGGGGACCCGCGCTTTTGGGGATTCATGTACCCCTCTAGCATTAATGAATGAGGGTTCGGGCCTTGCAAACCCGTTCCCTACCCGGAGGAAAAAGGAGTACATGTATGATCGAATGAATGATCTAATGATTGTACACGAAAGAATGAATGCATAAACGAATGAACGAATGAATGATTAATGATTTACACGAGGTGGTGGTTGGAGATAATGTACGCCCTCTCGCCGGGCTACTAATGACTTAATGAATGAAATGAATCGTTATAATCCTATTCATTGTATCTTGTTTACCTCTCACTTGGGAAAAAGGGTTCTTGTAACAGCCCAAAACAGGGCCTGGATGAAAACGGTAAACTAAGGGCATTGGTAAGGCGTTTATAGACCGTGATCCAACTTTATAAACCTTCATGCATTGCATTCTTACATGAACTTTGTGGTCATATGTGATCTGACATGTTTTAAGGGGGAATTCTTGACCTTCGACACAGTTTACTATTCATTTTCCAAGCCTATATTACCCAATGCTTCAATGGAACCCTATAGGTTCATATCACATGTTTTCCTATCCTTTGAACTTGTTTTCCAAGCTCCGGAAACCTCCCTTGAACCATAAGGGCATTTTGGGAACTTACCGACCAAAGTTACTATTCATCTGAAAATGAGCTTTTGATTCTGATATCTTTCCTACCCAAGTTTACAGTCAAATCGATCCTTGAGTCGAGACGAGTCTATTGAAATCAATCTTGACTTGAAAATCTATTCCGAGCTTTGTTTTATTTGAAAATGTTTACGAAAACCCTAGTTCACTATTTCTACTACGAACGGTTTTCATTCGGAAAATGTTCTCTTCGGATTTTCACTACATGAGTTATTTCAAGATTTTTGAAATGTTCTACAACTCTTGATTCAAACCCTAGCTTGAAATTTTGAAGCGTATGTTTGTACCTAAGAATTCACTATTCATTCTACGTTTTCAACTTTCTATCGGCAAAACGTTTTATAGTCGATATTGGATTCAAAACGCTTCTCGATTTATTTCTTGAATTTTGGAAACAATCCGGACTTGAAAATCATTCTAGAAAGTCGTTTTTCACTCATGTCGAGTTTCGAGCTCAAAACTTTTATTCATTAAAACTAATGTATCTTTCAAACGGTAAATCCGATTTCGACGAATGAATATGTGTTTCAAAGCTAATTTTCTTGCCGTCGGAATGGTTAAACTTCCAGCCACTTATCCTTGAGTCTTGGGGGACGAAATTACAGAAATACCCCCAGCAGTCCCATTTTAGCTTCAAGAACAAAGTTAGCTTCCAAGAGAAGTTTTACCATTTTGCTCTCCTACCCTTCCTTACATTTTATTTCCAAGGTGAGGGGCTTCCCAACACCTATAAATACCCCCTTATGCCATTGAATTCCTTGCTCATATGTTGTGTTAACAACTCCCTTTCTTCCTCCCTCTCTCCCCCTCTTGCCGTGAGGCTCCCCCCCTTGCTAGGTTAGATGTTGTTTTATTTTATGTTATGTTTTTATGTTATGTTTTAGTTTAGTTTATATTTTTATGTTATGGTATGTTTATATTATGTTTAGGTTGGGTCTTAGGGTCTTCCCTAAGCCATATAGGATTTTATTTTATGCATTTATTATATAGTTTTTATGATATGTTTGTTAGTAGTGAATTACGATTTAATTGTTTAGTATATGCTATGAAATGTTATGAATTGCTTTAGTATATAGTATGATCATGTTATGGAGCTATTATATGATGATAATTGATGCATGATTATGATATTTAATTTATGTTCAAGCATGTTATGCAATGGAATAGTAAACTATGATCAATTATATTATAACTTGTTACATGTTACTATATGGTCTCAATTGATGAATGCTACATGATTAATGGTCTTGATATGCTATGACTTATGTCTATGATATGTTATTACATTGTTACAATGTTACATGACTCATATGTTATGACTTGAGCTTATGATATGATATGGATTAATGGAATAGTACTTGATCATATGTTATACACTTTGATAGTGTTACATGTTATAACCTAAGATAGAATAGTGTTTCATAACTTGATGTTATGCTTTAATTAGACCTCTTAACCATAGGTTATGCCTTTAACCTAGAACACACTTGCTTATAATAACATGAACATTGCTTATAATAACATGAACTTGAAACTATAGGTTATAATCAAGATCATAATTGAATTAGGGTGTGTGTGTGTGTGTGCATGCCGTGTGTGTGTTCGTGTGTGTGCATGAGTGTGTGTTTAGTGTGTGGGTTTGACCCGACCCTTTGACCCGACAAGTGAATACTAACCTGTGAATAGTAATCCGTGAATAGTAATCTAGAATAGTAACTGTGAATAGTACTTTTGAATAGTAAAAGTGAATTAAAACTTGTGCTTTCTTAATAGACATTTGCACTTAGGGTTTTCAAATCCGGGGTCTAAAATATCTTTTCAAAATGTGTTTTCTTTTGAGGACTTGTTTCATAACCTAAGGTTTTGCGATAGGATTCATAATTTGATTAATTCCTAATCGATTGTAGTAAGATCATAGTCCCACGTTAATGATAACTCACTTTAAGGATTCCTTTGTGTGTTATCCTTCTCTAATACCTTAAATGGTATTACTCTCTTGTCATTACATGTTCTGTACTTGTTTTATATGTTTATGTGCATCGTGATAGAAGTGTGTCTTAGCTCACCTTAGTACACTTACAGGAGTTAAGGTTGAGCACTGGAATCCCCAGGGCACTACATAATCTATCCTACCTACTGTTACTAATAGGTGAGGTTATAAATGTTTTCAACTGGAACTATGAATACTTAAAGATTCAATTGTTTTGAGACTCTAAGCCTAGTGCTTTACATTCTTGTTTTGAAATACCCTTTATAAGGGACGATTCTTCAAAGAACCCAGACCTATCCATATTCATTGATCAAGGGCACATGTTTTCAAAGTACAACATCAATGGTTCATGTTTTCAAAGTAATGCATCAATGGTTCATGTTTTCAAAGTACAACATCAATGGTTCATGTTTTCAAAGTAATGCATCAATGGTTCATGTTTTCAAAGTACAACATCAATGGTTCATGTTTTCAAAGTAGTGCATCAATGGTTCAATGTTTTCAAAGTATTGCATCAATGGTTCAATGGTTCAATGCATATGTTCAATGGTTCATACATTCGGATTTATTCTGGATGTCATCAATGGTGCAAGCAATCAATGGTTAATGGTATGGGCCCGGCGGTTATGTGTAGAGGTGATGCTCGGGAGGTGAGCGCCAACGACATCACTAATATCGGCCGCCACACTAGGCGATTGATACCGACTTTAATCAGGAGGTTTGGTTAAGTCAGGACAATTGTCGGGAATGGACCGCAAATCTATTCCCAAATCAATGGTTAATGGTCACCTAGGGGTCGCTCCCCGAAGTGAAACTTGGTGGAGGATGGTGCATGTGTGTATGTGTTAGGGTGTTGTTGATCTCGGTCCGACACCCTATTAATGGTCATGTTTTCTGGAGTAAGGATAGAGAAGCCTAGCTTGCGGGCATCAATGTTTTTATAAAGTTGGTTCATATCTTGCGAAGTTGTTCCCTACCCTTATCCCGTTTTATGAAAATCATATGAACCAAATCATAGCATATGTGTGCGCATGTGACAGCATTCATGAAAGTGTTTTGAAAACTCTCATTTCTTATAGCATTGCATCAAAGGGTTTTATCACTTGAACTTATTCTTAAGTTCTTCTTCAAAGCTTTGCATTAAAGGTTTTACCTTGTGAACTTTACTTCAAACGTTTACTTCAAGTACTTTCTTTTAAAGATATCCCTCACTTAGTCACTTTGACTAATACCTCTACCTGTTTTCTGGCCTCATGGTTTCAGGTCTTGCAGCCGCAGTCTAGAGGTATCTTGAAGCTCTAGAGTGTTCGTTTTGTTTGAGTCAGGACTTTACTTTATTAATCTATTTTGTGTCCTGCATATGTTATATGGCTGCATTGATACTTTACCTTATGTTTTTGTAATAATCCTTCTGCTACTTGGATACTGCTACAATTGCTATCTTATGCTCCTGTGACAATGTTCAATTGATACAGTAATGTTAATAGTCTCTTCTGCTAAACGATCAGTACTTGCTTATTTATATGCCATCACACACATGTTTTGAAAAGTTTTAAAATACTCTGATTTTCCGTTGCATAAGCCATATAGTTAAACACTATTGTTGTTACTCGTTAATGGACATGCCGTTCGCTGGGGTATTTCTTGAGTGATGGCTCACACCATTACTTGAGGGGTGCTTCAGTGCGGGGGTTGGGGCGCCGCTCTCTACCAGCAAAGTGGGGGCGCTACAGTTCTAAACCTCGAATAAGGATTATAACTTACATGTACGTGTTTAAATTCCGAAATATTATGATATTACGCCTCTTTTTATACCCACCAGTCTGTCTAAGACTGAACCCGAAGTTGTTTCAGTTGTTTTTGTAGGAAGGGGATGCTAGGCGGGATGCGAGTCGGGAGGAGAGTCTTGCATAGTGTCTAGCCTTTCCTTTACACGCATTTGATTTCATTTTGTCACTTTTGGATTTTGAATGTATGGAGCGTACATAGAATGGTACCTATATGTATTTTACTTGAAATATTGGTACATAGAGCGTATAGCTCAATCTATATATGAATTACATGTTGGTACCTAGAGCTCTAGCTCAATATATAATATATGAACAATTGCTTCCGCTTTTCTTCTGTTGCTCTGATTGTTGTGGTTGCTGTTGTTGTTGGGGTTTAAGTTATAGGTTAGTCCCGCCTGGCTTAGCGAGTGTGTATGTCTCCATTCGCTATGATTCGGCGCGTGTATGGAAATCCATTTCGTATACGGGTTGGGTCATGGTGCGGGGGATGTGACGTCTCGCGCTCGGGCGTTACACGAAGCCTCTGATCGATGATGTTAATAACATAATTAACGAAGGCCTCTTTCGGCGGTGGTTGTGGTGGTAGAGGTGTAGGAGAACGATTTCTACCACGGTGCTGATCTGGAGATCGATCCCGATGTCTACGTGGAGGCATCCTGTCAATAAACACTGAAAATGCGTGCTATTTTTAGTTTATGCATGATAATGCAATTAATTCATTCAAAATTCAAAATTTGAAGCAACTAAGCACAAAAGAGATGTATATGCAGCACATTGTCAAGTAGTCCCTAAGCCGAACGACCTAGACCGAGTCACACGACACGAGAGCCCGGGTTTTGCAACCTGAGGCTGTGATAGCACTTAAGGATGTAGCACCCGAGCGCAAGGTACCACATCCCCCACACCTAGGCCCGACCAGAATATGAAATGGGTACTCCATACTCGAGCTAAATCATGGTGAACGGGGACATACACACACTCTGTGCTAGGCTGGACTAACCCTTAAACCATAAAACCATAGTAAACAATAAAGCGGAAGCAATAACTGATCATAATATATACCATGAGCATTCAGGCTCCAAAAAAATAGATCATTTACAATAGGCAATATCCAAAAGAGCCATCGCGGCATAAGCTATCATATACGCTCCGAAATATAATAATCATAAATACAAGTATGCAAGTGTAAGATCGAAAATACAAGAGCTAGCCACAAATGCAAGACACAATGACTCGAATTCCCGCCTAGCTCCTCAAACACCTGCACAACTGAAAGTCAAACGGGTTCAGTCCAAAAGGGACTGGTGGGTATAAAAACAGGACATACGTATAATATACGACGGTATTTAAACATTCACATGCAAGCTATAATCCCAAGTGAGATTTTTAAAGACTTTTCCAAGTGGGTGAAATAAAGAAATCATCAAAAGGGATTAAAACAATCAATTTTCATTAGGTCTTTCGTGCCCCGGTGAGTGGGCGTGCATTATCTCCAACCAACACCATGTGTAATTCATTAATCGTTCATTCTTTCTTACTTTTCATGCATTACATTCTTTCGTGCATATACATTATCATTTACACCTTCTTCCTCCGGGTAATGGGCAGGTTTGCAAGATCTGGCCATCCATTCATTGACCAAAAGGGGTTACATGACTCCCCAGATGGCGTTCATCGTCCATTCCTCGCTAACTCCTAACAAGATCCGGTTACGCCGTTATTAGTTGGAACTAGTGTAAGGGATCACCGTTTGCCGATGCCTCCCCGGAGAGCCACTCACACTACGTCCCTGGGCCCCATTCTGTGTATTCATTCATTTCTCGCCAAAACATTTCGTAGGGTTCATAAAATAAAGGCTTTACGTTGCAATCATTTACTCTTAAAATGACTTTATATACTTATAATAAATTTTGGCCGAAATCTTTACACATTGGAAGTATATAGCGTCTTTTAACTAAATAGTAGAGAAACCCACCTTAGAACGCCAAAAAGAGAGCATAAGAGCCTCAATGACCGGCCTCATCTCCAACTGGATCAAAATCTGTGCAAGAAAGGTGAAGTGAGACTCAAAATGACCATATAAGACGCTCGGCAATGTAATGATCATGATATGAATGCATAAAAGATGATATTATGTCATGAACATGTTCATGTGCACTATTAATGCATTTAAGGCATATAAACAAGTCATTCATTCGATATTAGAAGCGTTCATATTAATTCAAATCAATCCATGAATTGCCTACAACGATCATAACACATACTATATTATGTTTATAATTAGAGAATAGACAAATAAATACATTTAACACAAGATCGAAAATTAGATAAGAAAATGAAATAGGTAACAATTTAATTTCCATAATTCAATTAAATCAACAATACTTAATATATATATATATATATATATTCTCATGTATAATATAATATCTATATAATATATATAATATATATAATAAACATATATATATATATAACACTACACATGCATGCATTTATGAACAAACATAAAACATGCATATATAAATATATATATATATATATATATTACGTGCACACACATGCACAAACAATGCAAATGCGCACACACATATCTATATATATATACATATGTAATTATTCATGCATTAATATATATACACATGCACAATACCCATATTAATCATATATATATATGTAACCATGCATGAAATCAAATGTAAATTATAAGTACTTGCACACACAATTGCTCCCAAAACACAAAACACACGCACACACCAATACACTAGCAGCAAATAAAATTCCAAAGAAGAAACGCAGCAGTTGAAACACAAACAGGGAATTCCTTGCCCGGGGAAATACCCAACACAAACCTTCCCCGCCCAGGGAAGGGGATGCAGAAGCCAATCTGCACAAATGTCCCCGCCCTGGGACATTTCCAACACAAACTCTCCCCGCCCGGGGAGAGTGTTATAGCAGGTGGTAGACAGCAGCAGCTCACGATAAAACAGGGGATAAAAAGGAAACAAAACTGGGCAGAAACTCACACGCACAAACAACCATGAATCCAGCAACAACAAGGTGAAAATAAGGTAGCAAATGACAGCAAAATCCAGGTCTAAAACGCAGCAGCAGGCCATAACGTGAGGAAAGTGCTTATGTGATCATTTCATGATATTTCTTCAAAGTTCCATTAATTGCATCTCATAAATCCTTCAACCAACATATAATAAATGATCATAAATGAAAAGAGGAAGCTTAGATGATCACTTTAATGCCATAAAATAAGCAAAAGCAACAAGGAATGGATGAGATCAAAGTTTTGGCTCTAAACATACTATTCAATCATCTTCTCCAAAATCCCATGAAGACATGCTCAAAATTGGGGATGCATGGTTCAAAATTACCCATAATGAATGTATATTACAACCCTAAGCTTACCTTTTGGATTGGATGAAGTTTGGAAGAGATTTGAGCCTTGAATCTCCAAGCTTGACAAGGGTTACGAGAATAACTGGAGAGTAGGGGATTTTGCTAAAATTTCTCTAAGTGTGGAGGGTTAGTTCGGTTTAGGGTGGTTAAGGGCTTCTAGAGGGTTGCGTTAGGGTTCCAAGGAATCAAACCATGGTTAAATTCGGTCAAGGTTTGTGGAAGATAGGCCTATTTTGGTAAAAGGTGGCAGTTTTGGTGAACGTTACACATTTCAGCTGAATTTTGGAGGTTCAAACAGTTTTGGAAAAATGTGAGGCTAAATTCATTAAACTCAACTTTTATTACAAGTTCAACGAAGTTGACGGAAATCGATTCCGAGTTCCCGAGCTTAAGATATCACATACGGAATCAAGGGTGCGCTAATTATTCGTTAGCCCCCGTTTTGGATTCCAAGATCAAAATAAATTCAAAACTCAGGCAAATGAATCCGAAAACATGAAACGAACATATATTCATATTCACGACATGTATAACTCCAACATATTCAATTTTCACAAAATTTCGATATGAAATCATATAAAAACGAAGCGCGATTTCAACACTGATGAACAATGCATTTACAAATTTATAATATTCCATAAAAAATAACAAAATTTAAAATTCATTTGTAAATATGAATCAAAGTGCACGAATTAAATATAAATTTAATATTAATAAAATTAAAGATATAATTATTTAATATTTTAACATTTAATTATAAAATTAAATATACAAAACACTTATAAACAATTAATTCGTGCAATTTAGTAAACACATATGTCATACGTGTACAGCCAAAAAGGAGGCGTCACATGAATGAGTTGTGTAATAAGAGATCATCTTGCCTAGAACAAGTGTAGGTCCTTTATTGATTCCAACAATTCTCATATGCCACTTGTGTAATCCCAACATAGGTCGTGGTTTAGGTGTCTATATGGTGACACCCTTTTGAGCCTATATAAAAGATTACAGAGTTAGCTCATATGAGAGAATGTGGAATCTCAAGTCTAAGGATTAATTCCTCACGTCATTGACATGTGAGATAGTTCCCAATCTGGAAGTTCTAGTGACGTCCTTTCCCATTTAGGAACCTTCTCACGTGGTGTTGGAAAACAGGAAACAGAAAACAGCGGAATTTAAAAATTTTTCCCAACAAAAGGACCTTGAACTCGCAATCGTGTAACCAAATTCGTTGGGATAGAAAACTTACTTTTCTTTTGTTCTTTCTTGAAGCGTTTCAAGCCACCCAAGAACGCTCTTCTCGCGGCTTGATCCCCTCTCCTTGGTAAAGCTCGAATCTTCAAACTTCTAACTTGAAGCCTCTAGAGAAAGTCCACCAACTTGATCACAATCTAACTAGTAAGGATGCTAGTTCTCTAGTTAGTGTTTAGGCTTAACCTAGGGTTTTAATTTTAATCTTGGAGAAAGGAAGGTGTTCAACACATGAACCAAGAATTGTCAATTAGCTCTAAAGGGGAGCATGAGCTCCCCTATATATAGGAAAGGGGAGGGGCGGCCGAACCTAGTCCTAATGGACAAAGGATTTGGTCCCTCTCTCTCCTATTACTTGATGATCAAGTATTTTCCAACTTTGACTTTGAATTCTAATTCAAGTCAACTTTTAAGAGAGCTAAAAATATCCAAACTATTTTTGGATAATTTTATACTTTATTTATTATAAAATAAATAACTTATTTTTTTTTTATCTAATTAATTAATTCGTAATTAATTAACTAGATTATTTTCTCCAAAATTAGACTTTCTTTTTAATTCAAAATTAAACCAAAGTCTATTAAATAATTAACTAAATTAATCATTTAATATATATATATATTCACGTGTGTGACACGTGTCATAAGGACACGTGTCACTCACGTGACCCACACGTGTGGCTTCACACGTGTGGAACCCTCTAGGCTCGATTAACTCGTTTAATCATTTTCAAGCCTCAACTCATGTAACCAAGTTGTTGTGTGTGACCCTCTAGGTTCTCAATTCAATTAGCAGTGACCCTAATTAATTAATTCACTAATTAATTAATCAGTCCACAGATTATACGACCATAGTCTAGCAACAGGTGTTTAACCCCTAGCTGAATTGGAATGTTCGGATTCGACAGAACCTTTAAGTCATTGATTCATGTGAGATACAATCCTCCTACTTACTATCTCTCAACCAAGATCTAGGGCAAGGGAATAATCAGAACCCTAATAATCCGGTCTTAAAGCTAAGTGCATTTCATATCCATTTGATCTCAATCCAAGAAACCCTTTTCTTGATGTCTTGATCTACTGCCTTGGCCAAGGACTCCATATGGCATATGAATGACTTACACAATAAGAGATCACCTTGCATATGCAAGTGTAGGTCCTTTCTTGATTCTCATTCACTTTCATGAGTCACTTGTGCAGCCCCAGCATAAGCCTTGAATCAGTTGTCTAAGGCGACACCCTTTAAAGCTTATACCAAAGACCACAGAGTTAACTCATAAAGTAACATGGAACCTCAAGTCTAAGGATCAATTAATCACATCAATGACTCGTGAGATATTTCCTAATCTGGAAGTTTCCATTTCCTGAAATAGAAACTTCCTTTCCCATTTAGGAATCTTCTCACACGGGGCACCTCAGTGAACTTACTTATTGAAGTAAGCACCCTTATGTATCACGCACGTATCAACTATACACTTTGCACCTCCATGAAACAAGGTGGTCCTTCTTAAGGGCATGATCCCACAAGCAAGCCTTTGAGGAGTCAGGTTGACACTCCCACTGTCTGTAGGACTCATCGGCTTGGAGTATTTTACTAATCATGACTTATGTGATATATGGCTCGTTTCATGAACCATTTCACCTAAATGGTAGAGTCCTAAAGTCATCAGGATTAGGGGAGTTCTCATACATGCACACGTAATGAAAACATACAAAACACGTATTGGCATATAAAGAAGTGTTTGCCTATAATCAATCGTATATTATTCAAAGATTGTCTGTGATACAAGAAAAGTCCCAAAGCAGATTACGTCGAATCGGCTTTCTAGGGCACTATTCCTAACAATCTCCCACTTGCCCGTAAAAGCCATTTAGGTATTCTAAGTCCCATCTTCTCAAGATGTACTTTGAGAGCCTATTGACTTTGGGCGTTTCCAAAGTGGATCTGCTATATTCTCTGCTGATGTGACCCTCTTGTTTACACATCTCTTAGGAAACACCTTTTCCCTATAAAGTGATTCATAATCACGTGTTCAGTCTCTTGGTGAGGTCTTGGTTCTCTTACTTGAGCAACCATCCATTTTATCATACAATATGATAAAGGAGTTGTTTCATGCTAGGAACTTCATCTAACAAGTTAGATGGAGTTTCTTACCCAAACACTTAACTTAGCGTTATATAATACGACTAAGTTCTCAACTACGATAGTCGAGTTTTGCAATGTCCGTCCTTGGAACCCCTTTCCAACAAATTGCATTACCATTCTGGTAGAAGTTGTATCCTTTCAATGATTTCATAATCATCTATGTTTGATGAATGGTTACATCAAATATCCTTCTAATAACAAGATCTTTTGGGCTCTGTAAACTAATACATATCCTCATATCTTCTCAAGTACTCTGAGGACATCCTTTACAGAGATCTAATGACCTTCTCTGAGGTCATATTAGATTCGGCCCACTACGCTTAGTGTTGCGCCATATCTAATTTAGTACATAACATTTCATACATTATGCACCCTTTCGCTTAAAGGGATTTTGGACATTCTGACTTTCTTAAAGTTATCTTAGGACACATACTCTTCAAGAGAGATGTTCCATTGTCCATGCTAAACTCCTTTTAGTACGGTGGTTATGTACTCGTTTTTGTGATAATTCATCTATGCTCTTAGATCTATCTTCTAAAGATCTGAATGTTGAGAATTTAGGATAATCACTAAGATCTTTCACGTCAAATTATTTCTTAAACAAGAATTGGTAACTTTCACGTCATCCTTGACATTCCTAATGAGAAGGACATCGTCTTCTAAAGAACCAAGATTGACTCTTACATCACTAACTTTCATATGTACACTCTGAGACTTATTCGACTTCTATCTGTGTCAAACGATTTGACTATCCTATGGAATCGAATTGTCTAACTCCTAGAAGCCTTTATCAATCCACAGATTGACTTTAGGGATTTGCATACCTTATGCATACTCCCACTGAATATGAGATTTATAGAAATACCTTATTTCACTCTCTTTCAATCTCATATTGAACAAGATAGTTCTCATATTCATTTATCATATCTCACAGTCATAATATGAGGATATGGTAAACACAATCCAAATGGACTTTTGCATTTCAACCGTCAAGAAGGTTGTAATGCTTTCCATTTACTCGAAGCTCTAGGAGCTTGATCCTATCAGGTGGATCAACCAAGGTCAAAACTCGGTTTAAGTATATGGAATCCATATTGGATTTCAAGGCTTGCTTACACTACTCAGATTCCAAATCTGACAGTGTCTCCTCTTCAAGTAATTCCTTGGCTATCTAGGAACGCGTTCTAAACGCATCTTAAGAGAAGGGTTTCACACGTGTACATACTCTAAAATTTGGCTAAGTTTTATCAGATGGGCCCGTTTCTTCTATATGTGGCATGGATATTTTTCCTTCAAATTTCTTTGAGGTCTGGTTGCTTGCCTTTCTTCTTATATAGGAACGATTCCTTAAGAAAGGTACATTCCTTTGAGACAAACAACCTTTGTGCAAGGGAATCGCAAAACTGATATCCAATATCATTGTATAAACTTGAACTCATTTCAAGCTTATCTCCCACTATCCTCTTCACTGAAGAGGATTCCATTAAATTCTTGGATAAGAATAATTAGGGAATTTAGTATGCCACATTGCATAGTGCAACTGAAGGACTGATTTTGGAAGGTACTAAATTCAAAATCTCTAACTGCATATTCTAGGAGTTTATTCCTAGAATGATTATAAGTCAGTAAAGCTTACTATGGAATGGACCATATCCTATTAGGTTTCATTCCATCATTCGGAAACACTAAGGTGTCTCGAATTAGTTTACTAAGAGATAATCCTATTATCTCTAAGATGAGTAAGGAATTAGTTACTAAGATATTGGCTATCTCGATCATATCGATTTACCTATAACTTATGACTACTTCGGTTCCTAACCTCCTTTTGAAATTCTAAGAATTTCATATAAGTTTCGAATTTGTACTTTAACAAGTACATTCTTTCATAATGATTAAACTGACGATTGTATCTAGTGCTTACATTAAGCATCTTATACTTATCAGCATGGATCGAAATCCACTAGAATTTTGGAACGTTCCATGTTTCACCTAAACAATGTTCCGGGAACGTTTTCCCTTTGAGATAGGATTCACAGGAAGTCAACTCTATAGGTCCATTTTCATAGAATGATCCTAAGGTGTCTGACTTGCTAATCCTTTCATATCTCAACGTTCCAAAGTAATTCGAACCTTTGTCATCTCACTTACTTTTGTTATCTCGTTGTATGTTCAGAACATTAGTGCCTTGAGTCTTTGCACAACGGATTATGCAGAATTGACTTAAGACTAGTGAATTCTATTCCTAGTAGAATTACTAAACCAGGTAACATTTCAGAGTACTCATACTCTTTGCAGTTCCCTTTCAAAGTCCTTATTTGCTAACATAGAAGCAAACGTCCTATTTGATCTCTAGTGTCTTTTGCGCGCACCCCTTACATGCCCCTCCATTGGGCTCTTAAGGGTTTCTTCTTCTTTAGGCGTTCAAGCCTTAAACTTAGGGAGTTTAGAAGAAGAATTAACCATCTCAACCTTTTATTCCTTCTTAAGGATGCTCTCAACCATTATCAACTTAAATGATTAACTATGCTACATTAGCATCATTCTAGTTGAGCATAAAGGGTTTGAATGATAGTCGAAGCAATGTAAGCAATCAGTGCATTGAGAACTCTTTTCTCAGTTGATGATCGAGACCATAAGATCTTCAAATAAGATCTTTAGACCTTGTTCGTGTGCACTTGTTTCCTCATTTGGAATATTTGAATAATTCCATAATGTTATACCTTGTAACATTTTTATGAGGTGGTTCAATTGCTTTTAAGTGGTTTGGAAAAATCCATTCACCTCAGATTGCTTCTCTTTTGGCCCGGGTCGACTTTTCACAATTGAAAACTTCGCCCTTTAGAGAACGCCTTTCTCTAGTCGGGTTCTAAAATGGATTTTAGGATCCGAAGCCATTTAGAGTTAGTCAGGACTTAGTCAACTTATTTAACTTAAGGATGGATACGAATGGGTTTGCATTTCATATTGTAGAGAATCACAGAACTACAACCTAAATGCTAAGCAGAGAAAATGTGGGCATGCTGAATTATAACGATATACAAAAGATAAGGTCTTTAATCTAATGTAGCTCCCACTGTTTTTCAAAGATCTATAATTCCCAAAGATCTAAGAGGAACACGTTTCCCAATGGGTACTAAGATCCTAGGCATTTTACCTCGAACCCACGACTCGCGGACATTCTTAGTAAGAACCCTAGGTAGGTACAACTTACCAATTTTAACACCTTTAGAACTCTTAGTAATTGTTTTTGCATCACCTATCTTTCAATATGGACCCACGACTCGTGCGACATCCATATTTACTTAGGCGTTAAGCTAGACCCATCAATCATAAGATCATGACCAAAACTTAGTTCGAACGACCCACGACTCGCGGACATCGCCCTTGCTAAAATTGACCACGAAATATTGATCATTTAAAATGATTAATTAGGTAACTAAGAACTAATAAGCTCCACTAGCTATCCCACGACTCGCGGACAATAACTAGCTTTACTTACTAAACTTAAAACCTATTGATGGAATGCTAGGAATTTAATTCAAAATTTGCATCTCGAATTAAACACCTATTTGTTCGAAATTAGCTTAATATTTAATGGGAATTTTCGAATCAACCGGAGAGTTGTCCGGTTCGACCTCACCAACATATATGTTATCCAATTTTATTAGTCTTGATTAATGCAAGTACACTTAAATGCATTTCAAACAAGCACATAAACAGATAACATGTCCTAGCATGATACTAACATGTAATGATCATGGGTTCTACCTATCTTATGCGTGATATGTGGGAGCCACTCCACAATCACAAGTTCTAACATACATGCCACATAAACAGTTCAAATCACATAAGGGAAAGCGGTAACAAAATACGAGCCCTATCTCTATTACATTTAACAATTGAGATTCCCCTCCCTAACATTTTGAGGGTTCTTCACTTATGGCCTCCTTGTTACTTGAATGTGGTCCATCTTACTCCATGGGTGCATTGTCTCCAAAATGAAAATAAAACCTCACCACCTATCTCTACTCTTAAATTACAATAAAAGGAAAAAGACATAAAGTAATAAGGCTCAATCTTCATATTGGCCTTAGACAATTACACGGGGCATACCCCGGCCTCAAAAACAGTAATATGGAAAGCCACATAATAAATCACATAACAGTACGCACATAAGTGAGGCTCCAACCTCAATTGAAAAACGCAACTATAGGGCTCCAACCCCAATTGAAACCATTCATGTGCATAAATTAAAACCATACAAAGATCTAAACCCATGATCACCTAACATGCTTTTGCGAGAATTTAAATTTAGCCAGTAAATTAAAATTCTCGTTTCAAGTCCTAATGACTCAAAACACGACTTAGATGCAATTCTTGTTCAAGAGCCTTTTCAATAAAACCCGAAAAACATTAAACTAATAAAATTCCAATTAATTTCCAAAATTAATAATTTTATTCTTTCATTATTTTCAGAAAATAATATTCATAATTTTTCCAAAAACCAAATCGCTTTAATTTCTCAAAATCCCAATTTAATCAAAATTTTAAAATAATTTTATTTTAACAAAACTGATTTTAAAAGGATAAAATTAAAATAAAATTAAATCGGGATTTTATGGACCGAAAAACACGAAACTCGAAAACACGAAAACGAGCCCCGGAAAAAGGGCCCAGCCGTGCGAGGCACTGCCGCGCAGACGCGCGCCAGCCGCGCGCACAGCGGGCGGGATGAGCCGCTCGCGTGCGCACGCTGGGCGTGCATCATGCGCGCGCCTGCACGCAGCAGCGTCCGGCATGGCCTGGGCAGGCGTCCCGCGCGGTTGCGGGACGGACTGGCGCGCCCGGGACGGCTCCCGCGCTGTTGCGGGAGGAGCTGGGCGGCGGCGACAGGCCTGGGCGTGCGACGTGCTAGCACGCCTAGGCTCGTTGCTTTTCGTGTTCGTTTCGTATTTCTGGGTTTCTCGAAAAACCAGTTCAATCCAAAATTTAAAAAATTCGATTTAAACAAATTTCAACTAAAACGATTTTTCAAAACACGATTTGAGAAAACAGTTTTAGAAATTCAGGAAAAATTACAGTTTCGTAATTCAGGCTTTCTAAAAGAACTCATGAATACCTAATTCGCATCTAAGCCTAAGAATTTCTACCAAATTCAGAAATAATTAAGACGAATCAGAAACACGATTAACGAGGTGGCTCTGATACCACTTGTTGGAAAACAGGAAACAGAAAACAGCGGAATTTAAAAATTTTTCCCAACAAAAGGACCTTGAACTCGCAATCGTGTAACCAAATTCGTAGGGATAGAAAACTTACTTTTCTTTTGTTCTTTCTTGAAGCGTTTCAAGCCACCCAAGAACGCTCTTCTCGCGGCTTGATCCCCTCTCCTTGGTAAAGCTCGAATCTTCAAACTTCTAACTTGAAGCCTCTAGAGAAAGTCCACCAACTTGATCACAATCTAACTAGTAAGGATGCTAGTTCTCTAGTTAGTGTTTAGGCTTAACCTAGCGTTTTAATTTTAATCTTGGAGAAAGGAAGGTGTTCAACACATGAACCAAGAATTGTCAATTAGCTCTAAAGGGGAGCATGAGCTCCCCTATATATAGGAAAGGGGAGGGGCGGCCGAACCTAGTCCTAATGGACAAAGGATTTGGTCCCTCTCTCTCCTATTACTTGATGATCAAGTATTTTCCAACTTTGACTTTGAATTCTAATTCAAGTCAACTTTTAAGAGAGCTAAAAATATCCAAACTATTTTTGGATAATTTTATACTTTATTTATTATAAAATAAATAACTTATTTTTTTTTTATCTAATTAATTAATTCGTAATTAATTAACTAGATTATTTTCTCCAAAATTAGACTTTCTTTTTAATTCAAAATTAAACCAAAGTCTATTAAATAATTAACTAAATTAATCATTTAATATATATATATATTCACGTGTGTGACACGTGTCATAAGGACACGTGTCACTCACGTGACCCACACGTGTGGCTTCACACGTGTGGAACCCTCTAGGCTCGATTAACTCGTTTAATCATTTTCAAGCCTCAACTCATGTAACCAAGTTGTTGTGTGTGACCCTCTAGGTTCTCAATTCAATTAGCAGTGACCCTAATTAATTAATTCACTAATTAATTAATCAGTCCACAGATTATACGACCATAGTCTAGCAACAGGTGTTTAACCCCTAGCTGAATTGGAATGTTCGGATTCGACAGAACCTTTAAGTCATTGATTCATGTGAGATACAATCCTCCTACTTACTATCTCTCAACCAAGATCTAGGGCAAGGGAATAATCAGAACCCTAATAATCCGGTCTTAAAGCTAAGTGCATTTCATATCCATTTGATCTCAATCCAAGAAACCCTTTTCTTGATGTCTTGATCTACTGCCTTGGCCAAGGACTCCATATGGCATATGAATGACTTACACAATAAGAGATCACCTTGCATATGCAAGTGTAGGTCCTTTCTTGATTCTCATTCACTTTCATGAGTCACTTGTGCAGCCCCAGCATAAGCCTTGAATCAGTTGTCTAAGGCGACACCCTTTAAAGCTTATACCAAAGACCACAGAGTTAACTCATAAAGTAACATGGAACCTCAAGTCTAAGGATCAATTAATCACATCAATGACTCGTGAGATATTTCCTAATCTGGAAGTTTCCATTTCCTGAAATAGAAACTTCCTTTCCCATTTAGGAATCTTCTCACACGGGGCACCTCAGTGAACTTACTTATTGAAGTAAGCACCCTTATGTATCACGCACGTATCAACTATACACTTTGCACCTCCATGAAACAAGGTGGTCCTTCTTAAGGGCATGATCCCACAAGCAAGCCTTTGAGGAGTCAGGTTGACACTCCCACTGTCTGTAGGACTCATCGGCTTGGAGTATTTTACTAATCATGACTTATGTGATATAGGGCTCGTTTCATGAACCATTTCACCTAAATGGTAGAGTCCTAAAGTCATCAGGATTAGGGGAGTTCTCATACATGCACACGTAATGAAAACATACAAAACACGTATTGGCATATAAAGAAGTGTTTGCCTATAATCAATCGTATATTATTCAAAGATTGTCTGTGATACAAGAAAAGTCCCAAAGCAGATTACGTCGAATCGGCTTTCTAGGGCACTATTCCTAACACGTGGAGCACTCTCAGTGAACTTGTTCTTACAACAAGCACCCTTGTGTATTGTGTACGCATCAACTTATGCACTTTACACCCCATGAAACAAGATGATCCTTCTTAAGGATACAACTACACAAGCAAGTCTCAACAGAGGCAAAGTCGACATTCCCACTGTCTGTCCGCCTCATTGACTTGGAGAAGTTTCTAATCCTCACCTATGGAGTTAAGAACTTGTTTCATGTGTCATTCCCATAATGACAAAGTTCTTAACGGCCTCATCGGATTAGGGGAGTTCTAGACATGCACCATGTAATGGAAACACACAAAACATGTAATGGCACATAAGAAGTGTTCGCCTGTGATTATAATCATTCGTATATTATTCAAAGATTTTCTGTGATATAGGGAAAGTCCCAAAGCATAACAGCTTTCTAGGGCACTATTCCCAACACTTAAGTCTAAGGATTAATGGAACACGCCATTGACTTGTGAGATATTTTCTAATTTGGAAGTTTATATTTTTAGAAATGGAAACTTCTTTTCCCATTCAGAAATATTCTCACGCAGGGCAACTTAGTGTACTCATTCTATTAATGAGCATCCTCGTGTATTGTGTACATATTCAACATGCACTTCGTCATCTCATGAAATAGGATGTTTCCTTCTTAAGGACACAATCCAACAAGCAAGTCTCAATCGAGTCAAATCAATACTCCCACTGTTTGTTGGACTCATCTACTTGGAGTGATTTCTAGTCCAGCTTCGATTAGGGTTTGTTACATGTGTCTTTACTCCATAATGATAAAACCCTAAATGGTTTATATAATAGAGGAGTTCTAATACATGCACATATTAAAGTGAACATTCATAACATACAAGAGCACATATAAAGAAGTGAACGCCTTTGATCAAATCATTTCATTTATCATTATTCAAATATTGTCTGTGTTTTATAAGAAAATAGATAAAGCGGACATTACAAGTCGACTTTAAGGGCATTATTCCTAACACCTCTGACATGACATAATTTCATTGGGCCACGTGGCACGCCCACAAAATATCGACGAAAATCCGGAGCCTCCTTGGCTAAAAAAGCAAAGACGCATTGCGACGCCCCTCCGAAGGCCATGGAAAAAGACCGAAAGAGACGACGCCCGCACGATCTCACTAGAGTTAGCTAGAAGCTTCCCCTAATTTGGCCGCTACACGTCTGACAAAAAAAACGCAAAGCAATGTGAATTCTTAAGTATCAACCTAATTACAAACAAAAGTCTTACATACATCTATATTCATCCCCAAAATAGCATAATATACTTACAAGGGTTCAACTAGGATACGACAAAAGTTGACATAATTTACAAATAACTAGTCACATAACATCCTGCTCCGAAAAGGAGTTCGTAGTATCAAGCCAAAAGAGTTACATAACATCCTAGGCATAGATAATGTATAGTAGACGGACAAAACCAGGTCAACAAAGCAAGTAGGAGCACGAATCCCAATCTACCCTTCGCTTGCCTCACCTATTATCTCCCTTGTTGGAATAAGATCTGAAATAAAGGTCAACAGAAAGGAATAAGTCCAAAAGAGACTTAGTGAGGTAGTCGGAATTTCAAATTAATAGATGTAAGTCAAGACAAATAAGAATACCATGATATGCGAATGATTGATACGAGTTGTATGCAAATGCCACCCTATCACCAGAGAAATCAAAACAATAAAATCCTGAACAGCATTATCGAGTGCCCTCGACCTGACTGATAGGATCCCACGTGCCATTGAGACACCTAAATAACTTGACTTCCGTGTTCTACCTCGAGACACGCATCACGCCAAGCTACAACTGAATAGAGATTATTTTGGAAACACACAATCGATGGCCCGAACCGCCCGATCGGTCTATCAAAAGCAATACCCTGGGCCCGAACTTCTCTTAGGCGTCCCCAAGAGTAATAGTAACTGAAACTTAATGATTAGCTCGTATGATAAGATTTGAAAGATTTAACATTTTGGAAAAACCAATCTTGTTTCCTTAATGCAATACATATAGATATTAAGATCATTTGTATGTAAAACCATTTGATTTAAAGTAAGAGCAAGTATTAAATAAATATCTAATTAGAATATATTATTATGGATGGAAGAAAACAAAAGCATGAAATGAAGGTCTTATGAAGATTTATATATTATATAGTATTTTATAATATTATAAATATAATTTGAAAAGAAACCAAAATGAAACAATTTTTAAATTTTCCTCACCAGCTTGTGATCTTGATCTCGAAGAACCTGAATGAAAATAATTGGGTAAGCTTCGAACAACTCTTAGTCCTAGTATAACCCAACTTATCATCTCTACGAGACATATAATCCCAAAATAGCAGAACTTTCATTCAAGTCACGTATGGCACAGAGTATCACTTAAGTAATTCATTAACCATTTAAATACATTCAAATATGAGACATGCTTCAAGGTCTAAACAAACTGGAGTTCCATGTATTGTGAAATCACATAGTATAAAATTCAAACAATATTTAAGCAACCTAATTTCTGAAGTTCAAAACATATCGTAGAAGAACTGTACACAATACTCATGAATTATGATCAATACGTGTATAGTTTCACAAATAATTTTGCTGCGGAGGAAACATATTTTCTGTGAAATGAAGCCTTCTAATGATAATTGATAAGTAAGATGCAATTGGAAAACATGAAGTATTCAAATTAAATACAAGCATTACAGCTACTACACATGTGATTCCATTGTGTAAAGTTTTAATAATTAGTTTTATCATTAATCAAATTAAATTTTCTGTTCCTTTAACATCAGTATACCAACTTTCCATTTATACATGATGGTAGCATCATTACTTTACAATTGAAATTTACAAGAAGTCATAACCACAAAACTTTATCCTGAGTCATGGAAACGAAATCATTTGACAATACACATATCAATATGAAACCAAGAACCAGATATACCCACGTGCTCAGCAATTTTCCAAAATCTAAGATATAACGATATTTACTCCTGGACATGAAATTCATGATTTTTTCATCAAAATGTGTCAAGACTCATCATAATAATCCCCCAATCTCAGATTAACAAGTTATTTATTTTATTTTATTTTATTTATTTATAATTTTAGGAAAATAATAAAAAATAATTCCTCGTAGCATTACTAACTAACTAGGCATTTATAAAGTTATATCAATCACTTATTTCAACAAAATAACTAAATCTCATGAATTTCCGCCATATATAAGAAATCACTAAAACAAAATTTTAAACCATTAAAAGGTATTTACCTTGAGAGATGAAGTCTTAGTAACTATTCTACGAATTTTTCTTCCAATCCCAAAGCAAAGATTCTAGAATTTGTAAAACCCTCAGACACTCTGTTTTGAAATGTAAAACCAAAGACAAAATGAAATGGAGTTGCTGTAATCCCCTCGGTCCAGATGAGAAGGTAAGCAAATGGTAATGATGATCCCTTAAGAAAAATAATCTTAGCCTTACAATTGTTTGAGACTTGGAGGGTGGAGATTAATTGTTTAATAAAATTTAATCTAAGCCTTCCATTTGTTAAAATAAATCAAGGGTTAGGATTGATTAGAGAAAAAGCTTTTCTAGTAATTTCTATTTATCTCCTAAAATATATATATATATATATATATATATATATATATATAAACTAAGATTAAATCCTAACCTTACCTTAATCTAAGAAATCAATGGTTAGGATTACTCTAAATTTTTTTTATATATATATATAAAATAAACACATAATATCAAATAATTAAAAATAAAATCCATGGAATATAATTAAATGCATGTAGGAAACAATAAGTCAAATAATAAAATTATGGGAATATTCGAAACTAAATAAATGAAACACATGCAATCCAAAATTAAAATTTTCATTTGAAATGACACGTATATGAATGCATGAACTAAAATATTTTCTAAAATGCATATTATTATTTTTATCTTTATTGTTATTTTATATTATTTTTACCTGCTTCCGATTTTTCAAAAATCGGGGTGTCACAACTCTCCCCTCCCCCCCCCCCCCCCCCCTCCCTCCCCCCAAAAAAAAAAAGAATATGTCCCCAGATTCTCTTCTGCTTCACTAAACAAATCTAGATGGTGGCGACGCATTTTCTCTTCAAGTTCCCACGTTGCCTCTTCGGTTTTCTGATTTCGCCATAAAACTTTGACCATAGGTATCTGCTTGTTTCAGAGTACTTTAAACTTTTGGTCTAAGATGAACTGGTTTCTCAAGATACGAAAGGTTAGGCTCAATCGGTATTTCCTCTGGAGAAACAATGTGGGATTCATCCGGATAGTACTTTCTTAGTTGTGAAACGTGGAAAACATTGCGAATTCCAGTTAAGCTTGGTGGTATATCTAACCGGTAAGCAACCTCACCTATTCGTTCAATAATCTCGAAAGTTCCGATGTAGCGAGGGTTTAGTTCCTACTTTTCCAATTCTGACGAATAAAGTTTAAGAAATACTTGATCTCCCACTTCAAATTCCAATTTATTTCTTCGGCGATCAGCATAGTATTTCTGACGGCCTTGAGCTTCTTTCATTCGCTGTCGGATTTGTTAGACTTTTTCAATTACATCTTGTATACAGTCTGGATTGGTTGCTCGGTATTTTACATCCTTTGTCTGTCTCCCATCATCAAGATCCCAATACAAAGGAGATCTACACTTTCAGCCGTAGAGTGTTTCATATGGAGCCATCTTGATAGATGCTTGATAGCTGTTATTATAGGCAAACTCGATTAATGGTAGATATTTGTTCCAACTTTCATTGTTATCCATCACACACATTCTCAACATGTCCTCAAGATAGCCGATTAATCTCTCAGATTGACCATCTGTTTGCGGATGTGCAGCGGTACTAAACTGTAATTTCGTTCCCAAATGCTTTTGAACATCTTGCAATAGCTGTGAAGTGAATTTGGGATCACGATCGTTGGAATTCCATGTAACTTGACAATTTCTTGAGTACAAATCTCGGCTAACTTCTCCACTTTGTCGGTGGTCTTGATTGCTAGAAAAAATGTCGATTTTGTCAACTGATTCACAATTACCGAAATACTATTATAACCACCTCGAACTATTGGCAATCCTATCAGAAAATCCATGGTGATTTGATCCCATTTCCATGTTGGTATTGGGAGTGGTTGCAACAATCCTGTAGGTTTCTGATGTTCTCCTTTAACTTTTTGACAAGTTAAACATTTATGTACAAAATCAACAATGTCTCGCTTCACTACACTCCACCAATATTGCTTATTAATATCTTGGTACATTTTTGTTCCTCAGGGTGTGCCGTATAGGCCGTTTTATGAGCTTCCTCTAAAATCTCCTTCTGTAGACTAGCTGTAACGTAGATTTGAATTCCGTATCTCACAATACCCATTTCATCTAGTTGTACCGTTGATGACTCTTTTAATTCTTCCTTGAGTAGTTGACTTTGGCACCAGTCGTCTGATATTTGAGCATCGCTGATACGATTAATCAACTCTGGTTTTAGGCTTAAGCGCATGAAGCATACTTGGGATTGAAAAGTCACTTTATCCATACTATCGAGAGATCCTGAGTCCCGAACTAATATCTGAGATAATTCGGCCTTTCTACTGAGTGCATCTGGCACTATGTTAGCCTTTCCTGGATGATATAGTATCTTGCAATCATAGTCTTCCAGAAGTTCCATCCACGTTGACGCATGTTTAAATTCTTTTGGGTGAACAAATATATCAAGCTCCTGTGGTCAGTGTACACCTCGAACAATGCTCCGTACAAATAATGCCTCCACTTGGCCAATGCAAAAATGATTGCTGCTAATTCGAGATCATGAGTTGGATATTTCTGTTCATGTACTCAGAGCTTCCGAGATGCGTAGGCGATCACTTTTCCTTTCTGCATCAGGACACATCCTAAACCTTCTTTTGAAGCATCGGTATTGATAACAAACTCATCGGATCCATCAGGTAAGGCTAAAATCGGGGCTGTTGTAAACCTCCTTTTGAGTTCTTGAAAACTTTTCTTACATTTATCCGTCCACTGAAAAGGAACATCCTTACGAGTTAGTTGCGTTAAAGGCTCTGCAATTTTGGAAAATTCCTTAACAAACCGCCGATAGTATCCTGCCAGTCCAAGAAAACTTCGAACGCCTGTAGGTGTTGTTGGTTGTTTCCAATCATTTACAGCTTCTATTTTCGACGGATCTACCTCGATTCCATCCTTAGAAATAACATGTCCCAAAAAGGTTACATGGTCTAACTAGAAGTCACACTTGCTAAATTTAGCGTATAACTTGTGCTCTTTCAAGGTTCTGAGTACCATCTGTAAATGCTCGACATGCTCTTCCAGAGTCTTTGAGTAAACCAATATATCATCGATGAAGATAACCACGAATTGATCCAAATATGGATGAAAGACATAATGCATTAAATCCATGAAAGCTGCTGGTGTATTTATCTGTCCAAATGGCACAACCACAAATTCAAAATGGCCATACCGAATTTTGAATCTGGTTTTTGGAATATCTTCTTCTCTTAATCGTTGCTGGTAATATCCCTGCCTCAAATCCAATTTAGAGTAAACTTTTGAACCTTGCAGCAAATCTAACAATTCCTCAATATGAGGTAAAGGATACTTATTCTTTATCGTCATCCATTTAAGTTCTAGATAATCAATGCACATCCTTAATGACCCATCCTTTTTCTTAACAAAGAGTACAGATGCTCCCCACGGTGAAGTACTCGGTCTAATGTATCCACATTTGGTTAATTCTTCCAGTTGCTTCTTTAATTCTTGCAATTCTGATGCTGCCATCCAATATGGGTTTTGGAAAAAGGCTCAGCTCCTGGGATTAGATCAATCACAAATTCTAATTCCCGTTGTGGGGGTAGTGTCTCTAGGGTCTCTGGAAATACCTCAGGAAATTCTTTAACCACTGGTACCTCTTCCAACCGAACTTGTTCCTTTGGTTTATTCAAAATATAAGCAATAACAACCGTAGATCCATCGTGAATATCTCTCTCAACTTCTGAAGAAGAAATCACCGGTATCGCTTCTGTAACTTGTTTCACTGCTCCTGATTCTTGTAATTCATGAGTCCCCAATATTGTAGCAGTCTAGCTGTGCTTGATACTTGTATAGCCAATCCATTCCAAAATAACATTGTAACCATTGATTGCCAATTCTATCACATCTGCTGGTTAACATCTACCATCCAATTCTACTGGACAATCTCTGATTATACGATTAGTGAAAAGGCAAGTACCCATGGGGGAAGTGACTTTGAAGAAATATGGCAATTTTTCTAATTCCAAGTCTAACTGATGTATTCAATGAGATACAATGAAAGAGCGTGTGGCACTAGGATCAAATAAAGCTTTAATATGTATGTCATGAATATATAGCGTACCTTCCACCACAGCATTAGGATCTGGATTTTCACCTCCTGCAAGGGCATATGCACGTGCTTTGACTGTAGGCTTTCCCGGTGGGTTATTGTTATTAGTAGGTCTTCCTCGCCCAACACCTTGATTTGGTTGATTCCCACGAACTTTTGGACAGTCCTTAATCTGATGATCATCGGCTACACAAGCAATGCATTTCCCTAACTTTCTCTAACAATTATCCTCGGTGTGGTATGGATTATCACAATAAGCACACTTTTTCTGCTCAGAAGTGATGCCCTATTGCCCTAATTGTGCTTTGTTGAATTTCGTGGCTAACTTTAGAGCTGAATTACCAACAAACTTGCTTGAACCCATAACTTTCCCTCCGGATCCAGATACTCTAGTTCTTTCAATTTTTTGGGTAATCTGGTGAATGTTCCTCATTCGGGCTTCAACATCCATTGTTGTTTCAACCGCCCTGGTGTAAGTATCAAGATTTGCTGTCATTAGTGCCCATTGTAGCTGAGGTCGGAGTCCTTCAACAAATTTCTGAATCTTTCTACTTCCATCTGCCCTGACGTGGGGTGCGTATGGTAACAGGCGAACAAAATTTGCTTCATACTGACCAACAGTAGAGTTGCCTTGAATCAGGTTCATAAATTCCTTTTCTCATGCATCCTTCAGAACTTGAGGAATAAACTTTGCCATAAACTCTAGTTTAAGATTAGCCCAGTTTCTAGGAGTCTGTTCTTCCTCCCATTTCTGTTGGATCAACTGCCACCAATAACAAGCAGCACTTTCCATCAGGTATACCGCATATTCCACCTTTTCTTGCTCATCACACTGCAGCAACCAAAATATTTTCTCTATTGCAGCAATCTAATTTTCAGCTTTTCGGTCATCAGGTTCTCCAAAGAACTTTAGCGGGTGGAATCTAAGGAACCTGTCCATTTTCTCTTGTTTAGTATTTTCGGTTCGACCCTGTGGTACAAGTGGTGGTTGTTGCTGCTGCTAATACTGTTGTTGTTGATTAACTGTCTACACAAGCTGTCTTATAACATCTACTAGATCCTCTGTTTCAGTATGATGTCTCCTCTGATTACATCGTTCTGCCTCATCTCTATTATTGTCTGTAGGAGCATCGGGTTGATGCCATGCCCTTTTTGGTGCCATTCTGTTATGTATATGACAATATATAGATGATGTGATATGATGTCAATGCAATGCACATAATTTAATTTAAATAAAGTACGCAATTTCAGATAACATGTGATATATATACAATAACAAAATGGGTAGTATAATGTTCACATAATTTAGTACCACCTACAGGTACCTGATCTACCCCTTAGTCAAAAGACCTGCAATTACCACATATTTACATATCTACAAACTATCACACAGTCAAAAGATCTGCAGCTACCACATAGCCAAATATCTACAACCTACCACACAGTCAACCTATCAGTCATAGTATGCTGGTCACATCAGATATACCCTAAGCACATAGACCAGAAAGTTTCATATATACAGACGAAAGAGACTCCACAAAGTGACCTCTACAAACCCCTCAGTCACGGGGTATCAACTCTAACACCAGAAAGTGCGGGAGCAGGGAGAGCAGGCAACTGGAGAGATAAGTGAGTAGCTGAGCTCAGCCCCTTGTCGGATCTGGCACTAGTCTCTCTCATCACGACATGGGCGGCCTCCTCAAAGACCTTATGGGCCTCCATCCAGTAGGTGCTATAATGATCACGCTCACTAGCAACGTGACTCAGAATAGCCTGCAGTTCCTGTGAAAACACCCTCTGGCTCGGGGCCTTTATCTGTGCGGTCTCAGCCTTCTGGGTCATGTCCACAACTACTACTGCTGCTCTAAGGCACGGTGGCGCTCAGCATCCAGCTCACGAGCCAGGACTGAACCGGGACCCTCAAAGAAATAAGTATCACGATCAGCCTCAAGAGAGTGGATAAGCTCCTCTAAGGATAGGGCGCCCACGCCTACGTCCACGTCCACGTCCACTAACAGTCTGTCTGGTGTAAGGATTGTATAGCATCCTCGGAACCCTCCTGACCATGATAAGTCTAGGCGGAGAGTCATCCCTACCTGCCATCCTGCTACCACACATTCCGGCTCGACTCTGAGTAATCAATAACAAATAAACACATAGGAGCAAGTAGCAACATAAAAAAACAACTTATAAAACTTGAAAACAAAAACACATAACTCAAGACTCAATCAGAACCGAAGCTCTGATACCACCATTGCGACGCCCCTCTGAAGGCCATGGAAAAGGACTAGAAGAGACAACGCCCGCACGATCTCACTAGAGTTAGCTAGAAGCTTCCCCTAATTTGATATCTACGCGTCTGACTAAAAAAAAAACAAAGTAGTGCGAATTCTAAAGTATCAAGCTAATTACAAACAAAAGTCTTACATATATCTATATTCATCACCAAAATAGCATCATATACTTACAAGGGTTCAACTAGGATATGACAAAAGTTGACATAATTTACAAACAACTAGTCACATAACATCGTGTTCAGACAGGAGTTAGTAGGATCAAGCCAAAAGAGTACATGTAGCACCCCTACACGTGGGGATGCCACAACCCCGCACTATAGGTCGATCCACATACGAAATGGGTAATCCGTACATGAACTAACCTATAGCGAATGGGTGACAATGCAATAAAATGATAAGCTAGGCGGGATTAACTGGTATATGCAACGAAATAAAGCGGAAGCATAAAATAATCACTATCAATATTTCCATTTATCAGGTCATGACATTTTGCATTTACCAAATAAAATATGTTCTAACCTTACATATCAATACATTATCATCTCCAAATATAAAACAATAGTATTAACCACAATTTCATAAGTAACAACAAATAACCAAATACACGAACCATGGTTGACTCAACTACATGAACTGGACTCGACTCCCGCCTAGCGTGCACCTGCAATAACCTGAAAGGTGGAGGCGTTAGTCTGTGAAGACCGAGTGAGGGGTTTAAATACCTATTAGCGCAGA